>WNYG01000022.1:0-479740 GCA_021396235.1 Sporothrix pallida
AAAAAAAAAAAAAAAAAAAAAAAAAAAAAAAAAAAAAAAAAAAAAAAAAAAAAAAAAAAAAAAAAAAAAAACAAAAACAAAAAAAAAAAAAAAAAAAAAAAAAAAAAAAAAAAAAAAAAAAAAGCCCCATCACCAATGGTGGCCAGTGCTTTTCAGTGGATGGCGAGGATGGATAAGATGGATGAGTGTCCATTGCACAGTCTCAGACAGAGAAATAAGTGGGTGCCGTTCTGGTCCACTTATTTCTTATCGCGCCAATAGTGGCTCTTTCCTTGTGGCGGATTATGGTTCTGATTGGCCAGACCGAAATCCAAAATTTGAAGATTGCAGGGGAGGGTGTGCCCCTGCTCAGTTCTTGTCTCCTTCCTTGCCCATTCTGCGGTTCTGTTCGTTTGCCCAGGACTTGTCCTGCATCAAGATGGAGCAGCTTTGGATTCGCTGTCTGGCCTTGTCCCTCTTTGCTGTTGCTGTTGTGGATCGGGTGCATAAGTTTTGCATGCGATACTGGCTGACTGGGTCCCATTTTCGAGCTTCTGCAAGAACTGCAGTTTGTCTCTGGAGTGGCCTTCCGACTGTCTGTGCACAAAGCTCAAACTGAGCTCTGAATTCGATGTCATCAATGTCGAGGTTGAGACTGAATTGAATGAAAGAAGGTGAAAGGGCCGCGTCATAGCTAGTTGTCTGTCGACTCAAAGTCGTCATTGACAGACGTCAAGCGTCAGAAATAAAGAAACTGCTCGCTCAGAGACTACGCCGCATTCCCGTTAGGTTCTCTGAAAAAAGCAACGAACAATAGGGCAAAGGGACAATGAAAGAAGCAACGAGTGATGCGATTGGGGGCTGTGCTTCGAGCGAGCTTTCAGGCCGTCAAAGTCAGCTTTCATGGCAACGTCAGCTTTGTCCTTCTCCGGTCCAATGTTGAGTACAAGTTCAAAGGCAGGTTTGGCAATGACCCTGCCCTTGTCGAAGTACTTCTTGCAAGGCTGGCCGGGCGACGCAAAACAAGGCAGGAGAGGCGACGTTGAACCAAATATGTTAAACGAGGGCTCAGAGCTACAAAAGCGTGTTAGATTGCTGAGATGAAGAGATGAAAGAAGAGCCGTCCGGCTCGAACGGCATGCAACCAGACAGAACACATTGAAGAGACGTTTCGACAGGAGGAGAAGAGACAACAAACGACACAAAAACAGACACTCGAGAAACACACAAAACACAAACAGAGAAGGCTGCTGGTCTTGGCGCTGCAAGCCCCACTGGAGACTTGAGAAGAAGGACAAGAAAAAGAGAACCACCCCTGGCCAGTTGGTGGACTGTGCTTTCGACCACGTCGATCGTTTCTTCTTTTTGTGCATACGCCGTGTTCGATTTTGCTCACTGAGGACTTGCCTCGACTGTCTGCAGGAAAGACCACCGGGTCTCTCGGCGTGCAAAGACTGCGCAGACTAGAAGACAAGGCTCCTGTTGGGCTGCGACCTTCTGTCTGTCGTCCTTTTCAATGTCTCGAATGTCTCGACTGTCTTGCACTAGCAGGGGAGGTCTTCTTTGGTGCACATCTTCTGGCACATCTCTTTTGGTGGTGGTGTGGATGAAGTGCGCCTTCTTACCTCTGCAAAATACGGCGTTTTGTGGCACAGTGGCTGGGGCGGAGAAAACGGAGAAACAGTCTCGACAGTGAAGCAGGAACAGGAAAGCAGGCACGCAGATGAAGAAGATACACAATATGGACAAAAGAAACAGAAAAGGATGACAGATGAACAGAAGGTTGGCCAAACATGCCAATGAGAGCGAGAAGCTGGCTGCTGGCTGGCTGGCAGCTCCAAACAACTTCCAGACACCTTCAGCGACACACCTCCGCACAGACCTATGCCAGGACGATCGTCCAAGACCGCTGGCAGCCGCACACCATGTAAATGGAGGGGAAAGGGTAACAGAGATGGAGGGCAAGATATAGCGCTTCGCAGGCTGAAGACACACGACCAGACAAACAGACAAAATGAGACCAGGTCGCTGGCAGGTCAATGAGGAAAGCCAAGTGACAAAAAAAAAAAAAAAAAAAAAAAGACCATGACGGTCAACCGGCGTGGCGACGGGCGGCAAAGGAGGGAGGGACTTAAAAAAGTGTAAATGGGATCGCAAGCGCCACCATGGGTGCACCCTTCAACCCCTTTGGGGGGCGTTCTTATGTCGTTTTAATGGTGTTCTTACTATCGTCGAGTAAAGGTGTCGGACGTTGATTACTTTGCAAATTGAAAAACAAGGGAAGGGACTCTGCAGGAACGAGATGCCAGACGTTCAAGCAGAAGGCAACGAGGCAAAAAGGCAAGAGGCAAGGCACAAGAGTGCGGGATGAAATTGAAGAAGGAACGGGGTTTTGCTGGGCGGAGCTTCCTTCCCAGTGAGAGGCACTCCACAGTTCGTCTTTCCCTTTCCTCTCTCTCTCTCTCTAAAGGTCGGCCCTGCAGCATGCAGTAGCGGACGACCCACCACTCCCTTCCTATCCTCGCTCCATCTAGCCAATCAAGTACGTATGCAACCCTACCTTTCTAGAGAGAAAAGACGGAGAAAAGTGGGTCTTGTAAAAGAGCTGTTTCTCACTTGCACTTGCCCACTGAAACACCTTGAACGCCGTTCTTGCCTTTTCACCTGGTGAGACAGATGCAGACAGGAAAGAGCGATCGCGATGGGGAAAGACGGTGATATGGAGAACAATTATGGAAATAACCAGGGGCAATCTGACTGCCAGGACGTCCACAGCCTGCTCCTGCAGGAGCCCAGAGACGTCAACACAACAAAGAGGAGGAGAAACGCATCAAGAAAACGACAACTAACTGTCGCTCACCACGCCCAACCGCCAGCCATGAGCTTCCCCGCAAATACACACACACCATTACGACTACATACAGAAAGAGATGAACGACTACTCCATTCGAGGATGATATGTCGTTAATGATTGCCACTACGGAGAATACAGTCAAGTGGAGGCCGCTCGCGAACATATCAAAGAGGGGCTGTTGACGACGCTCGTCTGAAAAGAGAAACAACAGACGATGGCAACATCAATCGACGACGATGGTCTGTGGTCTGTGCAGGTCTTGGGAAAAAGAAAGATTTGTGTTTTGCTCGTGCTTCTGCTCGTGCCCGACGCCCCTTGTTCCCAGGCGTCACAGCCTCCCGGAACGGGCCTTTTCTGCTGGGATTATGTTGGGTTGGAAAAGAGAAACTGGGGTGTTGTTTTGCGACGACGATGCCAAACGACCAGGACAACCATCAAAGGAAGACTAAGGAAAGGTGAAAATGTGCGCACTAACGATGATCCTCCGCTGTCAGCATGGCGATTGCGACGGGAATCCTTTTGGAACTGCTTGTAAATCAAAGCATCCACTTGCGTTGACCTCACGATAACCAGCCAGGTCAAGTCGGGGATGGAGCCCGACGGCGAAGGCAGTGATGAGCATTGTGCTATGCCATAAGGAGTACGGAGTACGGAGTACTGGGCTGTCTCTGCCTTTTCCCTTTCCTCTTCCTGTTCTGCCTTTTCACGATAGACCCTTTCCGACTGCAACGCTGGGAGTTCCCTTGACTGGCATTGCTCTTCCAAGAGTCGTGCATGCACGACGATACCCCGTCGACCTCGACGAACTGCAACATAGGAACGAGTACCCGCTCTGGATGCTGCCGACGGATAGCGGCCTGATCTGAGCTGTGGGCGTGCGATTGTGAGACCAGAGAATCCTTTCAATTGGCGGGCCATTACGAGTAGCCTTGACACATTGCATTTACGTTGTAGCAATCTGAAAGAAAAGAGACAAGAAGCAAAAAGAGGTGTATCGGAGTCCAGGCCTAGGCCCAGACCAAGACCCAGAATTCACGATGCGTCATGTTCATGTCGGGCAAGTTGTCGCATTCTGCAATCGTACACAGTAGTTTTTCCTCTTGCTCTCGTCTTCTGCACCTCTCTCTTTTGAGTTTCTTGTTCGCCATTTTGCCTTTTCGACGTTTTTTTTTTTTTTGTCCTTTTCCTTTTGTCGCTCTCGTCACTCCCATTCTCGTCGCATTTTTCATTTCCCTGCAGCACATCCGCTTTCTTCTGTCCGTCGTTCCTAGCCTTTTACTTTGCTTCTTCCTCTTCTTTCCGTTTTTTCCTTCTCTTCTTCCTCTTCCCTCTGTACCTCAATCTGGGGCAAAGACAGCTGCAGCCAATTGTCCATGTTTGCGTGTGCGCTCGTCAACTCCGACCCTTTCCCTCTTTTGAAGCTACTTACAAAGGGCCTGGACCGGTCTATTGAGCGGGGACCCTTGCCCAAATTTGCTTGACCTCTTTTATTTCTTCTTTACTTTTTGTGTGGTCAAAAAAGGATCGTGAAATGGGTCCGACCCGTGAAGCCCCGTCAGAAAGTGTCTCTGTGTGATTTGTTTGTGACTGGCTCTTCTATCATTTGTCTCTTTCTTTGTCCTTTGTCGGAGCCGTCAACGGAGCTCGCGGTAGCACAAGTGCACCAAAATGCATGAAAAAAGAATGCTTGTATGACGACGTTGAAAGAAAGACAGGCGCTGTGACTCTTCAAGTCATTGCCCTTCAAAGACCCTCAAGCGCCTTCTTTCTTTGTCGTGTCATCGCACACTCCACACAGTCCACACGTGCCACAGTGGTCTCCCGATCGCGCCTGCCATTATGCACCGGTACATGTCTCACATTCGGAGGAATGAAAGGGAAAGAAGGCGGGAAAGACGTTGGACACACGGAAAGAACGGAGGGACCCAAAGAACTAAGAATGGACAAACAGTGTCGCAGTATGGAGAACAATGAAATATGGAAGGCGCAGCCTCACCTCACAAGGGCAAGCACGGTGGGCGGAAAGGGATCGATGACATCAACACCCTGGAAAGTGCGGAAAGGGCAAGACACACGAGACAGGCAGGAGCGCACAGGGTGCAAGGGACGTCCTACTGTGTGTGATGCCGGGTCAGCCGCTCTTTGTTCTGATGATGACTTATCAACATTCATTGTTTACTTTTGTCATTCTCGATTCTTTCATTTCCAAACGCATCTTACTCTGGAGTCTTCTCAGCACCACGGCCGACGTCAGAGCCCCATCGAAGCATCAAAGCGATATGCAATGTACTTTTTTTGTTCGCCAACGGTGCTCGGGACTTTTGCCTCGTTTTCAGCGAGAAGAGAAACTATGTCCTTTGAGCTCTCTGCAGAGTGAAAGAAATAATCAAAGAACCACCGATACGGGTATCCAGTCGCCAACGATTACAATAGATACCAACAACGACAGCAAAGAAACCCAACCCTGCAGTGTTCGTGGCACCAACCAAACGGAGAGTCACCACGTACCCGCAGATGCGGGAGTGTCGTCGTTGGTCTTTTTGGCCCTTCTTTTTTCTTCTTCTCTTCCTTTCTTGCATCGTTCTCACTCCGATATGCACATCTGCAGTCTGTTGGCCTACATTGCAGACAAAAATGCAGTCAAATGCAGTCAAGATGCAGGCAACGGTGGCCCAACCAGATGGCAGCCCAACGCAACATGCCGTTTCAGGGGACTTTTTGGCCCTATTGGATTCATATTTTCAATTCAAGGTTTCATTTAGTTGCATGTGAAGACGAGGAAAAGAAGAGGGCCGACAAGAGTCGTGAGAATGCAAAAAATCAATATTCCGTCGAGTGAATCGTTTCTCAACAGCCACCACGCGGGAGAGAGACACTGGATGCAAGGACAATGCTGGGCTGTTACAGAGTCAAAGAGTACGACGTACTTTTTTGTTGTCGTCTCCACCGGGCCCATCGTCCCCATCGTCGACGATTCTCGATTCTCGATTCTCGACTCTTGCCACGTTGCCACCGATCTGTTTCTGTCGTTTTCCATCATCAAAACGTCTCCACTCACATTCTGGTTTGACGAAATGAAGGTAAAAATAAAGATGCAAAAAAAGAGGATCCTCAGAGCCTGGACCATGATGATCAAGGCTGCGGCAAGGACCGTCTCGAAAATGGGGCGAAAAAAGTAAAGTTTACTCGCCAAAATCTGCTGCAAAACGGCCTAAATACCCTAAATCTCCCAGAAACCAGGTTGGGCCACCAAATAGTGCAGTGCTGTGGAGACAAACGACGTAGTTGATTTTCAACTTCAACTTCAAGCCATCTTTGATGAACTTCGCGACGCCAACCTACGCATGGTTGCCTCTTGTCTCACTCTGATGCGTCCAGAATCGTGTTTTCCTTCTCCAGTTGGCTGATTTTTCTCGTCTCCGAGACAAGACAGACCAAACGCAAGGAAAAAAGGGGACTACATCGTAAGTGGACAATAAACATGGAGTGAGTCGTCAAAGTGCACTTCGCCTTTCCCTCTTTCGTGTCTCCTGTCCGCCTGTCCTCCTGTTTTCTTTCGTGTCTCGCGTTGCACGCCTCGCGGCTTGCAGCGGCCGAAACATTGCCTCTTCAGCTTCTCAAGCGAGCCAAGCTATTGAAATTTTGGGGAGTTTTGAGCGTTGTAAAGGCTGCACATCAACTCGATTGGGCAATAGCAGGTCTCAGTGATGCCACACCACACCTACGAGACCTGAAAGCCGTCGGAGTGGTGGCTGGCGCACAGACATTTTTTATTTTGTTCCTGTCTTGCCTGTCCTTCCTCTATTTTCATAAAATCGGTTTGCCGCCGCAGGCGACAGCTTCCCCTCTCTTCCAAGTGTTACAGGGGGGCTGTCAACCCTGTCGAGGTATCGAAGCCATGCCCGATACAGAGATATCTTACACTTACAGCATGGTACAGTTCCACCAAGCACAACAGCAGAAGCAGAGCAAAAGCAGAAAGCAGAAAGCACAACAGACAGTCGCCAGTGCGATGGCGAAGCAGTGCAACCACAACAATAATTGAAAGTTGACTCCAAAGACTCCAGCGTCATTCGAGGACTGGCATGTGCCTGTCAGATTGTCAGCAATAAGCCTCCTCTCACGAGTGGACAGTGGACTGATCCGAGCTCCGTCCGTGGCCCAAGCTCCGTAATCCGAACCGTTCTCCGGGCCGTGCATAATGCGAGCAGCTCTTCAAGCTTTGATATCGTTTGTATTTACTCGGTGCAGACAACAGAACAGGTCATTAATGAGGCGCAATAAAATTCTCTTGGTTTTGTATTCATCTCTTTTTTCAAACAATTTAGTATGCGTAAAAGGAAAGTAAATAATAAATCAAATGAATAAATAAATAGGATTCAACGACAAAATATCAAAATCAAATTGCGATACAAAGATTTGTATCCAACCTTATAACTTGGCCCCAGCTTTTTTTTTTTTTTTTTTTTTTTTTTTTTTTTTTTTTTTCATGATCTTAATATTAGTACATAACGTTAAAGGCATGTCTATTATCTCACTGCAAATTGTTGGCTGTTCAATTGTAATAGATTTTAGAGGGCATCTGCCATCCTAATACTGAATGGAAGCATCCTCGGCCGTACCATATATCCTTTCCCCATTTTCAAGGTAGCCTGGCGGTGGCCCAGACAGCTCAACATTGATCAATGTCTTTGTGTAATGGATCGTCTTTGCGTCTGTTCTTGACACGCCCATCTTTACACGGACAGAGTGTGCCCTCGAGATACTGCACGAAGAAAAGGCGGACAGAACAGGCACATCTGATGGAACACAGAGAGTATTGACTCCATCGACAGCCTGCCCACACGCCATGTTGACTCGTTCGTTTTGTAATGGCAGTCGTCCCTTGATGGTCCACAAGGGCCAGACTGTACGATCATCCCGTGAAGACGAGGCGATGCGGGCGGTCGTTGTGCAGCAGAGATCGACTGCGAGAGAACGAGCGACAGCCTTTCCGACGAGCGGAGACGGGACGCTGACAAGCAGACCGATGGGAAACGGCTGGCCGGGGGAGAGGATCGTTGGCTGGAGAAGGACGACGTCGAGAGAGATGGCTGGTGAGTAGGGAGGAGGCGGCCGTCGAGTGTCGATGCTGGAGAAAGACCCGTCTTTGTCTGTGCCCAAGATTTTGTTGATTGGCAGCCATGCCTTGCTGCAGGTGAGTGAGCTTATGTGGGATGGAGGACTATTTGCAGGGGAAGGAATTGGATCTGGTGGATCTGGCTCAGGTTCAAACGACAGGATCCTCTTCACTTTTGACCGAGTGTGCAGCAGTTTGTTCAGCCGCCCAGGCTTCTTGCAGACCGCCGTCAAACTGTAGACAATATGGACGTCCATGGCCGAGGATGATATCTTTGTCGATGGTGGCAGAGAACATATCGATGGAATCGACTTGCCGGGGCAGCATTTTGCTTCTGAAGGGAAGGCAAAAGCAAAGTCGGCCACGAGATGGTCGGCCACGAAGTGATTGTCTGTCTTTTCGTCGTCAAGACGGTTCAGTTTGGGATACACTTTCCGTGTAAAGTAAAATATCTAGTCTGTCAACATCTGCAATGTTGTAACGGGCTTGTCCTTGGACTCACTCTGTACTGTTCTTGCCGGTTACTCTCTGCCTTTTTTGTCAGAGCGTCAAAGCCTGGCTTGAGTTTTATCCGGGCGGTCCCTTGGAAGGCGATGTGGACTGGGTGTTGTTCTGCAGAGTTGATTTTGGTTGCATTGTGTATCTCGACACGACCTTTAACAGGCTCATTTGGCCGAAAAGTGCGGCAGTCTGCCGGTGGATCAAAAACCAATTTGAGCTTCATGGCGACGGTGATGAAATATGATTTCATGGCTCTGGCCACGATTGTGACGGTTGTGTTTGGAGGTCTACCACATTTATTTCATTCTAAAAGGGATAATATTACCTGCAGAGATGGCACATAATTTCTACATCATTTCCAACCTCGATACATCCAGTCAAGCCTCGATCTAGCCGGTCAAGACATATCACGAGACCATTGCAGGGTGGCACAAGATCTGACGACAGACGATAGACGTATTGTATGTTGGGTACTCCTCCAGTTATTTGATGGCCATATCCTGCAAATCCTGTTGGGCTGCCGCAAACAGTCTATGACGGTCCAGACGTCAATTGGTGTGTAGACGGCCAATGCCAGATGGTACTTGCACGAAAAAGGTACCGGGGCAGTGGAAAGTCTTTCGATTTGCAGTCGAACAATTTGACAGACGACATGACAAGTACCACGAGGCGAAGTCCAGATATTTGGCCACAATATGGGCAAATATGCCAGGTTGTCTTTCCCATTTACAACGCCATGTGTTATTTCATCTCATCGTCGGTGCACCCAATCTTTCACGGCATTGTCCGCTGTGGATTGGCTCGTGTGGCTTCACGTTTAGATCGATCCGACGTTCGATTCAAGTCTTGATCCAATGTAAATAGAAAAGGTACGCCGACTCCTCAAGTGGCAAAGGGGCGGTAGGTTACCTCTCCCTTGGGTCGTCTTTTTGCCGTCGTTGGCGTCGATGGTGAGGGGATCGAGGAGGGGATCTGAGGGGATGCAGCACTTGCGACAGTAGTCGGGACAGTAGCGTCGATATCGGCCGTTGTTGGTCTGTTGATGGTCTGTTGTTGGCCTGACGTTGGCGTTGTTACGGCAGTTGGCAGCTGCCTTCAAGAACGGCTGTCTGGCGTTAATGATATTAGTACTTGTCATTGCGGGGATAATACAATCATGTTAGTCGACCTCGCGTGATACAGAAACTAGACTTGGTTAACATGTTTTGACAACAACAACACAGAACAATCCCAAGAGAAACAACATGCTCAAGAATAATGAATGTCTGTTATGCTCGTCCTACAAGATATGAGCTAAATGCACTATGGACCCTGTTACACAGCCACATCGGATGTTGAGCCCGTCATGTACAAACGAGACAATAACACAGACAAGCAACATAACAATTCCGAAGTCGTACCATCTCACCGACAGTCTAGACCCGTCTTTTGCCTACTCCCTGCCCACCAACGACTTGATGGCGGTCACGGTGTCCTGCTCAAACGTCTTTGTCTCGGGCAGCGTCGGGAAGATCCAGAAGCAGTGCGGCAGGCCCTTGTAAATCTTGTGCTGGACAGAGACGCCGGCCGCGTTCAAGGCAGAAACGACAATGTTGCCGTCGTCTCGGATGGGATCGTTTGCGGCAACGGCGACGTAGGTGGGCGGGAATCTGGCGGCTGTCGATGAAATGTCCAGGCCCGGGAAGGCGTCGGGATCGGCCTTGTCGGCACCGGAAGCCGAGAAAAAGGTGTGCATGGAGGCCGTGTCGACGACGCCCGTGTTGGTGGGCAGCTCCGTGTAGGCCGTGTACTGTCCGGCCAGCGAAGCGGGCACACTATCGGGGTGCAGGCTGACAGGACTCAACAGGACCAGCCCCGAGAGGCGAGATGCTGGGACACTCGACTTTCCGAGAACAACACGACGGACGGTCGACAGAGCAAGTCCACCGCCGGCTGAGACGCCAATAACCAGGACAGACGCAGAGCTGTTGCCGGTCAGCTTTGCAGCGTGGCTTTCCACCCACTCTAGGCCTTTGAGGGCGTCGTCAACCTGGGTCGGCGCCTTGTGCTCGGGCGCCAGGCGGTAGCCGATGCTGACGAGCACAATTCCGGCGCCGGCAGCAAGAGTGCGGCACAGCCGGTCTTCCGAGTCGAGATCTCCGAGGGCAAGGCCGCCGCCGTGGTAGTAGACGGCAACTGCAGCGTTGGGAGGAAGGTTCCGGGGACGGTAGGCTCGGTAAGTCGGGCCGTCGAGGGATCCGTCTTCGACAACGACATCACCGGTCAGAGGAGGGTATTGTGTCGCCAGCATTCCAATCAGTCCCGCAAACGCGACTCTCATCTCCTCGACCGACCCGCCGAGCACAGGCCGTGCCCCGATACCCTCTTCGAGCTGGAAAGTTAGTGATGGGGTGGTGATGTCGAATTGGAGACGGACCTACCTTTTGCCATGATTCGGTGTATTCCGCCATTGTGTCTGTCTGTTGATTGATTATTGTGTTAATGATTTTATTGTTGGTTTATTTTGTTACTGTCTTTGATTTTATCGTCTTCGGTTGTCGCCGGATCCTGATACCGCTATAATATATCAAGATCACACGGAAGGCCGCCACAACGGAGTATATACACATTCCACCATATCTCGCTATTTTCTTTTTCTTTCCTTCTGTTTTCAACACTTGCATATCCGCATGTTTCCTCCACAAATAGTTGCTATTCACACATGATTTAATCTCAATAGACACCCTCCTCACCCTCTTTCTCTCTTCCGAATCCGAAGCGGGTCCCCCGATATCCGGGGTCCGGGGTCGTTCCGGACGCCAAGACCCACTATTCCTCCAGCCCATTCGCCCTTTGGATGTCAGTATTGGACAGCCAGTGCCAGTATCAGGATCAATCAGTAATTTGATATTTTACGTCGCATTTCAGCCTCGACCTTATCTGCAGCATACAAAAATAGGTACATTGCACCGTCCCGTCTCCACTTCCCCGGATCTCGACTGTGGGGAGCCTTGCCACCGGGACGCGACCTGACAGTTCTCGCTTTCTATTGGCCGGTTTGCTCAATATTCAATCAAGCTTTTGATACACCTTTCCAGCGCCTTGAACACCCAGAAATAAAGTTCTTACCATCGGCTTCCTCCTACATAGCCTATAACCATTGATAACCATCACTGGCGTCTCTATCTCTCAACCATCATGAAACCACATAATTAATCACATATCCATCCATCCTCTGCACATCACCGCCCTTCTCCATATCATCCCGAACCGACACAATGCTTCCGAAGATGCCACACCAAATGACATGTGCATGACCGTTGATGTGTCTTTTGTATGTATCTGGCTTCTGTATAATGCATGCAATTATTCTGTTCTTGTGATTGCGTTTTGATCGACTTCCAATCCGGGGTATTCGGTGGAATGGAAGCATGTATATGGAACCACATTGAACGTGTTCAATGATATTAATGTTGATGTACATCAATCATGTCGGGCTGTGAATGTTCTTAGAGACTCAAATACTACGTAGACGTTCTACTGTTACTCCCGCCTTACTATTACACCATGCAACCCTTATTCTGTTGTTGTGTAGCTGTGTAACTGTGTCACCAAAAGCTCATCCGACGTGGTCAAAGGCGCCTGGAGACTAGGCCTAAATTTGCACTTAGACCTTACACATCTCGGCCAAGGCATCGGATCTCGAACAAGAGTGGCCAATTCAACCAAGCACCACTGTAACACCTGTAGAACCGAATGAACGCATCATGGTCCGTTGTTCTCTCAACGTGACCAGTTAGCTTTACGCCGTTAGACATGACTCCAGTCTTTTGTTCTCCATTATCATTCTCCATTCTCCAGGTCATTTCCAGCGATATCTGGTATCTCTCTCGGTACTGGTTTCCCCCCGCACAATATCAAAATACCCCAGATGGGACACCGGCACGGATAAGACATCACCACATCGGATGCGGGATGAACCCTTTTCAAGTGGTGAATAGTCTCCTGGTGTAAGGAGCACTGCACAGTATCTTCCCAGATAAATTATACTCACCAATAACCATAACTGTATTCTATCTATAAATCATCTTCATTCCTTGAGCCTCGTCGCTGTCTTGTCATCCTCAACTCCATCTCCATCCCATCATTTCAATACTCTCATTCTTCCCTCGTTCTTGACCATATCCCAACTATTCTCTTTTCACCCTCTTTTATCCTCATTTAATTTCATCCCCCTACACAATGACCATCCACAGCGATCCCCCTGCCAAGGCCGAGATTGTCGTCCCGGCCACTGACTCTTCCTCTCCCTCTACCAAATCCCCCTACCGCATTCCCATCAATGAGCAGCCCCTGTTCAAGCCGCGCCCATTGCGTGTTGTCTGCGTCGGCGCCGGCTACAGCGGCCTCATGCTGGCCTACAAGTACAAGCACGAGACGCCCATGGACCACTTTGTCGACCTGTGCATCTACGAGAAGAACCCGGACGTCGGCGGCACCTGGTACGAGAACCGCTACCCGGGCGTCGCCTGCGATGTCCCCGCGCACATTTACACCTTTTCATGGGAGCCCAACCCGGACTGGTCGAGCTTCTATGCCAAGGGCCCCGAGATCTGGGAGTACATTCGGAAAACGACGACAAAGTACAACCTCGACGAGCGCGTGCAGTTCAACTCCAAGGTTGTGTCGGCCGTTTGGGACGAAGCCGCTGGAAAATGGGCCATTGAGGTCGAGCAGACGACAAAGGACGGCAAGTCAACCACCATCAAGGACACTGCCGATGTCCTCATTAACGGTTCCGGCATCCTGAACAAGTGGACATGGCCGTCGATCCCGGGCCTCGACTCGTTCCAGGGCACTCGGCTTCACTCGGCCAAGTAGGACACTTCGCTCGACTGGGCCGGCAAGCGCGTCGGCGTGATTGGCAACGGCTCGTCGGCCATCCAGATTGTGCCCCAGATGCAAAAGACGGCGTCGCGCATCGTCAACTACATCCGCAGCCCCACCTGGGTCTCGTCGCCCTACTCGGCCGATCTGACGCCCGAGGGCAAGAACTTTGAGTACACTGAGGCCGAGAAGAAGGAGCTGCGCGAAAACCCGGCCGCCATGCTGGCCCTCCGCCGCAAGATCGAGGACAACTTTAACAAGTTCTTTTACGCCCTGCTGCGCGGCACGCCCGCACAAAAGGCTGTGACCGAGCTGTTCGAGGCCGATATGCGCAAGCGCCTCAGCAACGACCCGGAGCTGTGCGCCAAGCTGATTCCCGACTGGCTGGTCGGCTGCCGTCGTTTGACACCGGGTGACGGCTACTTGGAGGCCCTTCAGGCGTCCAATGCCGCCATGGAGTTTACTGCGATTGAAAAGATCACGCCCAATGGCATCCAGACCACCGATGGCCGTGTCGAAGGGCTCGACATTATCGTCTGTGCCACCGGCTTCGACGTCTCCTTTTCACCCCACTTTGACATTGTCGGCCGCAACGACATCCGTCTTGCCGACCAGTGGCGCGACGACCCCCAGGCCTACTTTGGCGTCTGTGCCCCCAACATGCCCAACTACTTTGTCTTCAACGGGCCCAACTGCCCTGTAGGCCACGGCTCGCTGCTCGCCGTCATGGAGTGGTACGCCGAGTTTATTCTGCGCTGGTGCCGCAAGATCGCCACCGACAATATCCACGCCGTCGTCGTCAGCGAGCAGGCCACGGCCGAGTATAATGCCTACACCCAGGAATTCATGGGCCGCACCGTCTGGACCAGCGGCTGCCAGTCCTGGTACAAGAGCAACAAGGGCCCTGACGCCAAGGTCACAGCCATGTACGCCGGCAGTATCCTGCACTTTAAGGAGATCCTCGCCAGCTTCCGCACTGAGGATTTTGAGATTGTTTCGCGCTGTCCCCAGAACAGATTCCGCTTCATGGGCAACGGCCTGACTTTGCTGGAGGAAGCCGGTGGTGACCTCTCGTTCTACGTGAAGAAGTGAGCCGATGCGATGAGGGGCAATTGAGAAGAATAACTAACAAGTATAGCGAAATTTTATTGATTTTTTATTGAATTTCCGTTTGTAATCATGTTAATTGTGATGCTGTACACAACCTGAGATGGCCTCTGCCTGCTTCCGTGACGTCTTCCGATCACTAACACCACGATTGCCTATTTGGGAAATGGACCACTATTCCCGGATCGCCCCGGATCCGACACCACCTGCCGTACCTGCCTCCAGCAGCCTCTAGTTCTCACAGTAAAAGCAACAGTGACAGTGACAGTGACAGTGACGGTGGCAGCTTCCCCATGGAGAAGTCAAGGCACTTCAAGATCTCATCCGATGGCAAAACATGCATAAATTACCACCCTTACCCCAAAGGCACGGCACTCCCCCATACTGTTCTCCCCACAGCCCAGCATATTGGCGACACTTGACAGGCGACGACTCCGCAATCTCTAAGCAAACCACATACAGACAAACAAAACCACGTGGCTCGGGTAACTTCCGATCCGGGAGGTGGTCCGGGACTGCATCCTCAGCCTCAAAAATACAGAGAGCGCCTTATGGGATAAATTTAGTAAGGGAAAACTCGAGGCACGTGAAGATTGACAACATGACTTTGCACATGAAAAGGAGGCAGACTGAGTCATTGATAAATGTTTGAATTCTAAGCGAGAAGAAAAATGCATATTTAAAAACATGGTACAATATGAGTAGTGAGGTCGCAATCGCCTCTGCCATCCCACCTTTTTTCCCAAGTCCACAATCCCGCAATCCCGCAATGCACAGTTTTCCCCGTACGGTGCTTTCCCCATACGGTGCTTTCCCCGTACGGTGCTTTCTCCGTACGGCGAATTTTCCCACAGCGCAGGACCTGGTGCCTACACATTTTTATTCCGTATTCCCGCTGTCCACACTCATGTCCGTAATTCCATCTCCCAGGATATCAATTCCCACCGATCTGAGCCTCCACAATTTACCACCTTTCCTTTGCTTCTTCCCTTTACTTCTGCTCCAGCATGAAGCCAGAGAAGAACTTGTCGAGCGACGCGTAGTCGTTGACTGGGCCCACGTATGCGACGTACTGGTCGGGGCGGATCACGAGTGCCGCGCCCACAGCAGGGTCGATGCCGTAGTTCTTGTATGCCTCGCCGTGGCCCTCGTGGTATGACTCGTCGTCCACAAAGATTTTGTTGTAGTCCCAGCCGTCCACCTCGTGGAAGGGCCGCAGCACCTCGGGGAAGTCGAAGATGCCAAACTCCTGGCGGTGGCCCGCGTGCACCGTCAGCACCTCGATCACCGAGTCGTAGCGGCCCGTGCTCGGCGTGAACCGCTTGAGGAACGACGTCGGCTGCGACAGCTGCTTGCTGACAGCCTCCAGATCGGCACGGCGGTCCGCCTTGGTCAGGTCGCCGGGGAAAAACACCACGCGCCACGTGCCGTTGCTGGGCAGGCGCTCCTGGAAGTGCCATGGCCGAGCATCCGACTGGTTGAGCACCTTGAAGCTGGGCATGCGCATGCCAACCTTGACCTCCGTCGCCAGCTCCTGGCGCGAGACCACGGCCTTGGCGGCAGTGCCGTTCGTGGCGCCCTCAATCGGCTTAGCCACAATGCTGCTGCCACCGTAGTTGACGGCGATACCGCTGGCAAACATGTTGCCCTTGGAAAACGCCTCCTTGAACTCGGACATGCTGATGCCCTCCTCGTCCATCACGTCCTTGGCGGGGCGGCCCGAGAACAGACGCGAGAACTTGTGGTCAAACTTGATCAGGTCGTGCGCAATGCTGCTGCGCTCCACCTCGTACGACTTGAGGATCGACCGGTCGGCAGTGCCCTTGAGCACGCTGGCAATCTTCCAGCCCAGGTTGAAAGCTGTGCTGTTAGTGGAGTTCAAGAAGCAGAAAAACATTAGATATCGTAGGGTATCAACTTACTGTCCTGCATGGAGACGTTCATGCCCTGGCCGGCCTTGGGAGAGTGCGTGTGCACGGCATCGCCCGCAAGGAAGATACGCTCGTTTGCCGAGAAGTGCGTGCCCACGCGCTGGCCAATCTGGTATGCCGTCCACCAGTCCAGAGTCCGGTACGACAGCGTGTACGGCGCCATGATCTTGTTCGCCGACGCCAGAATCACCTCGGGGTTGATCTTGGACCGATCAGCCCGCGAACCCGCAGAAGTACCGTCGCTGTTCTTCTCCGTCGTTGTGATCTGAATGTAGAGACGCACAAGCTTGTTCTCACGCGGGATCACCATAACACTGCCCGACTCCGCAGAGTGGATTGCACACCGCATGCGAATATCAGGGAAGTCCGTTATCGGCACAATGTCCAGCACGCCCCAGATGTAGTCTGTGCTCTCGCCCTCCAACGCAAAGCCCAGCTGGCGACGCACCCATGAGTGGGCACCGTCTGCACCCAGCATGTACTTGGCATGCACCGTCTCGACCGAGCCAGCCTTGGCGTTGAGCTCGGCGGCCTTGATCAGGTCTGCCGTGTCGTCTGCCGCCAGGTTACTGCGGAACAGGCCGTCGCTGGCCGCCATGCCGTTGGCCGAGGTTGCCACCTGCTTGGGCGTGGCCTCCTCTTCAGAAAGGTGGCGCAGCTCGACGGTGATCGGGTAGTTGTCGGGCGAGTTGTCCTCGGCCTTGGACTCGTCAAACTTGAGCGACGTCGGCAGCACGCCGCGCTCGACCTTGATGTCGCTCTCACGCTCAATGTGGTCGAGGAAGAAGCGCTCAATGCGACCCTGGTTCAGCACAACCTGCTGGAAGCGGCTGATACCGGGGATGGTGTCTGGGATGCGGCCACTGCGTGCAATCTTGCCGGTCGAGTCGGGGTTCCAGAAGCAGATCTCGAGCATGTGGTTGGACTCGAGCCATGCGCGGTCGGCAAAGCCAAAGGAGTCGAAGATCTCGAGCGTACGGCACTGCAGACCGTCGGCCTGGCCGTTGAAGATCTAGACGTGTTAGTGCCCCCATGCTCAGTGTGCCTCTTCTCAAGTGCTACCACAGCGTACCTTGGTGCCGCGCTTGTCGACGATGCGCGTCTTGATGCCGCACCGGGCCATCCAGGCCGACATCATCATGCCGGCCGGGCCAGCACCGACGATGAGCACATCAACCTTGCTCTCGGGTGCCATCTTTAGTTGAGGTGAAGTAAAGGAGGGGTGGGGTATTGAAGGTAGTGAGGTAGGAAGGCAGAGGAGTGAAGGTCTTGGGAGTATGTTGTTGATGTTCTTGTTTGTCAGAAAGACGAAGACGCCGAGACCTAATCGTTATATGTGATTTTCTTTCTGAGAATGTATTTCCATGTATATCCAAGCGAAGACAGAAAAAGAAGAAGAATGAAGTGGTATCCGTTCGCTTACAACAAGAGTTTATATTGCCATGATCAGGATGGGGAAGCTGGACAGGGCCTCTTGTTGTCGACGAATCCGCGTCTTGCTTTTTTATCCGTCGATCGGCAACAGTCCTTAAAGAGACACAAATGCAAAAAGAAAGCCATGTTCTGTGGTCTACTGCCTTCTTTTTTCCTCTTCGCCTATTTTTTCGTCGTCAATCCCCCCCTCCAACCCATCCACTGGGGTAGTCACAGGTCCGGCCTTGGTCCCTTGGCCTTCGCATACGGGTAATATCCCCCAAGCCAACCACCATCGTCTCAAAAAAAAAATCGATAAGTGGTCTATTGTCCACTAGACACGATTCCCCATGGTGTACTTTGGCCGCTGGGCCTAGCTATGATTTTTTTGCCTCGCCAGGGGCTGGAAGGAAGCTAGCAACAGCGACCTGCTCCGCCGGGGTTAGGTGAGAATGGGGGTGTATTGCTTAGACATGACGAGCCGCTGCTGACTTTCTGCTGACTGCTCTGAAGCCAAGATGCAAAAGATAGGTGGGAAAGAGCGAAAAGAGCGAGAAAAGCGAAAAGGGCGAAGGACAGGATGGTGGAGGGGCCTGTATGGGGTAAATTTCGCAGCGCCTGTTGCAGGCTTGTGCTGTTGAGTCTTCATAGCGTGCATGCGGGGAAATATACTATGGAAGATGGAGAGGAAAAGCTAGTGGACCTCCGGAGTGTGGAGTGAGGGGAGGGGGCAAAAGAACGCAAGACAAAAGATGGCGAACAAAGATCCCAAGACCCGGAGAGGATTCCTTTCAGGGCGTCGTGGGGGAGCCTGTCCAAACCGATAAACCGTCCCGACGACGATCTCACTTGGCGTCAATGGTGTCGGCGCCAATGCCAGTGCCAGTAGCCACGGTCTGCACATGAGAAAGAATGACCTGTCAAAAGGGAGCCTTTCGTACTCGCACATTGCCCGCCCCACACCCCTGTCCGTCCCTCCGTTCGTCCTTAATCGGAAGCTGGCCGTTGGCATTGGCGTTTGACATTTTGGAGTAGCTTCTTGCAAGTCCCTTGTGCAAGGAGAGGAAGACGGAGCCTCAAAATCCTGCTAAGCTTAAAGATTGGTATTTAGCTTGCGTCAAGTGCGCCCGGGACTCGAATCGGAAGTGCTCTCTTACGCATCCTTGTCCATCCATAGGCCGGCACGGTACATAAAGACCACCAAAGGAGCTGAAGATACTTCTCCAATCACGGGGACCCCAAAAATGCTGGAGTCGTGAGGTTCCGGTGACGTCGGGAGGGCGAGGCAGAGGCCGGAATGGATAGGGTGAAGATAGGCTTCTCCATAACAAGGCGATCAACAACAAAAGGACGATTCGTCGTATCAATGGAGATCGGGAGGCAGTTATGGTGTTGAATGCAATTTCGGTATCTTTCGTTCGTGTTGAATTGTGACGAGATGCAAAACGTTGAGAAATCAGAAAGTTCATGTGATGCTTCCAATTTCGGAAACAAGAAAATAGGGGCGAGCTGTCAACAAATGGGGAAATGGGTATGGAAAGAAGGAAGTTACGATCAAGAAACTGTTGGTAGACAGGAAGGTGCCAGGGCGCCTGTAAACTTAGGAATCAGAGGAAGGTGCAACCACCATGGGCCTGCTGTGCAATTACACTCTGTTCACAGAAAATGGGCACAAAGGCGAATCAAAGCCATCAGCCTAAAAAGAGAAGTAAAAAAAAAGCGTACCAAAATTCAGATGATGCAAAAACTGTAAAAGAAAGATCATGAAAACAAAAAGAAAAAAAAAAGGTATATTAAGTTTGTCTAAAAGACAAAAAATACGACAAGAGAGGGATTCGAACCCTCGCTCCCGAAGGAACGGGCTTAGCAGGCCCGCGCGTTAACCACTCCGCCATCTTGCCTTGTTGCTTGTGGGCGGTTAATAATAGGGCCGGCTGTTAGGTGGGTATATAAAGCCCCACATTCAATCGCAAAATGACATCTAATTACATCATAGGACCTACATACCGATATCAACATGGTGTATCAACATGCTGTGCCTCACAAATCAGTCACAAACAGCATCAGCTGAATAAATACGTTTTTCTTAGAGATCGAAATAAAATACAATTAAAAATATGAGGCTTCAAAGCAGATGCGATGGGGCTGAGCAAAGCGAACAAATCAGAAGACGGCACCGAAACAAGATGTGACGAGGTGTGACAGGCACGGTATTTGGGGCATTCAAGATATTTGGGTGGTATTTGCAACGTCAAACCTGGGGCGTCAATCAACGTCGTTCCCTCATTGATTTTTTGTTCAAATGTTTATCAATTTGTTATCATTCAAATGGCATCGTGCAGGCTGACAAAAGATGAGCATGCCTGAAATGGACAGAAAATGCAGAATGCATAAATGAAACCGCATACACTGGGCGAATAGTCCTCGCCCCCAACTTCACGTAACTTCCCTCCTCCATTTCCTCAACTGATGTCCATATTTTTCTTTCTTTTCTTTCCTTACTTTTTTTTTCTAATTTTTTAGTTGGCATTGCCGTCCAGAGCCAGGCTGATGTTGTACTCGAGCTCGAACTTGGCCTGCGGGTCGTTGGCACGGGGCACAAAGTCCACCTTGAGGTTCTCCTTGACAGCGAACACGGAGTCGTCCTCGAGGTACTTGGATTCCGAGTCGAAGATCTGGGTTGTGACAGCCTTGTGGCCAGCAGCCTCAATCTAATAGGGTGGGAAAAAGCAAGGTCAGTGAGAGCTCGACAAGAATACACAAATAAAGGCAAGGGATCGCAACTTACAATCAGGTGAATGTGTGCCGGGCGCCAGTGGTGGCGGTCCATCAGGTTCAGCAGCTTGCCAGCCGGGCCATCGTCGGGCACGGGGTACGGCGTCGGCCGCAGGCAGTAGAAGCTGTAGCGACCGTCGGCGTCCGTGACAAACTTGCCTCGCAGGTTGTGCTCCTGCTGCTTGTCGTCCTGCTGCTCGTACAGGCCATTGGTGGACGCCTCCCAGACATCGACAACAGCACCGGCCAGGGGCAGGCCTGTGTCGGCACTGGTGACCTGGCCGTACATCAAGGCCACAACACCGTCAGAGGGGGTATCAAAAGTAATGGTTGTGCCGTTGGGGCGGGTTGGTGTATCGTTGCGCCAGAAGGGGCCCAGAATGGCGGAGGCCGTGAGCGGCTGGTTGGACTTGACGGCCTTGGCGTAGGTGATGGAGTCGACCAGACTCTCAAGACCAATGACGTCGCACATGAGCTGGCCCTCGTTGCGGGTCTCGTTGGACATCTTGCCCGAGGCATTGATCATCTCGACGCCCATCATCCACTCGTCGACGGTCAGGTTGACCTCACGAGCAAAGTCGTGGATGTGCTGGATGAAGTGGGTCATAACCTCGCGCATACGCGGCGACGTCTTGGGGCCCATGCTTTTGATGACGCTGGCCGTGAAGTCCTGGCCAAGGACAGTGCTCTCAGCGGCCGGGGCAGCGGCACCATTCTTGGAGGCGCCGTTGGCGGCGTTGCCATTGCTACCGTTTGCTGAGGCATGTTTGCGATATGTGTGTGAGGTGTGGGTGTGGATGCGGGAAGAGAGGGAAGAAGATTAAAAGAAACGGATGTCAAAAATGAAGAAAAACAGAAAGGGACGCCTAGGGGTTAAAAAGTTCGGAAGATCAAAGGTCGTGTTGGGGAAGGTGCTTTGGAGAAGCTCTTGTGTAAAAAGTAGTTGAGAAAGGAAGGCACGGATGTAAGTGAGGTGTACAGTGGGGAGGAAGGCGCGAACCAACTAGGGGAGGCGAGAAAGGCTAGAAGTGTAAAGTGTCTGGGTGAAGATGGAGACTAGGAAGCAGGCACGAAAGTTAAAAAGAAAAACAAAACAAAACTCGATTCCTTGGCTACCTTCTTATATCTCGACAAGTTCAGTCTATTCTGCAACTCCGGGGTCAATGGGCTGAGAAGGAATCTGGGGCAGATCCGGGGTGCTTGATATCAAACAGTCCTTTCCCTTTTGTTTCTCTATGTTTTTTTTATTCATTATCCTTTCCATTGCTCTGTAACCCGGAGACGTCGTTCTCACTCCTCATGTCTGTCTCCTCCTTCTTTCCTTTTCTTCTTTACAATCACACGCGCCGTAATTCGTTAGTTCCTCTATGCCGCTAAGCACCTTCCCGCCATTGTCGTACGGACGGAGAGGCCTCGTTGAAAATGGGCCCATCTACTTATTGGGAAGGCTCGTTCCTTCCTTTGGGGAACAACATCGGGCCTCAAAAACCAACAGGGAAAGTACGAGGTAATACGGGGTAGTGTGTACTGCCTTGACAGCGCTAGTCTTTTGGCATAGATGAAGTTGACGTGAAAGGCAATTGCAAAATAAAAGTTACAACGGTCTCGCACTGCAGCCGTCCGCGAGAGACGACGACTTATCCCCGTCGACCAACATGCATTTTTTCTATGGTTGCTCCTCCGCTTCCCTCGATATCTCATTGAGAATCCCGAAAATCGTACGTTCGGAATTACGGGTCTACAAAAAATGGAAAGAGAGAAAAAGAAACACAATGGAAGCAGGAAAGTGCGAACGAGCCTAGAAGCTCGACAAAACGGGAGCGAAAAGGGAAAGAGCGAGGGGGCAGCGTTTGTTGGAAAAGAAGAACCCTGCGGGGACAGCCTGAGAACGTCCGTCCCAACATCCACCCAGAGGACAAAACCGTTGCTCTTTCCCTACAGTTTGCCATCCGAAAGCGTCGTTCGGATGTCGTCCCTTTGCTATCCAGAGTGTTGCTTCCGTCCCCGCCCTGGGTGTTAGCGCCCAAGTAGGTGCCTGTAGCTCCGCAGTCGGGATATCATTTAGTGTGTTAGTGGGCACGTTGGTGGGCAAAAGTGGCTACCTGCGGTGCGCCCTGCAAGTTCGCGGTTTTGGTGCGTGCCGAGACCAAAGCAAGAGAGGAACCCTTTCGCTTCCCTCTCCCGATGCGGAAATACCGCGTGTCAGCACATTTAAATTACACGACATACGTCGCACGTCGCAGGGTCCGTTCGTCACGGGCCTGCGGCTCACGGCTCACGGGTTCGTGGCACTTGTGCACCGTGGAGAAGTATGAAGAACAGACGGAAGAAAAGTGAAGAATTTTATTCATTTCAATTCTGTTAAAAAAAAAAAAAGAGAGAGAGAACTAAATGAAACGGTGAGGAAGGTCCAGGTTACTTGCTAATACGCAAGGGGCACCTTCTAGAAGAATTTATTTCATGCAACGGGCTTGTGTTACCATGCCACGTCAAATGATTGCACACAAATGCAAGGGAGATGGAAGGGGTGAAGACGAAATAGTAGACGGGATGAAATGGAAGAAAGAAGATTTTTTTAAAAAAAAAAAATATAACCATCCAGAATTGTTGTAAATTACACACAAAAATATACGTGAATCTCAGTGCCAAAACAGTGAAGACAAATACAACAATAGGCTACATGCAGAATCTATCTAACGTGCTGACTACTCAAAATTTGCCTGCCCAAGCGAATCAAAAGTCCTCCTCCTGTCTATCTCTTGTTTGTGTTGTCGGTGCTATGTAAAGTAAAACTCTAGAAGTAAAGAAGAGAAAAAAGAGAACGGCTCTTACTTGGCCGCCGTGGCTGTCTGGTCGTCTGCCTTGACATCATCCCTGCTGCCGCTCTTCTCCTTGTACACATACGGCTTGCAGCCCTCGCCTTCATAGTCGCTGAAAGACTCCCAGTCGGGTGTGTCAAGAGCGTTGGGCCGAGATGCTCGCTTGAAGCCCAGCTCCAGGCCGTCAATCTCCGCGACTGGCTTGACCACTGTGACTGTAACTTTTCCATCTTCGGGGATGGGGCGGTTTTTCTTCTTGGCATGCTCCGTGTAGCGCGTGGAATTCCAGACCTCGAGAATTTTGGGGTTCTTGAAGAGCTTTTCGTGGTGGCTCATTAGGCCCTCCAGCGCATTGCCCGAGATCTGGTCGACGCTGTTGTGGTACTTCATTTTCAAAAGTTCATCGCCGGCCCTGGCTTTAAGCTCTTGCTGGACTTTTTCGTCGTACTTCCCTGCCTTGAAAAGCAACAGATCATAGTGCATGAGTGACGCCTTGCCATGGTAGGAGCCACCTTCTGTAGCACGTCTGTAAAGGCCGGTGAGCGCGGCAATGGCGCCCATGCAGCCCGTGCCGTAATCAGAGATTGGGAATGGAGGGACAACCGGCTCACTAAGGTCCATGAACTCGCCCTGCGCCCATGCAACACCTGTGGCCTGGATGTAAAATGATTGTCAGTGACACGGGTTCAGAAGGATGAAATGGGATAAACGCAGAACCGAAAAACTCACGCAATCGGCAATCTGCTGCCAACCGGGCCGCTCTTTCCAGTCGCCGTCGTAGCCAAAACAGTTTTCGTTGACGTAAACAATACCACGGTCGCGCTTCTTGGCCATATCGAGCATGAAATCACGCCCAATCCCAAGTCTATCCAGAACGCCGGGACGGTAACCGTCCAGGATCACGTCGGCTTCCTTCGCGAGCTCTATGAAGGCTTCGAGGCCGCCACCTTCCGATTTGTCCTTCAGGTCAAGCTGAGCCGCATGCTTGCCCATGTTACCATCCACTTGAAAAAAGGGGACATCGCTAATATTGGGACCGGTAATCTTGAGCACATCCGCGCCGTACTCGGCCAGAATGCGTCCCATAACCGGCCCTGCAATGATGCGGCACATCTCGAGAACCTTGATTCCGGCAAGCGGTCGTTTCTCGTCGGGGCCACCAGGCAACGGGCATGCCGTCGTCTCAGTTTCCATCTGGTCAACTGTCCATGGTGGCAGGTTCCAGTTAACTTTTCCCTGGGGCTGTCAGTGATCATATTTCTCCCATTATTTCTTCACATTTTCATGTCTTCCTTAGCGTATGCCCCCCTTCTCGATCAAGTTCACTTACATGTGGAGTTCCGAGAAACTCCTCGTGTTTTAAGGCGGGAATACCAGCCTGCTTGTATTTCATGTTCAAGACGTCAAGCTCGTCGACTGTGTACTTTTTTGTTGCAGTTTCAATCGTCTTGACGATTTCGAGATGGTCCTCAAGGTTGTCTATCGAAGGCGGCAAACCAATCATACCCAGAGTCGTTGCCGTATCCAGAGAGCCGTGAATGTGGTAGAATCGGCCCTTGTCTTTGGTCTTGAACAGGTTTGCCGCCATTCGGTGATACGGGTTGGACTGGGCCGCCTTAAAATCGGTGTCGTCAAGGTACTCCTTGACCTTCTTGTCAAGCTTGCCATATTCCAAGACCTGCGCCAGGTAGGCTTGGAAGAGGAACGCTGTCGTTTTCTCGAGGTTGATGGTAATCTTAGCATGCTCATCCGGCGAATTTGACAGCTTCCTCGTATTTTGCAATGCAAGTGCAACTGCAGCTTCAATGGCCTTGAGGGCCGCTCCTGTCTCGGTTTCCTTGAATGGGATAGGAAAGTATGGGTACTCATTTTCAGCTGTGAACAAAACCTCGTCCTCGTTCTGAAGCTTCTGTTTGACCACTTCCGGCAGGTCCACGAGGCCGATGATCATCTCCAGCAGCCTTCGTGACTCCTTTGTCGTCGAGTACTCCTTCTCAACTGTGCCAGACATGTTTCCTGTTGTATGTTGTCCAAAGAGGCTGTTACTTGAGTGGTGATGGCGATGTTGCTCTCGTTGGTGTCGTTAAGGTGAGGTTCAGCCGCGAGGATTTTATATGTCGGTGAGCTCGAAATGGACGTGCGGTGATGCTGCAGCCCCAGCAACGATAAAAAGAGCACAAGTCTTCAACAAAGTAAGAGTAAAAATAAAAATCCAAAAATAAAGGAGAAATAAAGCCGGGCAAAAAAACCAAGAGAAGCTTTTCACGCTTTAATAGGGATGTCGATATAGATACCTCTTTTTGCTTTTCTGCCAAGGGTTGTCAGATAATTTCGCCGGGTGGGATATTCAACAGATGTATTGAAAGAGTGCTGTCCCTTGTGGTGAAACAAATTGCCGTCGTCAGGACGGAAGTGCAAAAATAGTTCGGCGACAAAAAGAAAGTTCCAAAATGAAAGCTCAGGCGAGCAGCCTGTGCAAAGAAATAAGAGCCTCAAGCTCTGCGCAGATCCAACAACCCCAAACCCATCGAGACCCCCATTTTCAAGCCGGGTCGTTTAGCTAGTTTGACTAAGCCAGCAGACGCTGGTTCGAAGGGGCCGCGGCACGCGAGTTCGACATGAAGACGAGATGGCGAGAAGGCTTAACGGGCTTAATTTTTTGCCTGGCTCGTCAATATCCCCATTGCCCCCTTGCCAGCCGATGGCCGGAAATGGAAGCTGAATGGAACTGTTGCGATAGCAGTGATAGCACGGTTTGCGCATCAGTCGCCATTTGGTCTTGGGGCTGGCCGACTTTTGCTTTTGCCTCTTGATAATAGGCTGTGACGACCTGGTAATACCCTAAAACGGAAATACGGCGCAAATGTATCGGTGTGGTGATATGTTGCTGGAAGGTCCAAAAGATGAGGAACGAGATGGTGAAAGGCTGTTTCCGCATCGCTGGCTGTATCACCCACCAAAAGGCCCTCGCCATTCCCCAAGTTTGCTAGCCACAATGTGTTCGGCATAGAGGTCGATCTGTCTCCAAACAGTGAGGGGTGAAATTGCCAAAAGGCTTGCACCTTGCACTGGACCTGGCGAGCCTGGCTCTCGACCATCCTTCCCCTCATCTTTTGCCCTCCAGTGAGAAACCGAGACTCTGGCAGAGCACTAAGTTGGCGCTTGCGGGCGCGTGGCTCCAAAAATCCATCGGCTCGATCGCAGCGCTGGGATCGCCCGCTAACGTCTGCCTTACTGTGCAAGTTGGATCGGATCGGAACCAGGGTGGTGCTGTTTAGTGGCGTTTTGGTTCAGAACCCTTCTTCCGAAATCTTTTGAGTGGTGTGCACCCGGTATCCGAAGCGCCGTCGGAAGCGTCATTGGCAGATGGACAGGCGCAATACGACGTAATGGCAAAACCGACATGAGGTTCTTTGGGGGCGTCATAAAAGATCATGAAAAAGGCAAACACCCGGGCGATAAATTGTGCCCTGTAACACGTTGTCGGTTTCTATTCTGGCCAGTCGGCGACTATCAAATGTCGAGGCACATTTGATATCAGCGGAGGACAGCCAACGGAGGTCATCTTGAGGTTGGAGAAGGAGTGCATTGTGCCACATAGACGGTTCAGCCGTGTTCAGTGTGTTCCATTGGCCGGGGCCGGACCCCCACCATAGCTTTGGTGTTAGCGACCATTCCGTAGTACTGTAGCTGTCATGACTGCAACCCTTGACCTGATAGCCGCTGTAACTACCGACCTTTGCGTTTAAGACCTGGTATTTACTGCACTGTCATCGTGAGCTTCGACGACTTACCAAACATTGCATTTTTTGACAGTATTTCACCATGCCTTTCATCAACATATCGCCAACCCAGGAGCTGTATTATGTGCTGAGGTCGCCTCAGGATGCGGCCAGCTCGGGCCTGACGTTCTTGTTCATCCATGGGCTCGGGTCGTCGAGCTCGTTTTATGCCACGGTTATTCCAGCGCTGGTCGCAGCAGGCCACCTGTGTCTCGCTTTTGATATGAACGGTTCGTACTAGATTTAAGGCCAATGTTCAGTTTCCGTGGGCATTTCTATGTTCTCCTGACTTGAGGCTGACATACCTTTGACACGCAACTCAGGCAGTTGCTTGACAAAATATTCTGGCAAGGACAACAGCATCCAGGATCATGCAAACGATGCAAAGGCTCTCCTGAGCGCCTTGGGAATCTCTCCGGAAAAAGTCATTGCCGTCGGCCATTCGATGGGCGGCCTGGTAGCTGGGACCCTGGCGACAGAGTTCGACTTGGCGGGAGCGGTCCTCATTGGTGCTGTGACTCCAAGCGACGCCATCACGGCAGCATTCTCGCAGAGAATCAAGGCTGTTGAGCAAAGTAAGAATTGCATCCCACGCCCAGGTGCATATCCGATCGAAGCTCGTGTACCATGAAAGATGTATGCTGACACGACCGGCAGGTGGCATGGAGCCTATGGCGGACAGCATCCCCACGGGCGCGACGGGATCAAAGTCGACCCCAACGCATCATGCGTTTATTCGTGCATTGTTGTTGTCACAGACCTCGCAAGGCTATATTGGCCTCTGCCGTGCCATTGCAACCGCACGGCCCGTGGAATATGCCAAGGCGCGGTGCCCGGCCCTGATCATTGCAGGAGCGGAAGACAAGGTCGTGCCTGTTGCCGGCTTGGAGAAAATCAAAGACAGGTAAAGTGTTTCCAAAAAGAAGTATATTGGTTCATTATTTCCGCCACAAGTCTAACTCGTTCCTTTTCCGACATCTGCAGCTGGAGTGCCGGTCGTCATAATGTCTCTTTGCAAGCTCTTGAAGGAGTTGGCCACTGGCACTGCATCGAGGCAGGTGACAAGATCGGGCCTTTGCTCGTCGAATTTGCTGGGAAGCTAGACTGATTTCCTGGGGTGTTTTACGAGGCTGGAGCCGCGGTATCCTGTGATGATATTAGTCATTAGACGACACCATAAATTGCAATGATTTGTATGGGCTGGAAGATGCATCTGCAGCCAATGATCATGACGTACAAGATAGACTTGGTAGAACTTGAACTTAAGCTCGCCATTTGTGTCATCCGCAAGCTCGGCATGAGCTGCCCATTCCTTGACAGACTCGGTGCCGCTCTTTGCCGTGTACTTAACAGTGCCGTAGAGCATAAACTCGTTGGATCCAGAGCCGAAGGGGAAGATCTTGGTGACCGCGTGGGCACGGGCTGCAACGGCAGCCCACATGCCCTGCCGCAGAGCCAGGATCTCTGATATAAACAAACCGGTCAGTAACAATCACCAAAGGGCACAGAAACGATTGTATAAATTCGCAAATGGTGGGTTACTCACGGTCGAAGCCAGCAGCCTTCTTCGAGGCCATGATCAGCGTGGAGCCTGGAAGAAACGAGTTTGCATATTGCTCGTGTGCCGTCGGGGTATCTGATGTCTTGTAGAACGTGTCGAAGAATGCGACGGCACGCGGGTCGACGCTGACGCCCGTGGGCAGGACAGGGCTGATGTAAGAAGCCATGATGTTGTGGGCTGGCTGTTTGTCTTTGTTTGGGGCAAAGAGAGGTAGCGAGGGAAAAGCGGGCCTTCAAGGAGCTCGAGGAAGAGGATCAATCGGTCAAGAGCAGGTCAGTCGTGCCTGACTCGTCCAACATATATGAACAACAACAGGTCGTTCAGATTTCAAAGCACAACGTTCCTCTTTGTGGGGCACGAGAAGCCAAGGGCAAGAACAGCCGGTGCTTCTCGTCGTTCCCCTGGTCCTTCCTTCCTTCCTTTCCTCGCAGAACGGAATCCCTCATATCCAGTGCCCATCTTACTTCCGTCAGCCATTCCCGGTTCACCGTGCTAAACTAGTCCGTTCTTTCCTGGTCCGTTGGCCTGTCGCCCATTACCATCTGTGCCTTGTTCAAAGGGCTGTCGAACAACAAGCGGGGTAGGAGCGATCACCCATTTAGTTAGTTCTAGGTCGCAGTTTCCCAGAAAAAAAAAGAAGCTCAGAAATGCCCCCGAATATGGGGGGAAGGGGGGGAAGGGGCGATGGGCATGGGTCTGTCTTAGCGGGCCCAGAAAGACGAACAACACTGACAAGTCGTGCGCGCCTTCTATTCATTATTTTTCTTTCGTGGCAGGAAAGACCAGCCCTTTGCACTTGCAGTTTTTGTTGTTTTTTCTTTTCCTTGTCCTCCACACAATTATCTCGTGGCCGAAAAGTGTGGGAACACAAAACATACACTGCATTATCGCAACCTGCGGCATCGTCGAATCGAGGCCCATTGCCGCGCCCGCCCCTCCAACATGCCTTCCTCCAAGGTAAAGCCGTCGGAACGCCGCCGCTGTCCACAGGCCTGTTCCAGCTGCAAGCGACGAAAAGAGCGCTGTGACGGCCGCCATCCGTGCAGCCGATGCATCGTTCGAGGTGTCCAATACGAATGTTTCTTTTCTCGGCCTCTTGAGACAACAACACCCTCGTCGACAGCAGGATCTAGTGCAGCAGGTACAGCTACCGCCGGCGGCTCGGCCACAGTGGCCCCTGCTGCCGTCGCAACTGTTGTGGCGGCTCCGACTGTAGCATCAGCATCGGCAGCGACCCAATCCGAAAACAGCCCACATTCCACCAGCTCCGTCGTCGGCTCGACATCTGCACCGACAAACGCCAACAGCCCCGGCCGGAAAGGGCCTCTACCAGCTCCTAACTCGGCGTCGTCGACAAATCCAAGTGGCATGCGGCATGACCGCTCGATCGACTTTGATGAGCCGGCTGTGGCCACACAGAACGCCAACCAGAATGCGAACACCGCAGCAGAACAGCCGCGACGCAAACGGAGACGGTCCAATCTAGGATCAGGTTCGTCTGCTGCTGCCGTGCCGCACCTGTCACGTCTTATCCAGGGCGGCCGTGGCAGCTTATTTTATATCGGCGACTCGGCCAACCTGTGCTTTCTTCAAATTATTCGACGATTAATAAGAGAGTCGATTGGGTCGTGTACATTCACTGATGATCCTTTCCAACATATCATCGTGGAAGCCGCACCATCACTGGGCAACAACTGGGTCATGGATGCAATCCAGGGTGCGCCCAGCGTCCCTTCTTTCGAGAAGGCCACATCCCTGTTGACATGGTTCCTGCGTGCTACAAACTGCATTCTGGGCATGTACGATGACGCAGAACTCAAAGAGAACATGTTGTGGTGGCTACAACAACAATCGCCAAAAGACTCGTCGCCTGACAGCAGTCGCGATGGCTTCACATCTGCCGATAGCGCCTCACAAGATGCCATCTTCTTCTTGATTTTTGCCATCGGCGCCCAGGCAAGTCCCGAAGACAACGATGAGATGGCTGAAAAGTATTTCAATTACGGCCGATATCTCACCGTCTGCAGCGCCACTGTTGAGCCCAGCACATCCACCATCCAGGCATACATCCTGCTTTCCATGTACCTGCTCGTGGGTTCACGGCGCAATGCTTCTTTTATGTATCTGGGCATTGCCGTCCGTGCTGCATACGCCCTTGGCATCCATCGGAGCGATATCAATGCCGCCTTTGAACCAGATGAATATGCTCCACGAGAACGTCTGTGGAAGGTCTTGCGCACACTCGATCTGTTCCTCAGTACATCACTTGGACGCCCGCCATCGACAACAGAAACGCGGGATACAAAGTCTGAAAACAATTATTCGGCGGCCAATGACTTGTGCTCCATCTTTGAGGCCATATTGACCCAAGTGTACTCAACACGAACGGTGTCAACGTCGACCATTGAAAAGATCAGTGAGCAACACAGGCTCTGGACCACACGTTTTGCATCTGGTCTCGCAACGGACGGTATTCAACCAGAAGAATTTCTTGACCTCGATAACGACGGCCAGAAGGCGCCTAATATTGGCCTCTTTCATTTAAAGGAGGCCTACTACTGGACCATTATGCTCCTTTCGCGGCCTTTTCTCATTGAGAATATTTCGAAGCACATCGCCCGGTCCAAAGCACAGTACAGAATGGGCAGTGGCACCACGACCCCGGCCAACCCTCACTCGCCTTCAGATGATATTCTTGCCTACGCCTGCGTTGACTCAGCTATTCGCACAATGAGCCTCCTGCGCGGACTCCTGAATGCACCTAAGGTACCAAAGCGTCTGCCGTTCATCGTCAACTCTGCTTTTGTGTCAGCGCTTGTCCTGGGCTTTGCCCAGTTCGGTGACCTAGACCGAGTCTTCCCTATCGGAAAGAGCCTGGCCATTGCACAAAAGGTTCTGATGCTGTTTGGCAAACATGACGCTGTCTCCAAACGGTATGCTTCGATTGTTACGGATCTACAGGCAGCATGCGAAGTATACCTGGAGAAGCGGGCAAGAGGCAAGATGGAGAGGCACTCGGTCCTCATCGGTGGCCTATTTGGCACCGTCGAAGATGGCAAGCCGAACCCTGCTGCCGCTGCTGTCGCCACTTCTGCAGCTGCTACAAAATCCCAGCAACCGGAAGAGAACGACAACACACCTACGCTTCCTGGCATGACGCCAACATCGACAACGGCATCGCTACCACAGCAAAGCATATATCTGAGCCAACAGCAAATAAACCAACAGCGGAGGCACCAAGAGGTGCAGAATGTGCTGAGCATGCACAGAGGGATCCCCGGCGTCCCTGGCCCTCACAGTGTTGTCCCGCAGGGTGGCCAGGACAATGCCAGCGCCGCCAGCAACAGCAATATTGATGGCAATGCCAATGACCTCAACAATGGCAACAGCACGTCCCTGCCAAGTCGAGAAGCCAGTGGCCAGACACCGCTGCCCGCACCGTCACCGAACCAGCAAAATGTGGCCATGTCGTCGATCCAACACCCTCCAATGCACCACATACCGTCCTATTCTGGCATTGACTTCACGCCACCGTCAACGGACGGCAACGACGAGTTTCTCGGCATGACCAGCGTAACCGAGGGTGACAACTCGCTGCTAGGCCGCCACCCCACCTCAACCTACGACATGGACGACAGCACGCAGCAGTTGCTCCCACACATGTCAGGGCTGCCCGACATGATCATGGCCATGTCGCCTCGCATGCTTAGCTTTGACTCGTTTGACAAGAGCCTCCAGCTGTTCCCCACAATGGATACCACGGGGTTTCTTTGACTTTTTATTATTATTATTTTTACTATTTTATGTTTTGGATATTTCTATTTTTTGGATGGTACACCCACGGATATACGGATACCAAGCTACAACACCATAAGTTGCAACATGTTAAATGTCTTTCTGGGTTTGTTTTATTGATGGGAACGCGTCATGATAGTCTTTTCTGTTTGCCCTTTTTGTCTATTTTGCCCTCTATTCTCCGCATCGCTTATGCTCGTCGTTTATATCAGAATGGGTGGCCAGACTCAATTTGCATTTTTTTTCTGGTTGGTGGGGTCTCGTCTATGTTTATCGTCTTATTTAATCTTGCTCGCTTGTCAACTTGCATGGTATAGACGTTTGCATTTCGGCCGCGACTCGGCATCCAAACAACGTATTATATCCCGGGGGAACATGTTTTGAGTTTCATTATTTTTATTGCATTTATTCTCTAATAAAATATTAGGAATTTTGATAAGACTGTTTAATAAGCTTCAGTGTTTATATGACAATTAATGAAGATAATATGAGAATGATTTCATATTATGAATAATTTTTTTTTTTTAAATAATAAATATTTTACTAAATTTCGCACACAAACATAGTTGTAGTTCTGTGACAGTTTATTCCCCAGAGGGTTCTGTCTAGCTAGACGCCAATAGTCAGGACTGACTGAGAAAGGCGAATAATAATAACAACAACAAATAAAACTTTGTACAATATATTCACAGATTTTTTAATCCAGACGATAAGTTTAACATTAAACATAAGATACCGTAAGAAATATTTGTTTTGATTCATTATTTGACGTAGAGCATTTCTGAGGTGTATAATTGTGAGTGCACCAGTCGTCTCTCAATTCCCAACCAAGAGACAAAGATCCTAATAGGACGAGAAACCCACATATTTCTCTTTAATCTAAGACGTAGACACGCAGAAAAACGCACAGGATCTGGACATAATCCAGACAGCAAGATGAAACTGTGCATTGCAGTCTCACCTCATCATACGCCGAAAACATGGATCACTTCACGACTTGCTCAAATATGCGAATTCGTGGTTTATTGGTATACAAGACCACCCGGCACCGCAAAAGCAAAGTTTTAGAATACAAGTTTCCTCGCAACAGAGAAGCGGAATCACGATTAAGTCAATTCCTGTCGACCAACACAGGGCATTCCCTCCCTCTCTAGAACAACAAAGCCGACGAGATCAAAACAGTTGATGCCGCTTTTCCACCAGTCCACCCTATTGTCCTAAAGACAGAGTCTCTTTCCCTCATTAGTGCGGTTCGAATGGGACTTCCCATGCCACAATAGAAAAACAAAATGACCATCTTCTAAAGTAAGAAACAAGAAAAGAAACTTTTTTGGTGCCGTCCGCCCATTGCGTAGATTTTGCAGGTTGGATATTGATTCCCATTTTTGTAATTTTCCCATTTTTTTGTTATTTCCTCAACGGTATATTCCCATCTCTTTCCATCCGATTTTGTTTTCAGGCGCCGTTCATCGAGATCGAATAGTTGGCGCTTTCAAAGTCCGAAAAAGAGAGAAAGGTGTTTACCACTGAGTGGCCTCCTTGGGAGCAGCCTCGTCACCCCACTGGGCACCGCCAGTCTCGGCGGACCACTGCTGGTTGGGGACAGCCTCCTCCCAGCCGGCGCCGGCGCCCTGGGCAGCGGCAAAGCCAGCGGGAGCGGCCTCCCAGTCACCACCAGTGAAGGTCTCGGCGGCGGGGGCAGCCTCCTCCTCGATGGCGGCAACCTTCTCCTCCTCAGCCTTCTCCTCGGCCTCAGCCTCGGGGTCGCGGTCTATATGGTTAGCAGGGTTCAATGCGAAGCGCAGAATAAAAAGAATAAAATAACATCTTCGGCGGAAAACATACAGAAGTACAGATCGACCATGACGTCCCAGGGGGTCTCGCGGTTGAAGATGGTGCCGCGGAGGCGCAGGACCTCACGGGCCAGCAGCCACCAGACCAGGCCGATGGCGTGGCGACCCTTGTTGTTGGTGGGGATGGCAACGTCGACAAAGTCGGTCGGCGAGTCGGTGTCGCAGAGGGCAATGACGGGGATGTTGACGTAGCTGGCCTCCTTGATGGCCTGGGCGTCGGTGCGGGGGTCGGTGACGACAATCAGGCGGGGCTCCTTGAACGAACGGGTGATGTAGTTGGTGAAGGAACCGGGGGTGAAGCGGCCGGCAATGGCCTGGGCGCCGGTGTGCGAGGCGAACTTGAGGACAGCGCGCTGGCCGTAGGGACGGGCGGAGATGACGCAGACGTCCGACGGGTTGTCGACGGCGGCGATGATGCGGGCAGCCAGGACAATCTTCTCCCAGGTCTTGCCGATGTTGATGACGTTGACACCATCAGCACGGGTCTTCCAGAGGTACGGGTTCATGTGAACCTGCAAGTTCTTGGAGCCGATGTGGCACTGAGCGGCCAGCAGGTTCTCAATGTCCTGCGTGGTGGCGTTGAAGATCGCCGGGAGGTTTGCGGAAGCCATCTTGACGGATGTTTGAAGGGGGGGTTGTTGGGTGGTGATGTTGGTTGCTTGCAGGAGAGGGAAAAGAGAAGCAGGAAAGAAGAGCCGCGATGCAAGACAGTTTCGATATAATTTTTTTAGAGGGGCCCCAAAATTTCCCGCCTAATTTTTTCACTTACAGAGGGCAGTCGCGAAAAGAGTAGGAGCGAAAATTGGGCTGCCCTATTCGCTAGGCGATTTGTGGGCAAGCCCCGCCAGGGCTAGAATTGGGGGAGAAAGTTGGTGCACGTGATATTTTAGGCCATTTTTGCAGCAAATTGGCGCTCAGATGTGTCCTTGAGATGCGAAAATGGACATCATAAAGTGCCAAAATTTATTAATAGTCTATAACTTATGAATTCATCTCTAAGAAGCGTTTGAGATATAATGAAAATTTTCAAGATTTTATTCCATCTCATACTGTCCGTTTGACGCACCTTGCAGATTCTCGTTCGACTTGTAGATGCCTTTCAGGCGTGTCGGCATGGAAATAGTTTCTGCCGAGGCAAACCACGCTAACCATATACAGACTAGCCCATTGGCCTCGAAAATTTTGGGAGCTACATCGACATCGCGACAAGTCTCGGCTGACCTGCGGATCTGTTGACGGCACGACGGTACGCCGACGAATTCGCAACATCAACCATGCCTCTCCGCTTACCAAGCCCTCTGGGGCTTTCAGTCTTCAGCTGTACGTTCACCGACCTCGCACTCGATACTCGACCACTTCAACCACAACAACCCTCCCCCGAAACATTCACTAACACTTTCAACAGTATGCCTGCGGCCAGCAGCGGCAAAACCGGCCCCGATACTGCAGCCCCTGATACAGAAGGCGAACCTGTCCGAACGGCAAAAGGTGAAGAGAAAGATCCGGCTGCAGCAGCCGTACAGATGGTCACAGATTGTGGCGCGCAAGGCCGCCAAGGTCGCGGCGCAGACGGAGCTCGCAGATCAACGCAAGGCTGCATTGGGCCACCACATCCACGGCGTCGGCTCGCCGTTTGTCGAGTCGTTTGACACGGCAGGCCAGGAGCCAGTCTCCAAGACGACGTTTGTTACCAACGAAAGCGGCGAGAAGGAGCCGATGCCGCTGCCAACAGCCACCGACAAGCTCAATTTCTCGCTCACCAAGCAGGAGCTCGACGACGCCGTCAACATGGCGTACCAGATCAGCAAGCCGCTCGAGGGCGAGAACCGCACGCTGGTCGACGCCGTTAGCGAGGCCGAGGACCTTAAGGAGCACGAGGAACGCCACCGCAAGGCCGTCATTGCATTGGAGCGCATCACGTCGCTGGACAACGCCAACAGCAAGGCCCGTCTGTTTATCAACAAGCAGCGTTGCATCGAGGAGCTCGGCCGCCACAACACAGACAAGGTGCTGCGCCCAAGGCCGCGTGCGCCCGGTCTCCCTGAGCAAGAGCCGTGGCAGCGCGGTGGCCCCGACACGGGCTCGTCCGAGGTGCAGATTGCCATTCTGACGGCCAAGATCCGCGTCTTGGCCAAACACATCGAGGGCCCCTACGGCAAGAAGGACAAGCTCAACCGCAGAAACCTGCGCAAGCTGTGTCACAAGCGTCAACGGCTGCTCAAGTACATGGAGCGCAAGGAGCGGGGCAGTGAGAGATGGTGGAACATGCTCAAGACGCTCGGCCTGACCGAGGCGAACTGGAAGTACCAGCTTGACATTTAAGGCGCTTGGAATCCTTTTCCGTTTCCCGCAGCCTCTTTCTTGTGTATATCCCCTTCTCCTTCTCTTTGTCGTTCTCGTCCTATCTTCTCCCTGCATCGCACCGGCATTGGGTACATTTTGTTTTTTATATCATTTCACAGCGTTCGTTTCATTTGGCAAAAGTGCCGGCTGTGCAGAGGATCTCACGAGAAAGATGACGACGAGTTGATAACACCCACGAAAAAAAGATGTAATTATCTATGTACAATACAGACTAAGCCAGAAATGACAAAAAACAGTAAAAAGTCAAAGGACAAGCAGGAAGTGCAAATTGTGTGCAATATATACTGCAGATGGATAATGAATAAATGAGCTGTTCCCCCGAAGGGAGACGAAACAAAGTCCCAAACGCCGTACCAAGTGACAGACCTTCTGGAGAGGCTGCTGATTATGTGTGGATATTTCTAGTAAACCGACAAGACGCGAAGAGGCAGATGTGCACATGAAACAGAGGAATAGCCAGGGAGGACGAGGTAGTCGGCCACCTCTTAGAAAACGCTAATGTAGTTATTGATCCGCTCCTTCTGGTTCTGGGCAATGCACTCGGCAATCCACGTAATGTTGCGGATCTCCTGCTCGCGCAGCTTGACCCACGCATACACAATCGCATATGTGAACTGCCGCGTGAAGGCGTTCTTGGAAATCTCCATCTCCTTCTGGTAGAACATGTCCTCAAGACTCCGGCCGTCGCCGCCGCCCGAGCCGCCGCCCATGTTGCCAGGGCCGACAGGGCCGCCGCCGAGGTTGACAGCCTCGAAGAAGCTCTTGTAGTCGGACTGGCCATCGACAGCCAGACGCACGCCATCAATGTCGTCGGCGCGGGAGAGCATCAGGGTGCCCTCGGGGTACAGGCGGCCGAACGTCGGGTACAGCTTGTTGCGGTCGGCCTTGGACAGCTCGGTGCCAAACGAGTTAATAGTGATGTTGATGGCGCGGCGGTCGGCCTCGAACTCGAGAATCTCCGACATGACTTCGGAGGTCGGCGTGCCGGCCATGTCGGGGTGCGTGTTGACAAAGTTGTAAAACTCCTCGAGGTAGTTCTTGTAGAGCGTGTTGCGCACAATCTCAATGTTGAGCTCGTCGAGGTCCTGGTGGCTCAGGCTGCCCTTGAAGAAGGGCGCCAGCGGCGTCTCGATGAGCACGCTGTTGTACAGTTCCTCGATGTTGGTGGCCACGCACAAAACGGGCAGCGTATCGAACCAGCCGAGCGGATGGCAGCGGTCGAGCAGCTCGCGGGTGTCGCGCTCGTGCAGCGTGCCGGTAATGAGCAGCGCCACGTTGTCGATCATGTAGCCGTAGGTCAGGTAGTCCATGAACTTGGCCAGCGAGCCGACGGCGTTGGCGCGAACATAGCGGAACTCGGACACGAGCTTGTCGGTCGTCTTTGAGGCGAGGCTCGAGGTCGACGGGTTTGGCGGTAGGGATGCGAGGAAGTCGCCGTAAGCCGGGCCGAGCTGGAGCTTGAGGTCTGGGTCCCATCAGTACATGCCGTCGGGAAGATGAGGCCAAAGAAAAGAGAGTGAATCCTACCATCAACATTCTCGCACTGCGTCATGTTGGCATAGTTGGCGCTCGTCAAGAGGCCATTGCGATAGCCCCGGACGATGCCCTCGATGTACCTGGAATCGGGTCGGTTAGCAGCTGGTCGGACGCCCGCAATCGATCCTCGGTGCCTGCAGTCTCTTACCCATTGTCGACGTTGAATAAAAGGCCCTCCATAGTGGCGGTAAATGGATGGTCTGTGGTGGGAAGCAGACAGAAGCTGGGGGATGTGTCGTTGCCTGTTGCGTCAATGAAAAAAGGCGCAGGAGCCAACAGCTTGGAGCAGTGGGAGTAGGTAGCACAGCACTGGAAACGCAAGGCAGGAGCGATACAGGCCAGTGTCGAGTTATGCTTCCGCACGGTAATAATGCACTGTACGTAATGTCCCATTCGGGCCTAGCGCAATAAAGCCACACCGCCCCACTCTAGTACGAAAAAAAGCTCTGTCTGGCAGAAAAAAAGTTTCCCTAGCTAAAAAGTTCTCGACGCTGCAAAAAAAAATATTTCTCCTTCTTTTCTACCCTTTCTCAGCCAGTTCCTCTCGCGACGACAATCGACAGCACCACGCTCTCGCCGCGCAACCATCTTTTACCACACCCCAAGTTTCGACAACACCCGTCGAAATAGCGACCCGTTGACACAATGGCGCCCCTTTACCTGCTGTCGGAGACAAGCGCTGGGTATGTTTTGCCAGCCTCCTTTGTTTCGAGCATCGCGAGTCTTCGAAATCGACAAGTCTCGAAAGGATTAATTGCTGACATTTTATCTTCCGGACAGTTATGGCTTGTTCCAGGTGAAGGACAAGAAGCTCATCGAGGGCGATGATGTGAGCGAACGTCTGGCAACGCTGGACAAAATCAACAAGGAGTAAGTCTTTGACGTTTGTGAGGTTCTGATATTCACGGCCGACAAATTCCATCCAAAACATCAGACGGAAGCTAGGCCCCATCAACAACAATACTAACCGCTCGTCTCTCTACAGGGTCCAGTTCAACCTGTTCAAGAAGTGGAACAGCGCCGTCGAGGCCGTCTCCGAGCTCGACAAGCTGATCGACGGCAAGATTCCCCCGATCCTGACGCAGCTGCTCGACGAGGTCAAGGAGAAGTCCAAGAAAGCCTCGATCCTGGTGGAGGACAAGGTCCTGGGCAACACTCTGCAGAAGCTCCCCGGCTACAACCTGACCGCCATCCCCGCCGGCCCTGGCACTGCTGCCGGCGAGGTTTTCCGTGGCATTCGCCAGCACCTTTCCAGCCTGATCCCCGACATTGACGAGTCCGGCTTCAAGACCATGTCTCTGGGTCTGTCGCACTCGCTGTCGCGCCACAAGCTCAAGTTCTCGGCCGACAAGGTCGACGTCATGATCATCCACGCCGTCTCCCTGCTCGACGACCTGGACAAGGAGCTCAACGTCTTCATGATGCGCGTCAAGGAGTGGTACGGCTGGCACTTCCCCGAGCTGGCCAAGATCCTTAACGACAACGTCGCCTACGCCAAGGTTGTCCTGGCCGCCGGCATGCGCGAGAACCTCGTCAACGCCGACCTGTCCGAGATCCTGCCCGAGGAGATTGAGGGTGCCGTCAAGGCCGCCGCCGAGGTCAGCATGGGCAGCGAGATTGCCAGCGAGGACCTCGAGAACATCACCCTGCTTGCCGACTACGTTGTCATGTACGCCAACTACCGCACGCAGCTGGCGAGCTACCTCGACTCGCGCATGAAGGCCATTGCCCCCAACATGACCGCTATTGTCGGCCCCCTGATTGGCGCCCGCCTGATTTCGCACGCCGGCTCGCTCATGAACCTGGCCAAGAGCCCTGGTTCCACCATCCAGATCCTCGGTGCCGAGAAGGCCCTGTTCCGCGCCCTCAAGACCAAGCACTCCACTCCCAAGTACGGTCTGATCTACCACGCTTCTCTCGTCGGCCAGGCCACCGGCCGCAACAAGGGCAAGATGGCCCGCCAGGTCGCCTCCAAGACCGCTCTTGGTGCGCGTATCGACGCGCTGGCCGAGTACGAGGACGAGGAGGCTGTTGACGACGACATCCGCGCCACGCTGGGTCTGGCTGCCCGCTCCAAGCTCGAGATGAACCTGTCCCGGTTGGAGCACAAGCCCCTGGCCAAGATCTCTGCTGTCAACGGCACCAGCACTGTTGGCAAGTGGGACGTTGCCGAGGCCCGGAAATACAACGCCGATGCCGACGGTCTGACCGGCAACGAGGATGCTGCCGCCGCTGTCTCTGAGGAGGCCGCTGTCGTCAAGTCCGAGAAGAAGGAGAAGAAGGACAAGAAGAGCAAGAAGGAGAAGAAGGCCATTGAGGAGGACACCGTCATGGAGAGCGACGACGAGGCGGCCGCCAACGGCACCTCGGGCCTGCCCAAGCTGACCGAGAAGGAGTACGAGAAGTACGCCGCCGAGGCTGGCATCTCTTCCTCCAAGTTCAAGCGCAAGTACGAGCGCGGCGACGTCGAGATTGGCAAGGACGGCAAGCCCGTCGTTCTCAGCAAGAAGGAGCTGAAGAAGCAGCGCAAGGCCGAGAAGAAGGCCGAGGAGGAGAGCTCCAGCAAGCGGAAGCGGGACGACGACGGCGAGACACCCAAGAAGAAGAAGAAGAAGCACAGCGACGCATAGAGGGCGTGATGATGCCCTTTTGTGCTTGGCTGCGTGTACATTTCTTGTCTTCGTGTTTCCCTTGTCGTTTTCCTCCTTCTTCTTCTTCTGTACTGGCTTTCTAGGCATCTTCATCTCATGGCGCCGTTTCGACTGTCCTTTGTTCTCTCTCTCATCTTTTGTGGCATCTCCATCTTTTGGAGCCCTCCTTTTGGCGTTATCTTCCTTTTTATTTTTGGCGAGGGCCTTGCTTGTCTATATCTTGTTTTATCTCTTTTTTATTTCTCGTTTCTGCTTTGGGACAAAAAAGGTCGGAGTTGGGTGCTTGATTAACTGTCTTTCTACTGCTTTTTATCTGTTTCGTTTCGTTTTTCTGTTCGCATAGTTTGCCATCTGTTTCCAATCTGTCTCTATACCTTTAATCTTGGATCGGCTGGCTGCTGTTAGCTGTAGCTTAGCTGCTTCGAGCACGAACAAAAATACAGAAGGCTGCAAATGCCGAATGTTTAAACCAAACCGAGAACCATTGTAGGTGAAATAAAGTGACAAAAGTACCTGAAGCATCATAACCGGTGAGTTTAAAAGTTGAAAATCGATGCACGTGATTATACCGCTAAAGTCACGTGCTGATAATGCCTGGCGCGATCCGTAAATTTTCCCACCAAATCAACCTCATCCTAAAAAGCATGAGGTGAGCAACCACGACGACGACGTCAATCAATATTTTGGCGCGCACAACAAAAGTTTGCCGACTTCCTACAAACGAGTCTTTTCAATAGGTACGACAACATACTCTTCTACCAAGCTTGAAACCACAACCCGGCTCTGACTCCAACTAGTCTCGACCGCAAAAGCCACCAGTTTCTTCAATCTCGAATTCGAATTCGAATCCGACGACGACGACGACAAGCAGCTCTAAACCCTTGCTGCCTGGTTTCCCACTACCCAACCTTACCTTCACTACGCCCACACTCAATCCACCCACAAAATGTCCTTTTTCCAGGTCACGCTCACCCGGTCGGCCATCGGTCTTCCCCAGCGCACCCGCGATGCTCTCGCCGCGCTCGGTCTGAAGCGTCGCAACCAGACAGTCGTGCACACCGTGTCGCCGTCGTCGGCTGGTCTGATCTTCAGCGTCAAGGAGCTGGTCAAGGTGAAGGAGGTCAGCGAGGGCCGCGAGGCGACAATGGCCAAGATCAAGGAGGCACGGCGGCCAGACCCCGGATTCGTTATTGCACGGAAATACCACGACATCAACAACCAGAGCCGGCAAGAAGCAGGGACGGAGAGCAGTTCATAGGGGATGGTAGAGGTGTTTCGGTTATATCGCCTCTTGGGAGACGGGGGTGGTTGGGCGCGCTGAGCACATGGCGCATGTACATATATTTTGAGCATCTCACTGTATGATTTATCTTGGGTTTAGCTGGGACAATAAAAGCAGCAAGCATTATTAAAGGCATATTTGTTGGATTATGGTCGTTATGTGCTTGTGTAGTATAGGAGTTTAAAACACGTATGAACAATGACACTTGAAGGATGACACTTTCTAACTTTTGGTAGTCGTAAAACCCTCGCTTTAAACCAAGAGTGTACATGAACACTCAACTTCACAAACAGTACATGTGTCCCTTAATACAGGCAGAATAGAGACGGTCAAAACTACATCATCTACATTCCCAGTTTCCTTCACACCCAATATCCAGCACATCCAGCTACTCCAGGCGAATCTCTGACCGCTTGGAACCGTACTTGACACGCTTCCACATGAGCACCGGCATCACCAGATCCAGAGCCGGGTTTGCTTGTTCATCCTGGCCCTGGCCCTGGCCACGAGTCTTGTGCTTTTCGCGTTTTTGGCGCCGTTCCAGCTGCATCACCTCGACGACGCTGTCCAGCGACAGGTGCGGGTTCCGGAGCATTTGCCACGCCAAGAGTCGCCATGATGGGCGGAGGATGGGCCCCTAGACACCTCGCACTTTCTCGCTATATTCCGAATTCGGCGTCTCGTACTCACTCACAAAATACTTGACCATGTTCTTGCCGAGCCAGGCTGTCAGCTTGGCCAGCTCGTCTCGCAGGCGGTTGACCGACTGCTGGTCCATGTTTGTCTGTGAAATCAGTTCGGGGAGGGAGACTGGGTGTGTTAGATGTGTGAGCAGATATGCAGGCAAGGACATGCACGGAAAGGGCAGTGGGAAAATGTTACTTACCAAGAAGACGACAGAGGTGCTCGGCGCCGTAGGTCTCGATCGGAGACTTGTACTTTTCGTCCGTCTCCCAGAGCTCATGCATTTCGATATACTGTGGGCGCTCGAAGCTGGGAGCGTTAGAGCTAAGGCATATAAGGCGGCGCTTTAAAGTGTAAAGGTAAGGGGGACATACCGGTAAAGCAAGATGCGACCTAGGCATTTGTTAAAGTACTCGCGAAGTCCGGCAACTGTTTCCTCGAGAATATCGAGGCTGGCAGAGCCCTCTTCGCGATGTGGCCGTTCAAAGGCCAGGTAGTCGTCCAGGACTGTCTCTGCTGGGACCTTGTGCGGCAGGGGCACAAGTTGCTGGTTTTTTGTCACGTTTTCCCAGTCGTCGACCAGTGCTGCCTTCAGATGATCTGGGAGGGTGAGTCGAATTGAGGGCCGGTTGTGGAAGCCGTCCTCCTGGAGGTTGTTAATGAACTGTAGAAGGAAGATAGGCAAGACAAGACAAATTGAACAATAGGGAATAAAGAAAAAAGACTGCAAGACAATAAAAATATCAAAACAATTAAAAAAAAAAGCAAAACAATAAAAATATCAAAACGGGGGGTAAAAATGACAAAGCAGATGAAGCAAATGGGTATCATGCGTTATAGCGAGAAGCAAATAGTGTCGGTGCCTTTGACCACGTTGAAACCGTGCAGTATCAAAATGATGCTTGAAAAAGCCACCTGGCGGCACGGTTGTGTGCGCATAGGCTCTTGGACTTAAGAACGCTGAACCAAGCGAATACGCGGCAATTTGGGCGGCGGGGGCTCCGGTTCGTCAACATGCACCGGCTCATCGACAACAAAACGGTTGACGATGCGAATACGCACAGTGTGCACAGGCTCGACAATAGTGGGACGGTTGACGATGCGAATGTGCGGTCGCACAGTTTGAGCACCGTCAGCAGTGCCGGAGACTAATGTCGGAGTCGTGGATGTGGACTCGCTGCTAGCTGAGCTGACGCTTCTGGAGGGAGGCGATGGTGATGGAGCTTTGGGTTTAGCAAGCTGCGCCAGATCCTTGTCTAAATCACCCGGCGATTCTAGGGCTTCCAGAGTTGAATCGGAATCATAATCAGGGTCTGGCACAGCATTCAGATCCGATCCCACTTCCATGGCCAGGTTCTCGCCTGAATCGCCGGATGGTTCTGAGGCTTCCAGAGTTGCATCGGAATCATAATCTAGAGCTGGAGCATCCAGGCCCAAAACCTCTTCCATGGCGGGCACCGGATCGATTTCTTCGGGCGTGGGAGCCCTCTTGGGGGCCTTCTTTTTGCCCTTCTTGTGCCTGGTGTACCCATATTCCATCGGAAACCGTGACGGAGACCGTTCTCTGGGCTCGCCATCTGGGGTAAGGTAATGTGCCAGGCCATCTTTGTGGGGAAGCTCTGTAAAAGGGTCGTAAAAGGGTTTGAAGGACGCCGTGTAACGGGCATATTCCGCTGGGCCTTGAACACGAAGCTCCCGAATCGCGGCTTTGCTGAGTCGCTTTGTGGGCTTCTTCATGCCGGTGGAAAATTTTCGAGACATTTTGGGAGTAGAATATGGTGCTTCAGGGGTAGTGTTTGATGTTGATATTTGGAGTGTGGAGTGTAGATGTGAGGGCACGAGAAAAATCGATGAAAATCAGATAAAAATGTGTGATTTTGTTGGATGAAGGGTTAAGGTAAGAGGGACAGAAATAAAGACGATAGATGGGAGTAAAAATCAAAACTAATGAAAAGAAAAAGACAGAGATTGCTAAAATTTCAACATGCAAGACGAGAAGCTTAGGTCATGACCAAAAACAAGCGTTAGGGCTTTACCGGTGCCAAACATTAAGCATCGTATACCACGGGTCGCCACGACGATAATGACGGTAAGCGCGAGGAAAGTGCCGACGACCTAAACAACTCGACGAATAGAGCACACAACAGGGAAAGAGCTGGCAGGGCAATAGTAAGACGTTGGAGGAAAAGGCATAAGCCTCCCAAGCCAAGCATCAATAGCTGGAGCGGCTGCTTCCCGGTACCCTACCCTTTGTTTGTTATACCGAGACGGCCTGCTTAGGCAGGAAAGTACCTCCAACTTGGGAAGTCGCTATCGACAGGCGACTTGCCGGCGATCAAGCATGAGACTCTCATTAGATGGATGGGGTCAGAGAAAGAGGAAGGAGCGATATACTGCCCCCTAGCCATGGGAAATGTGGGCAACATAAAAATCAAAACAAAGCAACAAAATTATAAGAAATGGCAAAAAGCAACATCAAAGCGCAGACAAAACACTTCAACGCATGGGGGGAAATAGACAGTACAGATAAAGAAATTTACTCACATGTTCGAGATCATAGTCCTTTTGGCGACGTGGGCCGCGTGCGTGTGCCAGTGATCCAGCACCGGTCCGCTCTTCACTACCACGAGCAGAAGCCATTTCAGAGTGCCGGTCAAGGAGATGGTGGTGGTCGCGGCCGCCGCGTTCGCCAGGCGTCGCAGTTCCTGTACCACTGCCACCGCCACCAAAGCCGCCGGGGCCACCAGGGCCACCGCCAACAACGCCAGCAGCTGCAGCGGCCAAACTCGACCGGCCGCCACCGCCAGAGCCGCCGCCAGGGCCTTGTGCGGCCTTCTTGGCTTTGGCGTTCTTTTGCTGCTGCAAAAGACGGGCCTGGTCGCGAAGCTGTGCTGCCAGCTCGCGGTTCTCGTCGTTGAACTTGCGGACGCGGTCAGCCGGCACCCAGTCGTCCCAGGTGTTCTTCCAGCCTTTGTAGTGGATGCGGTAGCGCCAACGCTGGCCATCGGCAGCGGCTGCTCCTGTGACCTGCTGGACATCCAAGACGCGTGCCTCGTAGAGCATATCCATGTGGAAGCAGAAGACACGCTCATCGACCGCATAGGGCGCGGCGGCCTGCTTGGGCGGCATCTTGATGGATTTGAGATGCTGATTGAGAGGCACACACGAAACAAAGATCTGAACACAATGTAAGTATGATAAAAGGCTTTTGATGAGAGTTTAATGGCAGAACAGACCAACAAGATTAGAGATGGCAATTTAGATGTTATGGCAATGGCCAGACAACAGGCGGCGATGAGGAAGGTGGCTCCTGATGCTGTCGCAAACCAGAGTAAGTGCGACTGGAATCAACACCGTCTTGCGAGGAAAGTGTGCAAATGAGAAAACCCAAACGGCGATTGAAGGAAGGTGCCAATTATGCCACGAGACTAAGGAGATGTTGAGTGGTGTTCTGTAAACGGAAGGCGCGCGGAAGAAGGGCTCTTGCTCAAAGCGAGACTGTTTGGTGAGTTGAGAAGGAAGGAGGTGAGGTTGGAAAGGCTGTCGAAGCACATCATTGGCTACAATCGCGGGAATGGCCACTTTAATTTTTCCCTTTTTAATGGCTTCGCTACTCAAACGCAGGGCTCTCACATCTCTTGAATGCAGCCATGGCTCCAGAATCCCCCGCTATGAACCACTTTATTGGCGTAGAGCCGCGTCAACAGCGAAACGCGACGCGCCTGTAATTTCTGTGCCCGCTATAACGCACCCACATATTAGGGTCAATGAGGTCGACCACATCGACATTCACATTCATCAAACTCCGTTGTCACCACGAATTATCAGCATTTTCCTTCTTCGCGTTCGACTATACGCGGCCATGGCTCCTACAGAAGCTTCTATCCTGGAGCAATTCCTGCTCACTCCGTCCCAACTGCCCTCAATCATCTCCCTCGAAGACTTTACAGCTCTCTTCCCAAAAGCCTTTCAGTCCTCGCCACAAGTTCGCGCATTGTATCGCGATCTGCAGAGCCAAAGAAGTGCCGTGGTTGATTCTGTTGCGGCGGGGATCGAGAATGAGGTGGCCAAGGGCCGGCAGTTGAGGCGATACGCGCTTCGCGCTCGTCTCCGTGCTGAAGCACAAGAAGACGCTGCCGGCGACGATGAGCTGCAGATTGAGCGGTTTGTCTCGGCATCAGGGCCGGGAGCCGATGGAATCACAGCCGGGGCCGGGGCTACAAGACAGGGCGGCAGTGGCGGCAGTGGCGGCCTTTCTGCCCACTCCCTGACATCCATTGTGCCGGAACTTGACGACGCCATCCAGGATTTGGAGGCACAAATACAGCAGCTCGGCGAAGAAGAGGCCCGCCTCCTTGCGGCCGTTCAGCAGTCGGTCGGTGATCTCAGCGATCTACGGTACGGCCGTCTGTCCAATCCACAGCTACGCGACGAGGTCATTGAGGGCCTTCAAAACGTGCAAGCCACATGCGAGCGCATGACAGCAGAAGCAGCAGAAACAAGTAACGGCGGCGCTGGCCAACAAACAACATGAGACGACAAGAGACACGACACGAGACCACTGACAATGAAAACGGTCCAGACATATGCGGCAAATGCAAATACAAACAAAACAAGATTATATTCGAGATCTTCTGCCAAAAGGGCACAGATCATAGTCAGGGCTAAGCCGCCCTGTTGCAAATCCAACCATTCAGCCATAATGTTTTTAGAGCGTTTGTGCACGACACAGAAAATACAAATGCGCACAGCCGAGATACCCAACAATAAAGCCCACCGGTTTCCGGGAGACCAGAGAAGCCTCTCTTGGTCTCCCGCCACATCCTCCCATTATTTTTGAGATATTTGTTCCACCCTATTTAATGCGAAGAAAAAAAAAGCAATCACAGCAACCGCAGTCACTACCAGTGCCGCGACAGCCATCCGCTTTAGCGACCAGCGGCACCGGGGCGAGGACCAGCACCAGGAGCACGGCGACCCCTAAAAGTTGGTTAGTGTGTGGTCAGAAAAGGACGGGTCTAGTTGTCAATAAATAAGGAAGCTGGAGAACTTACATAAAGGTGCGGCTGATGAAGGAGACACCGATCATGAACATCCAGCTGGGGACGGCGTTGAAGAACCACAGGACGTAGCCGATGGGGACAGCCAGGCCGTTCTGGGCCAGCTGGCCGTCGAGCGGGTGGAAGTAGCCGTCCAGCTTGTGGAAGTTCTCGCGGGCCTTGTCCTCGTACAGGTTGACGAAAGTCTCGGGGGTCGTGGTGGTCAGGTTGAGGCGCTTGACGTAGATGTCGGTCTTGGCAGGCTTGGGCAGCATCTCAAAGATGTACAGGTAGCCGGGGCTGGTCGACCAGCTGTTGCACAGGACGGGCTGCTCATCGCAGTTGATGAGGCCGGTGTTGGCGCCGCTGGTGGCAGCAGTCTTGGCGGTCGCGGCGTGGAAAGCCGTCTCGATCACAGCGCAGTGGCCTAGGAGAACAGAGTTAGTAAATAGAACTGCATAGCATTGTTTGTCAGCCGAACACCGTGGGGCACCTACCGAAGCAAGTCTTGTTGCCGCCCGTGATCAGAACGCGCCACTCCTCGGGAACCGTAGCACCCTCCTTGACCGTCGAGTACAGAGTGTTCTCCCAGTTGTTGAGCGTCAGCTCGACCTGGACGACAGTGTTGGCACTGCTCTTAGCAGAAGCGGCACCGCCGGCAGCCGAAGCGCCCTTGGGCGCCGACTCGCCGGCCGCGGCCTCGGGCGCACCAACGCCGAGCGAGCCAAGCAGGTTCTGGAACTGCGCCTTGTACTGGCCGAACAGACCACCGTCCTCAGCGGCCGCGCCCAGCACGGGTAGGGCCAGAAGAGCCGATTTCGTCGAGAAGCGCATTGTTGCGGGTGTGTGGTTTGGAAGAGTGTTGGTGGCTTGAAAAGGGGGCACGACCTTGGGAAATTAGGACGTAAAAAAAGGGAGGAATGAAGTAAACGAAAAGAAAAATAAACCCCAAAGGAGCTGGAGGGGGAGGCGAGGTATTACAAAAAAGCGTGAAGACGACAAGACCCAACAATGGACCGGATTAAAAGGGGAGCAATATGCAAAGGAAGGACAGGAATGAAGCTGTAGAAGCTGAAAAGCTGGAGACAATGGAGATGACGATGGGAGAATGCCAGATGAGGAGAGAATGGCCAGAAGTCTGGAGAAGGGGAGAGAAAAGGGCAAGAGCGACCCAGGGAGCCAGGTTGCTCTCGTAGAATTGCGCGTGTCGAACGGGTCCCGCGTGGGGACGGGTCATGGATCCTGTTGTCTTATTGGCCCGTTGCTATTGGACTTCCGCCCAGTGCGCGTTGTTTACACTGTCGCAGTTACTGTATGCACACTCTTTGCGAAGGTGCAATTCCACTCCTTCCACTGGCAGACAATGATAACGGCGCTAGCGGAGAGCTAGGCAGAGGAAGCAGCAGAGAAACAGCGAGAGGGAGGGAAAGAACGACCCTCCTTTCTTCACTCCAGGAGACGGCCTGCCTTCAAAAGCGGAGTCGAAAGAACCCTTTGGAAGATCTGGCTTTTTCTTTCCAGAAAATGAAGTGAAGCAGGGGCGAGATGCGAGACCAGCAGTGAATATTTTTGCAGCATTTTTTCTGTCAACAAAGTGCAAAAAAAACAAACGATGAGATGCAGAGATGGCCAGGCCACAGTGCAAAGACGCAAGCGTGTGTCCTGCAGGAGCTGGCCATAGCTCCTGCCCTGTCAAGCTGCTGTTAAACTTTTCTTTGTCCAGGGTAGCTATTGCCACAGCCCCAGAGAGAGAACCCTTAGCAACTTATTCAGTGCGTTGCGGGCCCTGGTGTCCCAAGCGACGGGGATTAGCCAGCTTCAAGCTAATTACGGATAAAGTGTTTTAGACTATCTAGATCAGACCGCAGTGTAGGACAATACGAAGCAATTTGCAGGTCGCGATAATGCAATGGTGATCATATTGATGAACTCATAAAGCACTGGACACGAAACCGGGAAGAATCAGAGCCTTGTGGCCTCCCACTGCGTAAAATGTGTTGACAGTGAGAATAACACAACTTTTCTCTTTGATCTGATGTGACTATCACGTGACTATAACTGCTCGGAAGAACGAGGCTGGCCCCACCCATCACTCCTATACTGTTTTGATAACGATAACGGCTCAATGCACTGTAAATGGCCTGGGCGCGACAAGAATCGCGATCTTGAGACGCGACAACCAGACGACACAAGACTGGAACACAAGTCGCAATCATGGTACGTTTTGAGCTTCTCCCCTTGACTCGAAGTAATAGGCTCTCTTAACTGACACATTCTTATAACAGGCCAGAATAAACACTTCTTTTGGCAGCGACCAAAGCGCCGCGATGGACGCGTCACAAAAGACAAAGACGGCGACAACACAAAAACGCGGCCGCAAAGCAAATACCGACGCCGAAACAAGCCGGCCCAGCAAAAGAGCACGAAACTCAACAGAAACTGCAACTGAGACCGAACCACGGAGGAGCAGACGCGAACGAAACTCCGGTGACGGTGCCAATTGGTGGCAGGCTGGAGAGTCAAGCGAGCAACAAGCTTCGACGAGTAAAAAGGGCCCACAAGGGAAACAGGCAAAAGCAGCAACAAAGGCAACAAAGTCAGACAAGCATGAGAAGGCAAAAAGGACAGCGAAAAAGTCGAAGGCGGCACCTGAACCCGAACCACCAAATGATACACCGAAACGAAAGGCAGGACGGCCACGGAGAGTGAGCACAGAGGCAACAGAGCCTGCGGAGGAGGCCCCGGTGAAGACTACGAAAGCTTCCGAACGCAAGAAATCGAAGAAGTCAACAAAGAAGAGGAAGATATCAGAGGCAGCAGAGCCAAGCCCTGCCGAAGCAACTACAAGTCCACAGCAAAAAGGGAAACGGCGGAGGAAAGCCAGGCAGAGCGAGGCAGAGGAGACTGAGACCCGAGAAGCCGCTGAAGAGGAGCCCGAGCCCGAACAAGAGCCGGAAGGAGAAGAGGCAGAGGATGCAGGGCGGCGTCGGCGCCAGAGTGCAGGCGGCAACACCGACCAGCCAAACCAGCCTTTTGCTCAGCTTGTCCCTCGCACACGCTATATCCCGCTCGCGACCATGGCCAACAAGTGGGCGCCGCTCGAACGCGAAGCCATTGCCGCTGTGCAGTCGCTGCTGGAAGAGTGCGCACGCCCGGTTGTGGCACGCGTACGGGCCGGCGCTGGCGCTAGTGGCGGCGGAGCGGCCGCCGAGCGCCGCCAAGAGCAGACGCGGCAAGCCATTGCAGGTGTGACGCGCCGGCTTCGGTCCAAGCTCGTCAAGGGTATCCCCTTCCCGCCAGGAACAGTGCATGTCCCAACGCGCGGCCGCAAGAGCACGAGACTACAAAACGACAGCGACGGCAACGGTCTTGCAGCGGATTTTAACTTTGAGCGCGCCGCCGAAGGCGCCCAAGCCCTAGAACAGCAACTCGGCCCTCTTCAGCATGCAATTGCCCTACTCGAGCGCGAACGCAAACGCGAGGAAGAGGCTCTGGCAGCTGATTATGCGGCGCTGCGAGCACTTGAGACCAACGCCCAAGCCGACCTGCGCACGTGGAGGGATCGAACAAAACGGGCGCACGTGCTAGCTCCAGTGGACGGCGGCGACGGGGGCAGAATTCCAACTACAACCCCAGGGGCAACGGCAGCAGCCAGGGGCGACAACAAGAGCAACAGCTTGCAATATGTGGAGCTTGTCGGGCGAGCACCTGCCTCGGGCGACGATCAGGGTGTGGACAAGGACAGCAACGAGAATGGAGGTCTTTTTGAGGTATTTGTTCCCCAGGGTGTACTTGCATTTTGTACCTTTTTTACATGAGAACCCCACTAACAAATCAGAATCTCGACAAGGACCTGTCGACTGTGGCATCGCAGCTCAGCAACCACATGGACAGTCTCAAGAGCAACCTCCAGCAAATCGACGGCGTGCTTCCAGCAATGATCCAAAGCAAGGCAGCATTGCAGCACGTTCTCTTCGAGCGACTCGAGCCCAAGATATACGAACAAATTCTACTGGGCCAGTGAACACAGGCAACGATCGTTATGCATTTTTTTATTTGTTCAAAATTTACACACTAGATACATTTCTGCTCCGGTTCCGCTGTCCCGCGGCTATAATGAATTGAACGAATTTTACCGTGCAAATCTGTGCACATCTGATATTGCAGCAGTGCTAGCGGCTCAACCGCCTTTGGCGGCACGGCCTTCCTTTCCCACACGTCTTTCCCACGAGCCAAGATCTACTGTCACTGCGACCGTGTCCTGTTCCATCGTGTGCCTGCCTCTCGCTCTGTGCCGTCCTCGCAAGCGAAGCTGTCCTGGTTCCTGGTTCCAGAATTGGAGAAATCAAAAGCATGAAAATAAAACAAACCAAAAATAAACACGGGCTGTGATTAAGATCAGATCGTTGGAGATAGAACATCTTGACACCAGCTTTTTGACAACATGTCTGCTAGTATCTTACTATGCAAAGATGACCATCTAATTGCCAATTGACCAATTGGTCTTCTGGATTGCTCTGGAAACCGCAAATTAATCGTCTCGAGATCCTGGTGTAGTCAGAAAACTCTTTCTGCTAGTGGCAACGCCAGCAGAGCAAAGAAGCTCCTAGACGGCCGCGACGGTGCTCTGGACCTGCGTCTACGGAGCGCGCGACAAAAGGAGTCAGACAAGTCAGAAAGAGAGCAAGAGCGACCCTCGCCTAGGTCTCGCCCCTCCTCCACTCCTTGCCCCTCCGAAATAAGGAGGCAGAATCAAACACCCAAATCGCGCCATCACTGAGGAAAGAACTACCCCGCCATAGAAAGTTTTTTTTTTTTTTTTTTTTGTCGTCTTCTGCTGCTGCGTCCCTGCCTCTTTTTTTGTACATCGTAACTACACCCCGCCTTCTCTTTTCGGCGCCCTTTGTTGAGAAACAGTGGCAGAATCAATGGGCACAATTGCAGGAAACAGCGTTGCATCCCACTCTTTCCCCAACGGCCACTCCTCACCGTCTTGACCCTGCATCGTGCCTTCTCTTGCCTTTCTCGCACTACGTAAACTTCCGTATCAAGCAATTCGGACGCCATTAGCACTTACCTTTGTGCCCCTTTGTGACTTTTCGTAGCGCAGCAACCAGTGAGATAGCATGCTTCTAGGTATCTTACGAAGTAGTAAAAAGAGAAAGAACTCAAGAGAATACATCTGACAGCTAATAAACGAACGGCAACGGCGTTGTCCCTCCACTTGCACTTGTCACACCGCCCTGTTTAGTCGCTGGCGCTTTCCTTCCCCTTGCTATTAAAAATTCTTCTCCTTCCCACATCCCGCCATTGATTTCGCCTCCTTTCTTTCTTCTTCTCTTTTTCTTTTCCTCTCTCCCTCTCTTCTTCTTTCTTTTCCCTTTCTCACTATACGCTCTTATATTCTTTACTCATCCGTGGATTTTTTGTGAGTACATCATCTTCTCTGCTTACCACGCATCTTATTATACCCCTCGTTGTCTCGTTCCACTTTCTTATAAGTGTCGAGATCTCACGAACTTCTTTCTTTTCGATCACCTCTCCTCGTCTGATGTTCTCAGCTTCTATCCGCCTGTTCCGCCAGCTAACTCCCGTCTTCAGTCATTTCTCCCCACAGATACCCCCAAAACCACACATCAAAATGGTTCAGTCTTCGATCCTCGGTTTCCCCCGCATGGGTGTGAACCGTGACCTGAAGAAGGCCACCGAGGCTTGTACGTTTTACTCTTCTACTCTCCTACTCTTCTGCCGCTCTTTTACCCCTCCAATCTTTGTTCGGGAGCTCTGCTCTGGGCTCTAGAATGACTCCTCGAGAACCAATGGCTAACAACTGCAGACTGGGGCGGCAAGATCTCCCAGGCCGACCTCCTGGCTGAGGCCAAGCGCCTCCGTCTGGCTCACTGGAAGATCCAGAAGGATGCCGGCGTCGACAGCATCCCCAGCAACGACTTCGCCCTGTACGACCAGGTCCTGAGCCACATCCAGGACTTTGGTGTAAGTTTGTCCCCGCACACTGTTTCTTTTCCCTCTCGGAACCCTCTCTAACAATACCAGGCCGTCCCTGAGCGTTACACCAGCGCCAACCTCGACCCCATTGACACCTACTTCGCTCTGGGCCGTGGTCACCAGAAGAACGGCGTCGACCTGCCGTCCCTGGAGATGGTCAAGTGGTTCGACTCCAACTACCACTACGTCAAGCCTACCCTGCAGGACAACCAGACCTTCAAGCTGGTTGCCCAGCCCAAGGCTGTTGCCGAGTTCCTCGAGGCCAAGGAGGCTGGCATTGTCACCCGCCCCGTCCTCGTCGGCCCCGTCACCTTCCTGCACCTGGCCAAGGCCGACCGTGGCCAGTCTGTCGACCCCATTGACCTGCTCGAGAAGCTCCTGCCCGTCTACGACGCCCTCCTGGCTCAGCTGAAGGAGGCTGGCGCCGAGACCGTCCAGATCGACGAGCCCGTCCTGGTCTTTGACCTGCCCGCCAAGACCAAGGCTGCGTTCAAGACTGCCTACGAGCACTTCGCTGCCGAGGCCGCCAAGCTGCCCAACCTTGTCTTTGCCACCTACTTCGGTGACATCGTCCACAACCTGGAGTCCGTCCCCAAGGACATCTACGCTGTCCACGTCGACCTGGTCCGCAACCCCGAGCAGCTCGATGCCGTCATTGGTGCCCTGGGCCCCAAGACCATCCTGTCCGCCGGTGTCGTTGACGGCCGCAACATCTGGAAGACCAACCTGAAGCGCGCTGTTGAGACCGTCGAGTCTGCCATCCAGAAGCTCGGCAAGGAGCGCGTCATTGTCGCCACCTCCAGCTCTCTGCTGCACACTCCCCACACTCTGGCCAGCGAGAAGAAGCTGGACGCTGAGATTGCCGACTGGTTCTCTTTCGCCGTCGAGAAGGCCAGTGAGGTCGCTGTCATTGCCAAGGCCGTCACTGAGGGCCCCGCCGCCGTTGCCGATGAGCTGGCTGCCAACGCCAAGTCCATGCAGGCTCGCGCCACCTCTAGCCGCACCAACGACCCCAAGGTCAAGGAGCGCCAGGCTCAGATCAAGCCTGCCGACTACAACCGCAAGTCGGAGTTCCCCGAGCGTATCTCCCAGCAGCAGAAGAAGCTGAACCTGCCGCTGTTCCCCACCACCACCATCGGCTCGTTCCCCCAGACCAAGGAGATCCGTCTGTCGCGCAACAAGCTGACCAAGGGCGAGATCACTGAGGCCGAGTACGACCGCTTCATTGAGAAGGAGATTGACGAGAACGTCCGCATCCAGGACGAGCTCGGCCTTGATGTCTACGTCCACGGCGAGCCTGAGCGTAACGACATGGTTCAGTACTTCGGTGAGCGCCTGGACGGCTATGCCTTCACCACGCACGCCTGGGTCCAGAGCTACGGCTCGCGCTGCGTCCGTCCCCCCATCATTGTCGGTGACATCTCGCGCCCCGCCCCCATGACCGTCAAGGAGAGCAAGTACGCTGCCTCGGTCTCCAAGAAGCCCATGAAGGGTATGCTGACGGGCCCCGTCACCTGCCTGCGGTGGTCGTTCCCCCGTGACGACGTCCACCAGTCCGTCCAGGCCGAGCAGCTCGCTCTGGCTCTGCGCGACGAGGTTGTCGACCTTGAGAAGGCCGGCATTGACGTCATCCAGGTCGATGAGCCTGCTCTGCGTGAGGGTCTGCCCCTGCGCTCCGGCAAGGAGCGTGAGGCTTACCTCGACTGGGCCGTCAAGGCTTTCCGTCTGTCCACCACCGGCGTTGAGGACTCCACTCAGATCCACTCGCACTTCTGCTACTCTGAGTTCCAGGACTTCTTCCACGCCATTGCTGCCCTCGATGCCGATGTCCTGTCCATTGAGAACAGCAAGTCGGACGCCAAGCTCCTCAAGGTCTTCGTCGACTCTGCCTACCCCCGCCACATCGGCCCCGGTGTCTACGACATCCACTCGCCCCGTATCCCCAGCGAGCAGGAGATCCACGACCGCATCGAGGAGATGCTCCAGTTCCTCAAGCCCGAGCAGCTGTGGATCGACCCCGACTGCGGTCTCAAGACCCGCCAGTGGACCGAGACCAAGGCTGCCCTGGTCAACATGGTCAACGCCGCCAAGGCCTACCGCGAGAAGTACTCGAAGCAGTAAGCGCATCACTCAATGTCTGTCCGGCGAGAGGATATCAACAACCTCTCTTTGTCCCGGCAGTCTTGCTGTGTTGAGCTTGTGAAGCTGTTTCGATATGTTTTTTAATCTTCTTCTCCGCGATGTTTTATATTTCAACACCCTCTTGCGCATATCATTTTGATTTTCATTTTCCATTTATGTGAGACGACATATTTTTTCGCTTCATCTTTCCGTTGTTCTGCTATAGGCAGCGGTTCGATTTCAACATCGGCGTTTGGACACGAGTGCTTTTTCTGTTTTTCATTTTTCATTGCTCTTTCTTTGATGACAAAAGCTGGCTGGGACAAAAGCATTCAACATTTGTTTTACACGAAGGGAACTAGAGGGAAGGGCATTTATGCAAGGTTTGCAAACAAACGGTGTTATTAGGGGACAGTCCTTTTCAACCGGATACCCAATGGAGTAAGAAGATACTCATTTGTCGGCTGACAAAGAGTTGGAAGACTGCTATAAGTCTTTTTAGTTTGATAGCTCACCTCCAATAAGGAGAAGAATGTAAGAACACTTACACATACAACTTGTCATTTCGATAAATTGCGAACAAAACTGTAAACTGTGAATATGTGAGTTGTGGGTGAGGTCCATCACATCAAAACTGCTTGCCCGACTTGGCACGCAGATCCAAAACAAGCATTGCATACTGAGGCCCAGCCCTTAATTTCCAGGTCGCTGGAAGATGTGCGTCTCGCGCATTGCGGGCGGGAAGCGATGCGCAGTCAGTGATGCGCAGACATGCAGAACTCTTGGGATGTGAAAACACACATAAAAACCCTGGGTGCGAGTACGAGGCAAAGCCTGCAAAAATATGCGCACAAAAAGAAGGTTAAACAACTTGGGACGATTTGCATTGCACAAGACTAGGCTGGCCTGGGATGGATGGCCATTGGAAGTGGCCCAGTAAGACCTGTTATGGCCCAGGGTCGGCTGGGCAGGCCATGCAAAAAAGGGGAGTCGAAAGGGGTGGATGTTTTGTGTTTTGTGTATCCTCGTTTTGTTCTGAGGTTTTTGGGCGAGAAAAGGTTCAAAAAAGGGGGCGCAATTGGATGTTGTTTGGAGATGTGGTGTTTGACACACGACCATGGCGCGACGGCAGGAGCTGTGGGTACTCTTTTGTCGCTTTCGCTGCGCTCTTGCTTTTGCGGCCTTCTGTGTACTCAGGATGGCAGCGATTCGATTGGATAGAATGCAAAGGCATTGACCAGGATTCTGGGACACAGGGAGAGAAAGAGCGAGAGCATTTTCGCAGTGAGAGGGAAAGAGGGCCACAGCCTTTGGCGTTTCAAATGCCCAGGGGCAGGATACCTGGGAGCCTCATGTCGCCCAATTAGGAAAGACGGCCCCGTCACTAATACGACGTCTTCACACAAACCCACGAGGCAAGCGAGCAATGCAAAGAGAAAGGCAAGACCAATCTAGGCCAACAGTTTAACTGCACAGCATCGCTCTTCCTCATGGTGCTCCTTCTCTCATTGTCGCAGCCCCTTCTCTCCTTCCTTTTGCCCTGTGGAGCACCTGCCATGATCTCATCTCACATTGATGTTTGGGAAAGAACGAGGGGGAGAGAAACTGCCGTTCTGGGCAGGTCACGGCATTCTCGCCCCAACTTGCTTTTTGCTCCCTCGCCCCGTTGTCTGCGTCTGTTTTCTTCCCCTTTCTCTCCATCAACAATGCCTTTCTCACACCACACAACCCCATTCTGCGACCATTTCCCATCCCCAACGGCCCCCGCCTCCTCACGACATTGACCACATCTTGGCCTGTCTTGTTTGCATCTTGTTTTACAGTCTGTTTGACAACATGGCTGGTGAGTTTCCTGGGCACACACACACACACACACACACACATGAGAAAAGCGGTCACGGATGACCACAATCGCCCCTCGCCCAAAGATCAGGACTCGTATCTTCGTATCGTTTTGGTTCTGTTCCGTTTTGTTCTACCCTCAGGCACATGGCCTTGGCAGGTTCTTGTTTGTTCTTTTCTTCTCACCCAGCTCGCCATCTATCTGGTTCGCCGCTCCACCTCCTGGTGGCTTTGCACTTCTGCACCCAGCTCCGATCATTCATGCCGTTCTGCCATACCTTAAATGCCCCCCCTCCCCCGAGAGGACCGGCTCTGTGTGTAGCACAGCAGGCTGCAAGTTTTCCAGGACCATCCAATGGACCTACCCTCGCGTCGATCTGGTCTGGGCCACAGCTCGCCATGGACACCTTTACCGCCTCTTCCTATGCCAGCCAGCCAGTTAACAGGCCCAGCCAGCAGGCCCTCCTGCTTGGCTCCGAAGAGGGCGCAGGCGTCCGATCATCCATACTCTCGACGTAGATCGGTCCAGCGAGACCCAGGTACAGTGTATGGGTGGCTACGGAATACCTACACGCTTGAAGATCGACCTCAAGGGCTCCAACAAGAGGCTCCATGGAGCTCTCTAAGCTTTGCTGAGGGTCCATCTAGGCCCAATGGTCAAGCAGCATCAGCATTAATCCGAACACCACTGCTCAAGCTCGACCTTTGTATGCAACCGTCGCAGCATTGGCTGTGGGCAGAGCATACGTGGATCATCTTAAGACCATTTTGTCTGTGAGTTCAGCACACATTAACCCGTACCATATTGTCTGTTCATCCTGAAGTTGGCTTTTTACACTCTATGTGTAGCTCAGGCAAGTCAGAGAGAAAGACAGATAATTGGGTCATCACATCTGGCTGATGCTGAGCCTCCCTCTTTGTCAAACTGTTTGAAAGCCCGGTCGACGTCTATTCTCAGGATACGCCCGCCATTTGGTGGTCCAATCGGAGTTGCGTGCCTTGGACACCACTTTCTAGCTCCTGATCGAATTCACAAGGCAAAAAGAAAAGAAAAGAAAAGAGAGAGAGGAGACCGTCGTGGACCCGGCCAGAACAAGACTTCTCTCCACGGCCCTAGCAATGACGTCGCTCCACTATTTACTTTTCTCGTCGACTTCTCGTCCCTTCACGGCCCTCTTTCGCCGACAGCACCCTCCAAGACCCTGGCCAGCGTTACCTTTCTCCCCGCCGGCCCCCTACGCGAAGGGTCTCATCTTCTTTCTGTCTGTTCCCTTTTCCCACTCCTTGATTATGTCCAAATGTTCGATGGATGGGGCGTCATCTTCTTTTCTGTCTTGCGATTCGTTCGTGTCCAACGGCGGTGGGCGTGGAACACTTCTGTCGTATTGAAGGCCCCATTCGACAGCGTCTTCTTATGAGGTTTTCTTATTATTTTCTCCCATTAACTCTTTCTCTTACTTCGTCCAGTTTCTCCTACGTACTCAGAAGGCCCCATTATGGTTCTCACATTCACACATGTTATGGGGCCTGGGGTGCCTTCCTCACGTCGCTTCTCTGTCTTCTTTGGCCCTTCATATGCAGGGCCTGTTGACGGAAACAGAGAACGAGTGCGGACAATTTTCTCAGCGTCCCTCAACTTTTTGTCAGCAAGTGCATACGCATTCTCGTTCCTTATTCATCCCACCGGGCGTCGGTCCTGTGCTCTGACGACGACATGACGACGTCTTTCAGAGTTGGCCAGAGACGAGAGGCCACTGAAGGCTGCGTGGATAGTGGCTATGTGGTTCGTACGAAAGAGATCATAGTTGGTCAAAGTTGGCCGATGCGATCCACCATCTTTATGCTCCCTCTTTTCTTTTTTCTTTTTCCGTTTTCTTTTTTATTAAATCTTTTTCCTTTGCCCTCCCTCCCCATGGAAATGCTCCGTGTGCAACGATGCGAGCGAGCCCTCCGCGTGGTCTTGTTGGTTCGGCGGGTGGCTCAACTCTTGTTCAGTCCAGGCACCATTCAGGCACCGTCCAGACAAACAGGGGTAGGTCAGGGATCGTAACAGGGATCGAGGGACGGAGTGGAGACGCTGGGACGGCCTCGACCCAGGGGCTTGTGTCCCATCTATCCCATCTGTCCCAGAATGCCTCCAAGAAGGAGCCAGACAGAGCCCAGCAAGACCCTGGCATGTCCCAGACAGGAGAAGAGGCTTTGACCAGACCAGGGCGGCGGCTAGCATGGACGCTGAAGTTGACGTCGTCTTGGTCGGCTTGGTTGTCCTGGCGGGCTTGGCCTGGCTGCCCTGTGTAAGTGGCACTAGGGTTCCGTGTAAGTGGGACTGCACTCAACGACGACACACTCCAGACCCAGACTCCAGACAAACGACATCCACATCATCACCGTTGCCATCCATTCTGCCAAGCGATCGAGGTTCAAATACTCCTCGTCTCCTCCCTCTGCTCTCGGGTTTCTTTCTTCTCTTTTTTTCTCTTCATCCTCTTCACATTCTTTCTTCACTTCCACATCTTTGTCCAGCCTTCGGCACTTTCTTTTTCACTTTCACTTCTTCCAAAGCTTCTAGCTAAGCTATTCCATTCTCTTCTGCAAGACAGTCTTTTCTTCAAAACAAAACATCGCCATTTTCAACCCTTTTTCCCTCACCTCTTTTTGAGCTCGGTATCAATCAGTTTTTTTTCACTTTCTCACTACTCTTTTCTTCTCTTTTCGTGGAATTGACTTTCACTCTTTTTTTGAAACCCAAAACGTACCCTCATTTAGAAACACATTCTCTTCTTTGCCAGCTGGACATCTTCCTCCTTCTCCACACCTCAAAAACACCACCAAACGAATCAACTTCAGTTTTCTCTTCTCCCACCCACTTTTCAAAATGCAACTTACAAACGCCCTCATTGTCGGCCTCTACGCCGTGGCCGCCTCGGCTCACTATGTGCCCAACCTGAAGAGCCACAACATTGTCTTTGCCCGTGGCGACAAGCACAACGGCGGTGGTAAGAGCGGCAACAGCAACAACGGTGGCGGCAAGACTGTCAACAACAGCACTTCCAACGCTGCCTCGTCGGCTGCTGCCGTTTCCTCGGCCGCTGCTTCTTCGGCCGCTGTGTCTTCGGCTGTCTCCTCTGCCATTTCGTCTACCGTGTCTTCGGCTGCTTCTTCGGCCGTTTCTTCGGCTGCCGCTGCCGTCAACGGCTCTTCGTCCTCGGTCGTAGTCTCCATCTCTTCGTCGGTCCCGGCAGTTGTTAACAACGCCGCCTCCAGCTCCGCTGCCGCTTCCAACGCCACGAGCTCTGCCGCCAGCGTCTCGAGCGTCCCCTCGAGCGCCAGTGCTTCCGCCTCGTCCAGCGTCACCAGCTTTGCCAACTCGACCATCCCCGTCGTCAACAACGCCGCCAACTCCACTGTTGCTTCCTCCGTGACTTCTGCTCCCTCTGCCGCCGCTTCGGTCTCGGCCACTGCCACCGATGAGCTGACTACTCTGACCGTTATCACCACGAACGTCGTCACCGTCACCTCGTGCGCTGCCACCATCACCAACTGCCCGGCTGCCACCAACACGGCCGCTCTCTCGTCGCTGCCTGCAGATGCCCTGACCACCATTCTGGTGACGAACACGGTCGTGCTCACCACCACTGTCTGCCCCGTCACTGCTGTCGGCTCCATCTCGTCCAGCGTCATCAGCGCTTTCAGCACCGGCGACATTACTGGCTCGACCGTCACTGCCGTCGTCACAACCAACGTCGCCGCTGCCACCACTGCAACCATGACCCAGACTGTCACCACCGTCATGACCTCCGAGGTTGTTATGACCACCTCCAAGGTTGTCACCATCACTCTGGGCGGCGGCAGCAGCGGCAACAACGGCGGCAAGGGTAACGGTAACGGCAACAACGGCAACGGTGCTACCCGCGTCGTCACCACCACCATCGCCTCGACCTTCACCTCGACCATGACCACTGAGGTCGTCATGACCACCACTGTCGTCAGCACTGGTTCCAGCGGCAGCACTGGCTCGTCCGGCTCCTCTGGCTCGTCTGGATCTTCCAGCTCTGGCTCCTCGGGCTCGTCTGGTTCGTCCGGTTCGTCTGGCAGCTCGGGCTCCAGCGGCTCCAGCGGCTCCTCGGGTTCTGGCTCCGGCTCGGGTGCCAACGATGCTCAGTGCTCTGTCATTGCCACTGTCACCGTTACCCAGGCTCCCACCACTGTCTATGTGACCGTCACGAACAACGCCGGCAACAACAACGTCGCCGCCACCACCACTGCCACTGCTGGCTCGTCCGGCTCCAAGGGCTCCTCTGGCTCTTCGAGCTCCGGCTCTTCCAACTCGGGCTCGTCTGGCAACAGCGGCAACAACAACAGCTCGGGTGCCGACGAGTCCGACTGCCCCGCTGAGACGGTCGTGTCGTCGACGATCACTGTCTCGGCCACTGCCGCCGCGACTTCGCCCGCTGTCACTGCAGCCCCCGCTGCCAGCGAGTCCGAGTGCTCGGCCGATGTTGTCGTCACCCTGACCTCGACCGTGTCCGCATAAGCGTATTTTCTTCTTTGCCCCTTCGTTTCTTCCTTTCCTCCTCTCCTTCATGTGTGTGAAGAGCGACCAGTGCTAACGTCTACGACGAGCACTTTTTAACGATTCTGATTTTTTTTCCGTTTGGATGTTTTTTCCTGTGTATCATTTACCATCTTCTGCCTTCTTCCTTTTCTCTCTGTACAAAACCAACCGCCCATTTTGGATGCATCTCTTCGTCTTTTCAGACGAAAGACAAGTATATATAAAATAAATCTACAAAAAAAACAAAAGCTGTTCTCGGGTGGCAAGCCTTTTGACGAACACGCATTTTCACTTCAACTCCCATGTATAAATACAACTTTTGACCAATGATTTTTTGGATACTATTTTGTGATTTCTACTTTTTTGGTGATTTTCCTCACATTAATTTTCGCTTTATTTATCTTGTGTTTATTTTCCCTTTTATTTTGTCTTCTTCTTTTTTTTTAAAAACAAAACTTCACATCCATTGATTGTGAATATCCACTTTGTTCATTTTATCCTTTCCCAAGCCTAACAACTTGTCTGTCAGCCTCACTCACTTATCATGATCGATTCAATCTTTCTTAGTGGTCTCTTCCACTCTTCTTTGCCAGCATCATCATTCACGATTTTGACGTGGCACAAGCTCAATGGACCCAGTTTTCCGATCATTGACACCAAATGCCCAAGATGCCCAAAATGCTTATTCCTTTTACCTGCCCTGTCGAGCCTGCTTCTTTATATCTATTATTACAAACGTTGAGATTTGTATTCATTGTGGCATTTTCAAGTCTGCCACTTCCGCGTTGGCCTCTTCTTTTTTGCTACCAATTCATTGCATCACATAGCCAGAATGTGTTTGTTGACATTGTTCAGCGCTGAAAGAACATCGTCCCGTTTTCTCCTTCCTGTCACTTGCCTCTCACATTTTTTGACAACAATAGTCTTTTGTCCAAGGACAAGCTCCATTCATGTTTCTGATTATTCTCCTCTTCTCTACTTAAAGCATGCCTTCTCTTATCGTCTTGTTCTTTCGTCATTCCATTTGACACTCCTTTCTTCTGTTTATCTCCAAGCTGCCTTTGACCCTTTCCCGCTTCTTCACACACCCTTTCTCCCATCTTTCAGACCGACTTATTTGCAGCCGGCTTTGAAAAGCTTGTCAAACGATTTCAGGAAGAACCTCCCTTCACTTCAACCACGTTTTCCTCCTTCTACCTTTGAGGCTCTCCTTTCGACCCTTTATCCTCGCATCCCCATCCCATCCTATTTATACATATTGATCTTGCCAGCGCTTTCCATGTCAGCCTTTGACCTCACCTCTTCTTCTTGTCTTCGTTTTTTATCTTCCCATTCGGCATACCTTCTCGTTTCAACATTGCCAGACCCAGAATAACGCTCGGCAAGATGTCGTTCAGAGCGGCCTTCGCGGCCATTGAAGAATGGGTTCTTCCCATCTCCTATCCTCCCTACGTTGGGATCTGTCTGATGCTCATTATCTTCGCACTCATATCCAAGATTCTTCCCAAGGACCTCATTGCAACGATCGACGACTTCTTCGACTCCATCCTAACGACCATTGGCCTAATCGAACCGACTTCCAGTAGTCTCGAGACCGCTAGTTCCAAAGACGCCTACCGTTCCGAGCGCATAATCCACGGCACTGAGAACATCACCATTATCAACAGTGACCGCAACAGCTTCTTCTCTTCCCCCAGGACCGATATAATCCGGTACCGACCATCTCCTCCTACATTCTCGGCCTCGCTAGCTGAGTATGACAGCTCTGACCATGAAGAGCCTACTGTTTTCTTCCACGACGAAGAGCTACAGCATATCAAGCCAGGCCTCCCATCCCTGAGCTCCAGACGCCTGTTCCCTCTCGAGGGCAAATACTCAAACATCTTTACTGAGCTCAACGAGATCAACGATATCGAGCACGAAAGTAAGAGTACCACCGCCGAATTCTCCCTCATGGCTTCGAACTTGGCCCAGGCCATCCTTCGCCAGAACTCCCGACGCGGCAAAACATCAGCCATCAAGATATCCAGGACGCTACATACTCGCACAGAACGGATCCTCTTTACATACCACACGGGCAGATTCTTTCTAGAGTTTCCCAGTCCTCTACGCAACGAGATCTACTCGCTCTCAAAAGCTTTGGCAGAGCAGGGCTCAATCTATCTGGTAAGTTCACCCACTTTCTGGGGATATGGCCGAGACGGGCGAGAACTAACAAACGGCAGGGAAACCCTGACAGCCAGGCCGAAGACGATGGCGACAAGATGCAAATTGATGACAAGACCACCAGCAACTGCAAACCCACGCTCAAACGGCCGGCTCCCGACACTGTTGACATGCCTAGCCACAAAAAGGCAGCGACGACTTTATGTCTACCTCCTCCACTCCCAACTCCTCCTCCGAGCCCTCCTTCTTCGATCATTGCCGCCCTGCCCGAACCAATGCCGGTGGGCCCGCAGCAAACACTTGATTCTTCCACAACAGTAGGGGACCCCATGGATTTGACCGAAGAGACTGCGTCCCCGGATACATCTGGGTCTAATACCGATGGTGACAAGATGCAAGAGGACGAGGCTGGTGGCAACAACAACAACTCCGACACTGTTAGCATTTCTCCCACGACAAGTCTTTGTATCCGTATTAACCGGTCCGTACAGGGCAGCGACAACGAGATTCCTCCACTCGTCAACGACGATGACGATGACGACGACGACGATGACAATGAAGAGGCTCTCTTTCCCACACCAGACTCCAGATACTATCTCGAGAGCGAGGAATTTGACACCGAGACAATGAGCAATGCCAGCGACGACCACCTCTTCTCAAACCTCTCCGACTCCTTTTCACAATTGCAGCTTGGCGATGCACTGCCACTGCTGTCCCTCTCCTCCTCCCCTCCCAGCAAACCCTTCCGCATCACCAAAGCCCGCGAGCGTCGACTTTCCCACGGTGTTGGGCTTGGTATCGGCATGACACCATGCTATCTCAAGACAAAAATCACAGAAGAGCAGACGAAGATGAAGCCTTCAGCTGAAGCTATGACCGACTGTCACAAGAAAGGAAAGTCACCGAAAGATAAAAAAGACGACAGCATGAGAGCCCCGATTCCAACAGCACCATCCACACCAGTGACAGCGACGAAAAAGACCAGAACAGGAAAAGCCAAGATGGCAGGTTTGACGACGGTCCTGCAAAAAAAGCACTCTGCATCGACGAGACAGAGACTACCGAAAGCCATAGAACGCTCACTGATGATACTGGTCAACGAAATAAACTTAAACATAAACATCAGCAACTCGGTTACAAACACCATGGCTATATACCTAGAGTTGGTCACAAGACTGATTGGCCTACTGAGCCTCAACGATGATATCGACGGCGACCATATCATGACCTGATCTGAAGCGATGCAAGACGAGACAATAGAGCTCGACATGACGACTTTTACGACACAGCCTATCCAAGTGCTGGACGGCTGGCATTATTTTGGCATTATTTTGGCCTTTGATTTTTACCGATTGGGTTTACAGGTTTTGGAGGGATTTAGACGTTTTTTGTCATTTGCATCTGTCCAACCCACTGGCATACAGCATGCGCATTGATACCCGTTATCGATGGCGCTTTTTGGTGTTTGACTATTTGATTTTCTTTTTTGTTTTGGGTTTGATTAGTTTTTGTCCTGACCTGTGCTTCGTTGTACAGTTTGCCATTTTTTGTACTTTACAAGACAGCCAGCATCTGTCTGTGTTCAGAGCTCTACCACATTATACAATATGCTCTCATGTACCTCTTTATCACCGCACAAGGGCATTTTCATCTTTACTGTTCATCTTTCAGTTTATAAATTCATTTCTCATAGAGGAGAGAGCCTGTCTGTTCCTATGCCTGTTCTAATACCCGTGCCTTGTCTTGCCAATATCCTAGTTTCCAATCCCAGTCCTAGTTGTATCATAAAATTCATATACAAGTGCAAGGCCAATTTCACCATCGCTACCGGAAATGTGTATGCCCATAACTCCAAAAAATAGTATATATAAAACTCAAGTGCTCATCTATTGGCGATTCCTCAGCTTCGTCCAGCCGCTTGTGCCGGCGTTTCGTGGACGATCCGGTGCCCGACCGCCACGCGGGCCCTGGTTTTCCAGATCGAGGTTGGCCACTGTATCCATGACCGTCGCCACGCTCTCAACACCAAACAGCCGCTGCTCCGGCACACGGCTGCCGACAACAACGTTGGATGAGGTTCGAGATGGAGCAGCTCCACCTCTCGCTGTGTTTCCCCGGCCGTTGGCGTTTGGCGGCGGCGACACGATGACACGGTTCAGCACGCCGTCCTCCATGTTCTGGTGGTCCTCGTCCTCGACCGCCCACGCGTCGTCCTCGAGCACTTCCCAGTCGGGCATTGTGCTCTCGCTGCTCAGCTTGGTCTTGAGGCGGTCTGCCAGCCGGTTCGGGCTCAGCAGCTTGAACGTTTGGACTGTGTCGTCGCCCAGGAACGTGTGCGTCGTGCCGTGCGCATAGCGGCCCATCGACGGTGCTTTTTCTGGGGTGCTGGAAGAGGTGGTGGTGTTGTTGCTGCTGTTTTTTGCAGCTCCTTTCTGGGGCGACGTTGCTGCTCCTCCTGCTGCCGCACCCTGAGAGAATATGCGCCCTGCCGGGTTGTTATGAAGCTGGTTGCCAATTAACAGATTGTACAGGTTGCGACCTATACTAAACGTGTCGTCAAACGAGCTGCGGTCGCCGATCGGCACGCCTTGTGAGCAGCACGCCCAGGCAATGTTGTAGGCCAGCAGCGCAATGCCCTCCACAAACATGGTATGTCCCGGTCCATCGTCCTTTGCGAGTGACGGGAGTGCCTTGTCAAGGTAGAGCGGGCGGGCGCGCGGGATGCGCTGGAAGAGGTCGCGGTTGCCGTGCGGTTTTGATGTCGTCGAGGCTGCTGCAGCGGCAGCGGCTGCAGCGGCACTGATATTCGATGTGGACGGGCTTGATGACCCGGGAAAGGGGACTTCGCCGTGGGAGTAGGACGAAGCGAGTGAGAAGATCGTTGGTCGGGGGTAGTCGCGGTGAGGGAGTGTGATTTCGGCAGGCAGCCGGATGGAAAGGTAGTGGCAGGCGAGTGCCAGGATGTGCGCAATATGGCCAAGGCTCGTCGATATAGCTTCGGGAGAGAGGTCTATTTTGTTAGAGGTGGCCAAGTTGCCAAACGTTACCCAAAGAAGAGACGAGGACTCACTGTTCATGTTATAAGGATCCACGACCTCGAAGCCGCCAATCTCGTAGCGCAGCATGCTGCCCTTTTTGACTCGCCGCAGACCGTATAGTTTGGACGCCTCCATGCACAAAAACCCGCGTGTTGCTGCCATGGCCTCGTAGCTCTGGTTCCACTTGAATTTTGTCATGGAGATCGACCGCTCCACCTCGGACTGCAGCCTTGTGCGCCGTGCTGTTGTGCCGTTGGACGCCGCCGCCAAGTCTGATCGTCGCTGTCGCAAGAGAGCTCGCCGTTCGTCCAGAGTGGCTCGCGTTTTGTCCATTTCGCGCCGCAGCTGCGCGGACTTTTCCTTGATTTCGTCGGTTCGGTCGAGTGCATCCTGCTGCTCTGCCGCCCACCTTTCGGCTTGGGTTGCCGGTGATGGTGTAGGTGCTGATGCCACAGGATCAGATGACGAGGCTGGCGCTTCGCCCAGCGCTTTATTTACTTGTGCTTCGAGCTGTTCATTGTGTATCAAGGCGACTGTATGTGCTATCCGCGGCTCGTATAGCTGGTTTCGTGCGTCGACGGCGCAGAGGAACGGCAACCGCTGCGGGTGGTAGTGCCGCCCACAGATGTCGCAGCTCATCGTAGGAGAGGGAGGAGAAGTGAGATAGAGGAAGAGACGGATACGATGGTCGTAAACGATAGAAGAAGAGTCGATTATGGAACGCCGATGGCGCTGATGGCTGTTCCGCCGCGGGTTCGTCGCAAGTTTCGCCGGTCGCAAACCATGTCCGATCAAGCTGGATTCAGCGGGGATGGGTGTCTATTCCATGGAGCTCGGGATGGACGTTGCCGTTTGTGGTTGATCGTCGTTGATGGTTGGATGAGAATAAAAGCTGTGCGCGGCTGTCAAAATGCAGAAAAGGAAAGCTGCAAGTGGCACATTCGACAATGGTAAATTCGTGAAGGAGGCAAGTTGGTTGGTTGACAGAGGTAGCGTTGGAAAGTGCGATGGAGGTCGAGATGGTGTGTGGAGGTTGTTGCCCATTTGCGGTCACGTCACAGCGAGTCACAGGCTCTTTATCAGACGAGGGAAGGCGCTATCTAGCCAATCACAGGTGGCTGCCCGCCTTGTGGATTAGGCAGGCTCAGGCTCAGGCGAGGCGGGCAGCAACTAAATTGCCCCCACTGTCTGGGGAACTCTTGCCTTATGAAGTTTGTTTAAAGTGCCTGGCGCGGTCATCTGACAGCGCGTCTTCAATGAGTGCATTCGATCTTTCTCCTGGGAATTGGGAAGGCTCGGGCATCAATGCGACTTCCTTCTTCCGGCCCTGCACCGTCCAATTGCACCTTCCATTGAAACATTGCCAGCTCACAGCACACCTTTCTGCTCATTTTTGAGGATTTCTGGGGAAAGATCACAAGTTCATCCCATCCCTGAATTTTTTACACTAATTTTGGGCATTTTGCACGTCGTCCTGATCTCGGGATATTTGCGCACATCGGCACTTTCGCGTTGTTGCACGTTCACAGGGCACATTCATTGTGCTTACTTTTCTCGAGCATAGCCAACAGCACATTTGGCTGGCCATGGCGCCTGGATCACCTTCGCTCGCACCGCACCATTCGCCCACCAGGAAATCGTCTCAAGAATTGCCTCTTTTCCCCGTGCCGACGCGGCTGTCAGACGGGCCGCCCCTGAGAAGCCATAGGAAACAGAGCAACAGCGGCAACGAGTTCAACGGGACCAGCTTGCTGGCCATTCCAGAGCCGGAGCCCGAGACAGCCGACCTGACGCCTTCTCTGATTGCCGACGAAATGGACGTCGACAACGGAACGACGACGGTCGACGAAGCAGCTGCCCAGCAGCAAGCACAAGCTCAGGCCCAGGCCCAGGCCCAAGCACAGCAGGCTCAACAAACTCAACAGACCCTTGCGGCACCACAGCCTATTCAGCCGTCCCAGCCTCGGACAGTACGATCACCTGTGCGGACCCCTGAGCTGCAGACATCGTTGCCGCAGCGGACGGTTCCTAACGGGAATGGCCAGAGCTACGGCTATGCGAATGGACACCAGAGCCAACAACAGCAGCAGCAGCAATCACAGAACCCATCACCCCAGAAACTCTCTCCTCAAAAGATGATGCGAGGCGCCAGCCAGGCACGAGAGTCGTCGCCCGGCACTCCAGGCCACATCCCGCCTTTTGACTGGGAAGAGTTTGAGGCACGCTATGAGCAAGCACTGGCGGAGATGAACGGTGAAGAAAAGGAGCTGCTCGAGGAGTTTGATCGGCTGGTGAATGTGAGTCTGCCAACATTACTTGATGTGCCCCTTCCACTTGCTAACTTTTCAGTATTTTAATGTATGGGCATCGGCTGCAACGGCCCACGACGACGAGCGTGCAGTGAAGCGGTATGTCTCAAGTTTTCATTTTATTTATTTGATCACACCCATACTGACACAGCAGACTGCAAACGCGGGAGCGTTACGTCAAGATTGCCGAGCAAAGTCTTGGCCAGAGAAAGCAGCATTGTAAGTATTGGCGGAGGGCACGCATATCTCCATGGCCATCTGCTAACTATGTCTAGTGACGGAAGTTGTTCGTGCTTTCCAGAGCGCACTAGCTTTGCTGAGCCAGACTTGAGGGCTCAGCGGCTGCTGTTCATTATATATATTTTCTACCTTTCTTCTGCATTCTATTTGTCGTCTTCATTATGGCGGGTTGCTTCACTGCTCAGATTTTATTTTACGATGCTATGAATTTTACGAATTGAACGGCCTTTTATGCTTCAAGCCTTATTTCTTTTCAATCAAACAACACCACTTGAACCTCTTCATAGATTGATCAACTAGAGAATGTAATATATACAGCCCTTCAACAATGTAATTAATTTACAACGTCGTGAGTGTTGGTTGGCCTCGTTGATATTGTTGAATGGTTGTGGCACGTGACCACGCGGCACAGTGAATCACGACAGCTACAAAAAGGGCCCCTAGCTGACTTTAGGCACCTCTTCCTCCTGTTTTCCTCCTTTCCTGACTTTTGACAATCCGCGACGACAACAATGGCAACAATCGCGGGCATCCGCGTGCCACAGATTTCGAGGGTAAGCTCGTCACCTTTGCATTCTTGTCCTTCACTTGACTAACTTTTGCTCTAGGAGGAGCTTTTCGCGTTCCACGAGTCGCATTTCTCGCAGGTTTCGATTGCCGATTTTGGGGCAAAGTTCACAGGGCTTCCAGAGTCAACAAACGAGGCACAACAAGATGACGAGGTGCAGGAGGTAGAACTGCAAGAAGAGGAGGAAGTAGTAGTCGATGGATATGACCCCGAGACGTCTTTTGACCTGGACTTTGCTCAGCCTGAGGTTGTGGTCAACTTCGAGGACGGCGAAATCCTCGATGATGTAGCCGAAAAAGAACAAGACAAGCCACGCAAGAAGCGGCGGCGGAAGAAGAACAATACGGGCAACAGCAACGGCCGACGCAACAACAACAGCGGCAACAACGAGTCCAAGAAGCCCGATCTGCGAAAACGGACATGGGACGTTGTTGACTCTGGTCTTGGCAGCCTTGATTATGACGGCGCCGAGCGAGCTGGAGACGCTATGCAGGCTGGACCGCAACGCCGCCGGGTCCAGTACGGCGATGACTGTGAGTTTTTTCCTGATCCTATCTTTTATTTCTAAGAATGCTTCCCCACAACCGATGTTGCTGCTTTCTTGACATGATGAGAACCTTTATCGTTTAGTCATCCTTAGCCGGAATTTCCTAATATTTTCTTTGCCGTCGACAGAGTCGTTACAAGGTTGGAAAACAACGAGGCTGGAAAACCAGCCTTGAAAGGACTCGTCGGCAGGAGAGGAGATATTAGACCAAAGGAAAACATGTCGAGATAAAATAATCTTCTCTCTGAAACACGTTGAAAGCAGCAGCAGTTTGGCATCTCATGAACCGTCCGACTTGGCCTGTCAAAGCTCAAAACTGACTTTTGTGTCAACCACAGGATTCCAGACCAATGTTGTTCCAGCCGTGTCATACTTTCCATTATTTTTCTCTCTTTTGCTTTCCATGTTTTGATACCCCAATTTACGACTGATGACTGCATTATATATGGCGGGCTACATGGTCAGCCAAGACATATCAATGTACAAACGTACCTGTTTCGATTACTATACAAGCTCAAAATACACTGTGCACTTTATAAAATCATTATCATGCTGATTGTGGGAAAATGCTATTGTTGTTGTAGTCGCTCTTCGTGATACTCGGATAAAGGAATATATTAGACCAAATATGCATATATACACAATCTTACTAACCAGCATGCACTAACCCACCTAGCCAGCCGAGCCAGCCTTCCCCTCACCACCTGTCACTGGCCCACCGTCGTTCCTGGTGACACCAACCGCCCGTAATTTTCCAGTCCAAAACTTCACATTGTTACCCCTCTACCGGTCAACAATCGCACAGTGCACGCCGCCTCCCGCTCGCTCCCCTCCCTCTCCTGTTGCTCTCCACCGCCCTGCCGACCTCCTTTTGCGACGGCCAACGTCACGGGCAATTCAATCGCTGTCGAGCTGCCATTTCCTCACCAGCAACGGGTCGAAACGCGCCAAGCGAATACCTCAAAACGTGTGACGACACGACGAAAACGAGAGCTTACTGGGTGTTTATATATTAAGGCTTGCCTGGATCCTTCTCAACATCTCCTGCAGCACAAAGCATACCGGGCGAATAAATACACATTGCGACCAAACGACCGGCAGACGACGCACAAGGTTTTTTCCCAACGTTGTAAAGCGTCGGAGAATAACGTCTTCGACAAAACGCCAAACCATATCACAACAACACTCTTTTGACGACCTGCAGACGCTTTGACGGCCGTCTGACACGAGCACACGTAGAAAGACAGCTCGGACAGCAGCTTCAGACGGCACCGCCATCCAAAGTGGCCGCCGCAAAAGTCGCGCCAAACGGGGAGGATATCGACATCGAGACCGATATTCGCCAGGGCCTGGGCGACGCATTCCAGCAGCTCTTTTCTCACTACGCGCAGGCACTGCCAGCCGAGATTGTGGCGACCGCAAACGCGAGCGGCGACCGGAAGCGAGACCGCGACGAGTCGGACGACTACGAGGACACCCAAGAAGTGAGAATCAACATGGCACGGGTCTACGCCGAAGTCAACCAGAACATGCCTCGGGCATACTGGGACTACGACAGCGTTAACATCAGTGAGGACCCCTCCCTGACGACGCAGAAACGAGACAAACTGGGCATGGGCACGACTAACCAAATAAAATAGGCTGGGGCGTCCTGGAAAACTACGAGGTTGTTCGCAAGATTGGTAAGTTGGCCCAGCCTCGGATAGTTTGTGATATATGACAAGCATGGCTAACAGCCCAGGCCGGGGAAAGTACTCGGAAGTGTTCGAGGGCGTTAATGTCGTCAACTACCAAAAGTGTGTCATCAAGGTGCTGAAGCCGGTCAAGAAGAAGAAGATCAAGCGTGAGATCAAGATTCTGCAGAACCTGTCAGGCGGACCCAATATCGTGGCGCTGCTTGACGTGGTTCGCGACTCACAGAGTAAGACTCCGTCTCTGATCTTCGAGTACATCAACAACACAGACTTCCGCTCGCTGTACCCCAAGTTCACCGACATTGATGTGCGCTTCTACATCCTCGAGCTGCTCAAGGCGCTCGACTACTGCCACAGCAAGGGTATCATGCACCGCGATGTGAAGCCTCATAACGTTATGATCGACCATGAGAACCGCAAGGTATGTGCTCCCACTTCCTTTTATTTTATTGTCCACCGCTGACTTTGTAGCTCCGCCTGATCGACTGGGGTCTGGCTGAATTCTACCATCCCGGCACCGAGTACAACGTTCGCGTGGCCTCCCGCTACTTCAAGGGCCCCGAGCTGTTGGTTGATTTCCAGGAGTACGACTACAGCCTGGACATGTGGAGTCTGGGCGCCATGTTCGCGTCCATGATCTTCCGCAAAGAGCCCTTTTTCCATGGCAACTCCAACTCAGACCAGCTCGTCAAGATTGCAAAGGTCCTTGGCACAGACGACCTGTTCGACTACCTGGACAAGTACGAGATAGAGCTCGACACACAGTACGACGACATCCTGGGCCGTTTCCAGAAGAAGCCCTGGCACAGCTTTGTGAACTCGGACAACCAGCGCTTTGTCACGAGCGAGGCTATTGACTTCTTGGACAAGCTGCTGAGATACGACCATGCTGTAAGTTCCCAGCTTTATATTTATATTCTTGTCTGCCTTGTCTGCCAACTATTTCTAACAAATACAGGAGCGTCTGACGGCACAAGAGGCCATGGCACACCCGTACTTTGACCCTGTGCGGGAACCCGGCACCAGAGAACACCTGATGGCCAACCCGCCGACAAACGGAGCACACGCGTCGTAATCGAGCCTGAGTGGGCTATATTTCTGTTTTTGACAAATCTTTTCGGACATACAAAATACCATCACAAAAGACAAAAAGAAGCGCATCACATCACACCACACACTACGGAAACGGAGACGGGAACCTGCGGAGGAGTTTTACGGAGCAAAATAAAAAAAGAGGGCCATTTTCCATAACAAAATACCATCCTGTCGAATTCTTAAAAAATGGTGAGGAAATCCCTAGTGATTTTGTGTTTTACACTTTCCTTGCTCCTTTCTTTTTTTCACATCTTCACCTCTTCTTCTCACCGCCCACCACGCTTTCCCTTCTGCAAGTGCAGATGTTTGTTGATGGCGGGAATCTCCCAAGATACCCATCATGCTATCTACCCGTCACTCATCCCCTTTCTCTGCCTAATTTTACTCTCTTGCATTTATCGACCCCTTCATTTCTCCTTATATATTTGCCGGTTGTCGTTTCTGTTGAGTTTTCTTTGCATTTTGTTGATACTTCGTCCTTCGTCCTATTTTCCTGGTTTCGGTTCCTCATTTTTGCCTGATTTCCTGCCTGTTGTCATTCTTCATCCCTGTCTATCCTGCTCTACTGTCTGTCTGGCTATATAAGGCGTACTTGAGCGGCGTTGTTTTCATAATTCAGAGTAGTTAATATATAAACATTACATTAATCGTCAGGCTACCGTATGCTTATGCCTATGCCTATGTTTTATGCCCATGCTACCTGTATTCTATGTGCACCGGAAACAAAACTCCCGCTCACAGCGGAAGCCATCCTTTCCACACCGCCGCATTGTTCCGCCAGGCGTTTGGACAGGAGAGCCGCCTGGACTAGAGGCTGCACTGCCTGTTCCCGAAAAAGATTGTTGCCGGCGAGCCAGCGGCGACAGCAAGAGTAAACGACTCGCGGTGGGTGTCAGTTGCCCTGGGTTTCTATGGCTTCTGTGCCGGCTCGGCGTCGCCATCAGTGCCTCGGCTGCCGTCATCCGCCGTCGCGACGAGGGCGTTGTTTGTCCGCTCCTGCTTGGCGTTCTCTGCACAGGACCACGTCTACTTCCATTGGCAGATAATGCCGACACCGGCTGCCGCCCGGCACTACCTGGAACAAACGACCGTGGCGACAGCTCGGCAATCTTTTCCACCTCGGCCTCGTCTGCTGATCCGTCCGAGACCAGCGAGATGATGCCGCTGCTGCCAATACTCTGGCTGTCGGGCACTTCGCGTGTGCGACGACGGCCAGTCTTGGACTTGGTGGAGGAGGTCGACTTTTGTGATGATTTGAGCGACTTGGAACTGGACTTGGACTTGGCCGTCTTTTGAGTGGCAGGTAAAGGAGACGATGCTTCGTCTGTATCCGTCTCCCGCCGGCGCTTTCGTTTCCGCTTTTGTGGCTGCTCATCAGATGTTTCCTTGGGCGGCGACGGTTCCCAGCTAGGGTCTTCCACGGTAGTCCCTTCGTCGGTGTCAGCCTCAACCTCAACAGCGGTCTCTTCCGGCTCACTAGCAGGCTCTGGAACCGGTTCGGGCCCCACCGGGGCTGCATCCTCAACAGAAGGCTCGGGAGCAGCTTCAGCCTCTGCTTCAACGGTGGGTTCGTCAACAAGCTCATGCTCTGGCTCAGGATCATATTCGACCTCCATTGTGGCAGTTGCTTCAGGTTCAGCCACAGGTTCAGCTGTCACTTCAGCTGGAACGGGCGTCGGCACTGCCGAAGAGGGCCTGCTCGATGTCATGATGATAATAGACAGAGACTCGGCCTCTCTTCTTTTTGCTTCGGGCAAAGACATGACTTCAGTGATCACATCTTCTGTAGTGGCCTCTACAATGGCTTCCTTAATGCCACTGCTCTTCCTTGGCCGTCCAGACCGTTTCTTTTCCTTCTTTTCGGCAGATGGTGCCGCAACTGGAGGCTCAACTTCCAGGACCGGGACTGGCTCTTCTTCATGAGCCGGGGCGGGAGCTGGTGCTGGGCTGGCAGCTGTTGCGGTAGTAGCTGGCTTTGGCTGCGGTTCTTTCCGCTTCTTCATACCAAAGTCTTCATCATCGGAGAACACAAAGTCTGGATCAAGTCGGTTCCGCTTGTATTTCTCCTTTGATTTTGATTTCGCTTTGGCGTCATTTGCGGTCCGCCGGTCTCCACCGGCGTCTTCTTCATCTAGTGGTGTTGGAAGACTGGCTTGTACTGGTGGTGATGCATCGCTTGTTTCATCTGCAGCATCTCCTATTGTCGGTTGCACGTCTGGCGCCGAACTCTGTACACCTGACAATGGCGGTTCCGATGGTTCCGAGTCGGCTACAAATGATCTCTCTAGCTCTTGCTCCGGTTCTGCTTGCACCTCTGCCACTACTGGTGCCACGGATGATGCACTGGGCCGGCCTCTCTTGCGCTTTGGTGGTGCCGTTTCGGCTGCCTGTTTTGGTTCTTTTGCTACTGCTGCACTTGGCCCGCTCGATGTTCTCTTTCTTCGTTTCTTGGCGGGCGGCTCTTCTGCCGTTTTCGAAGTTATACTCTTCGGCGAGCTATTCTGGCGTGTTTTGACATTTTCTGTAGATGTAGGCGTATCCAGCATAAGATCATCGCCCTCATCCTCTCCGTTTTCAGTAAGATCCTCCCTAAAGCTTGTTGGCAAGGCTTTTGTGAAGACGGTCTGTTTCGGAGCCGCATATACAGTCCTTGGTGGCGGCGGTGGTGGCACATATGACATGCCACCACCTGGAGTGCCGAATGCCGCATCGGGGATCTCAGGGGCAGCCCACGTCGGATCAATCTCGCCTGGCGCCAGTCCTTGGTGAGAGTTTGACGAATTGCCGCTCATAATCACTGTTCCGCCCGGGCCAAAGCGCGAGGGCAGCAGGCTGGCCACCAGTCGAGACGATGATGCTTTTGCTGCGGCGGAAAGTGACTGCAGTTGTTTTTGGGGGCCGTCATTGTCGCCCTCACTCTCTTCGTCCGAATCTTGGTCGTCGCCAGCTTTCGACGGCCGTTCGACCGGCAAGGACGCAATATGGCCATTGTCGACCTCGATTTCGTCCGTGTAAAAGTTGATCTCGTCGCCCGTGTCGCCAAAGTCCTGGCTGTACTTTTCAAACAGCAGCTCAAACGCCGACTTGAGCTTGTTGTCGGCGACGGCCCGATTCCGGTCCAGCCGGTACTCGGGGTCAACCTTCATGGCGTAGTCTTCTGGGTCCATGGCAATCTCATCGTCGTCCGATTCGGCGCCCTTGGCCTTGCCGGAGCTCTTCTTCCCCTTGCTCATCTTGCCGTTGTTGTGGGCGTCGTCGTCGCCATTGTTTTTGTTGACAGTTGGCGCATCGTGCGGCGCACGGCCGACTTTTGTGCGCTTTGCTGGTGGTTCCATGCTGGACCCATTGGTGTTTCTCACAAAAAAAGTGAGCTGAGCATGAGATGTGTGAGTTCACTGACGTGGTGTGCCACCAACAAGCTACTCGTTGTCGCCAACGTCGCGCAAAGCTGCGATGTCCAATTTGGAGGTTGATCGCGAATAGTGGGCCCAGACACTGACAGGGGTAGCCTCGCGTACACACGTGTATAGTCACGTGCTTTGCCTTCCCAAAACCTGTGTGGAACCTTCCCCCACGGAGTGGAGCTACTCCAAGCTGCACTTGCCTCTGACAGCACGAGGCACACAAGGCAGCCTGAAGCCCAGAACATCACCACCTTCCCTACTTTAATACAACATTTTGTGAAGAACCACAACATCGCCTCTTCACTACCCACAACTATCCCAGAAAAGCCATGCCGCAGTGACCGATGCGTGCATCCGTCCAGCGATGATGTATTGCCAAAAATGCCGAACGCCGCTGAAGCTCGACAGCTCGCTGGACGACCTGAATCCAGCAGCATATGATCTCCTCGTTGGTATGTTATCCATTTTGTAACGACAAATTTGTATCTCTATCTAACGATCATCATAGCCACCGCATCCCAGACTCCTCACAGAAGGCGGCAGCAAATACGACAGGCCAACGCCCCCGACGCCGACCGACGAGCACTCTACGACCAGGTCTCGAAACATGCCGGACCAGCCGCCTATAAACGATATAGCGGAGGCGGTGGAGGTGGAGGAAGCGGAAGCAATGCTGGTAGCTCGAGTTCGATGCGTGACAGCTCAGCAATGTCGTTTGTGCTCCTGTCGGACTCGACGATCGCCGGCCCTAACCATGCAGCGGCGGGGATGCGATACGGACACGGAAACGGAAACGCTGCAGCCGGTGGCGGTAACCTGAACGCAGGAACTGGTGGAGGAGCCGGTGCGATAGGCGCACACGATGACGATGATGCATCTAAGGCACAGGGCATGGAGCGGATCACAAAGCTCTTCGAGATCATGTCCGCACGATCCGACGTCGATCATCCAGTCTGTGTTGAATGCACAGAGCTGCTCGTCGAAGGCCTTCAACAACGACTGGATGCCGCAACCCGCGAGCGCGATGCCTATGTTTCCTTTCTTAAGAAGCAACAAGCCGACATTCCAACAACCGAGGAGTTACAGGCGCAAGCGGACGCACTTAAACAAGCCAAACAACAAGAGGCCGACGCCATGGCGGAGCTGCTTCAGCTAGAGACGGAAAAGGGCCGGCTCGACGACGAGATACGGGCTCTTGAACTCGAGTCGCAGGCTCTGGACCGCGACGAGGAGCAGTTCTGGCGCGAACGCAACGCCTTTTCGTCGAAACTGGGCGACTTCCAAAACGAACGCGATAGCATCAACGCCAAGTACGACCATGACGCGCGGCTGCTTGAACGGTTGCAGCGCTCCAACGTATACAATGACACCTTTTGCATTAGCCACGACGGCACGTTTGCAACGATCAACGGCCTGCGTCTGGGACGGTTGTCATCACGGCCGGTGGACTGGCCCGAGATCAACGCGGCGTGGGGTCATGCGCTGCTTCTCTTGGTCACTGTTGCCGACAAGCTCAACTTCCGGTTTGAAAACTACGAGCCGCTGCCGATGGGATCGACGTCTCGGATTATCCGGTACGAACCGCCATCCCCGGCATCAAGCCGACTGGGCGGCGATGGCCGAAGCGGCGGAGGTGCATTTGGCGCTGCCAGCATCTTGTCACAGCGGCTCAGCGCACCACCTCAGGCACCCAAGAAACACACCCTTGACCTGTTCTCGTCCGGCGATATGCCGCTGGGCCTGACATTTATGCACCGGCCGTTCAACAACGCCATGGTAGCCTTTTTGGAGCTGGTGCGGCAGCTAGGCGTCTTTGTGCACCAGCAGACATCTGTTGGCGACCAGGCTCATCAACATCCGCTGAGCCTGCCGTATCGCATCGAGAACGACAAGATCGGTGACGTGAGCATCAAGCTCGGCATCGCGCAGGACGAAAGCTGGACTAAGGCGTGCAAGCTGACCCTGACGTGCTGCAAGTTCCTGCTCGCCCACGCAAGCAACGTCAACTCGACACAGAGAGGCCAGTAGGCCCTCTTCTTTCTCTTTCTCTTTCTCTTTCTCTCCTATTTTTTACATCAGGTTATTTGGTTTACCTCTTTGAATTCGCCCTGGGCACAGGGCACGACATGGAATTCGGGCACGGCGCAATGGGATAGGACGGCAACGGAGTTTTGCTTTTGTTGCACAGCGTTTAGGTTTGGAATATGCGGTCCTTGCACTGAATGTTGAGTAGACGTTTCTTCAATATTACTTGATGATTATCTTTCGTTTCTTTCTGTCTCTTCTCAAGTTAAACTTAGAGTATGCAACCAAAACCAATACAGATCACAAACATAATTCTCCGAATGGTAACGCGCGTTTACAAAGTTTACGTTTACATTGACGACTGGCATGCGCAATCACTCAACATGCAGGTTTCACGGCTCTTGTGAGGAATGGCAGCGATAGGCTGCCGGGCGTTGTCTCCATTTTCTGTCTTCTGGGGACAAAGGCCTGGCCCGCCGTTTGGACGGTGTGGCTTTGCGTTCCGATCTGTAATGTAACCCACCTTGACGACATTGCTTGGCTGAGAACTCAACAAAAGCCCGACAAAAAGGCATCCACGCTGCATCGTATTCAGGCAATAGCAATTAGACAGGTGACAACTGATTGACATTGCCAAATGTCGTGTCTTCTGTCAGGTTCTGTCACTTAATTTTCCCACTTTAATTTTCCATTTCCCATTTCCCAACTTTCACTCTTATTTTTTCTTGATCATGGGCCAAGACCCAAAAGAGGGAAGAAAGAGGGCGGCTGATCACCTGCGCGAAGCGCCGATCGGCTTGGGCGAGAATCTGGAAAATGCACGGCATCGGCGACGCGGAGAGCAGGGAAAATGGGTGGGAAGTGGGACAGGCATCAGTGACAAAAGTGGTGTTCTCTTTTGCTTCACTTTATTTTCTCTCTTTTCACACAAAGAAGAGAAAGAGTACTTCTATACTGTCCTATGACTTCACGTCACAGGTGTGTCAGAGTGGCCAGCTAAGGTGAAAAGTACTCGACGAAGACATTCTTTGAGCAGAGGGATACTTGGCTCGCTGTTTGCGAAGTACAGTCAAAAGTAAGAGGACATGAAAAACAGGCACCAAGTAAGATCACCAAAAGCTCGGCGACGGCGCCCGCAAAAAGGCGAATGGGAGGGTACTTTCCTGTTTTGCGTGCAGTTCAGACGGACGCCGCGTTGTCCGTGATATTGTGGGTCTTCATCTTTAATTTTCCTAGTTTTCTTGCGACTTCTTTCTTCTCGTTCTCTCTTGCTCATTTCCAAAACCAAGCTCTTAGGCTCTTTGGAGGGGCGCCCGTCAGCTAGCGCCCCACGGACGTAAGAAGCAGGAAGCTCTAGACTCTTGCCCTTGACATCACAAACAAGGAAGAGGGAAGGAGAAAAGGAGAAGTTTTTCGAAAACTGAGACAGGGAGAGAAAGAACGAGCTGCGAGTAGTGGCAAAACGTGTGCGAGAAGCTGAATAGAGCAAGCGCTGCCGCGTAGTAATAGAAAGAGCGATGGCCAAGACGATGCACCGCGAAGCATTTACGATGCCGACATGGTCGATAGTTCTTTCTCATCTGGGCATAAAGCGTTCAACGGCACATACGTCGCAATACATGAGAAACGTCGTTACAATTGATTGGCTACAGTGCGTCGACGATGGAACGCCCGCTGGAATCTGGAAGAAACACCACCCGTGGCGCCACAGGGCCATGCATATGGTGCACATGCCCCATCCAAATGGGCCAGGGTGGTGTGGACTGCATTGTGTGGGTTGCGTAAATACTGTTCAGGTTTTCTGAATTTCTTGGGCAGTCGTTCTTGCTTGCCGACAAATTGTCAGCATCTCGCATTTGGCTGTTTCAACCGTTCGCTCCTGCCTTGCCAGCGTGATACATGCGACTCGTAACTGCTGTTTGAGATTGGCGCCCGGGTTGAGGAAGGAAGGGCCATATCCAATATGCAGGGCAGTCGGGGTAATAGGGCAACAGGAGGAAGCCACGCCCGCTGTTGCAGTCGTTCCTGCCCGTCCATCGATCGTGCAGCCGCCACTGGGAGACGATGCAATCCTCCCCTGTTTTTGTATCCTCACTGTCCGATGTTGCACGAACGACTGGCTCGCAGCTTCCCGCGCAGATTGGGAACAGAGGGCCATTGTGGGACGTTGACGGCTCGCAAGCACGAGAAAAGAAAGAACAAGCCGACAAGCTACAATGCGTTTTCCTTTGTGCCTGCCACGGCCGCAATCACGAAACTCGGAGCGCATAAAAAGCTACAAAGCTACAAAGCTACAAATATACAAAATATACGACGTCAGATACACACACGGGGTCGATCTGGCGGTTGCTGATTCACGGGGTCCGATCAATGGCCGTCTGGGTGGGCATGGCGAGAGTTTCGTTTCGTTGGTTTTCTTTTGTTCTTTGGTTCTTTTTTGTTTTGTTTGTTCTCCTGGTTTGCGGTCAGTAATACGCCCCTCCACTCACGGATAGGCCCACTGAAGATTCACCCGACTCGGGCCTGGCGGCTCCACTAATTTTGATTGTGGTGTGAGCTCTCAATGGGCAGCTTGGGAGCTTACATGTACCTCTCCACTGTAATTATGCGATAGTGGTACCGGAGATCTAGTGGCGTCACTGGCGCAAAGAAGGGAAAGAAGGAGAAAAAGAAAAAGAGAAAAGAAAAAGACAGTTCAGCAGGTGGGCGGACACCGCTAAGGAAAGGGCGAGACAGCTGAAGAAAGGTCACGTCATAGGCGTGCTTAGCGTCATGTATGGCCTGGGAAAGAGCAATTGAGCTTCCGACTGTAGGGGAGAGTCCCGCATCTGCCGAGCGCTCAGGCGCTAACTGCCCTAGCAGACAAAGCAAGAAAACCAGAAATCAAGTCGAGGGCAGGTGCGTTTTGGTGCCTTTCCGTGCCTTTTGATGCTTCGATGCGCACCTTCTAGGCGCGACGGCGCGAAAAGAAGAAAGAGCAGATCATTACCAATGCGCTCCGTCGTTCCTGCTTGCTCACGCCGCTGTTTTTTGTGTCGGTCGCTCCTGTCGCCGTTGTTACTTTTTGGGTTGTTTTCGCTTTTCCTTTTAAATTGCCTTCCCCTGCACTCTTCTGCCGGACCCAACCAATTCCTTTCCTTTCCTTGCTCTTTTCCCTCCTCTTTTCTTTTGTCTCTCTCTCTCTCACCAGCAACATCCCGCCACCCAAGCTTTGTTCATATAACAAAGACAACCCTTGTATAATAGGACCGCCACTTCCCGGACGACCACCAGCAACAAGCAACCTCGCATAACAAGCTTTGTGTTTCCTCGTCACCCCGTCGAGCTAGATCGCAACAACAGCAACCAAATATCGCATTTATTTTCGCATCTTGCATTTTCGCATCTACGCCATTGTATAAAAGAACAAAAGAGCCAGTCTCTCGCACGCACCATTGTTTTGCAGTCCATCAACAGCAAAGCAATCTTCCAAAACAAACTACCACTACCAAAACAACACACCCCGCAAAACCGCAACATTCCAGTCACAATGGCTGGTCTCGGCGTCTACATCATCCGCGGCATCCAGCTGGCCTTTGTCATCATCATCGTTGGCCTCATCGGTAACGTCATTGCTAGCAACAATGACGGCCACATGTCCGCCATCAACTATGCTCTTTTCGCGGTCATCATCGCCTGGCTTGCCTGTTTGCTCGGCCTGGCCGGTGCCTTCGTCACCATGCTGGCGGAGGGCATCTTTGGCTATATCCTGCTTGCCCTCGACGCCCTCGCCGTTCTGTTTGTTTTCGTCGCCGCTATTGTCATCCCCGCCAAGCTGCACGCCGTCGACTGCGGTGGCCAACTGACCGTTGAGCGTCGTGGCGCCAACTGGATCGGCTTCGGTAGCGACGACGACGAGAAGCGCTGCCGTGAGCTGCAGGCCAGCAGTGCGTTCCTGTGGTTCCTGTGGGCCGCCTTGGTCGCGTCGCTGGTTTTGGGCCTCGTCGGCTTCCGCCGCGGCGGTGGCTCGTCCGGTGGCTCCAGCGCCCCCCACATGTCGCAAGTGCGCGTGTAAATGGGCAAGCGCGTTGCCGTGACGGCACCCACTCGTCTTGAGGCGGCATCCAACCCCACAGCCTGCCGGACACATATACACAACGGCAGGGTGTCAGGCGTGGACGTCGAGGAAAGACAAGTCATCGGTCGTGTTTCGAAGGTCTTGTGCTTCCCCAGCCCTCCCTCTTGGCCATGTAATGACGAAGCAGCGCCCGGTCGAACCAGCGCTCGTTTTTGGATACCCTTTTGGATACAAGAAAAAAGGGATGGGACGAAACACAAGATCCGGGCCAAGGCACGGCAAACAACGAAACGAACCTTTACACGAAAACTACACACCAACAATAGAACGAGGACGGTGCTCGGCTGTGCCAGTTGCTCCCCGATTTAATGGAAGGAGGTCGATGTGCGCGCTCTAGAAGAGCTGCGGGAAATATGTATGGGTTGTCAACTGGACATACAAATACAACCGGCACTGGCTTGTCTATTTTTGTTTTGATATGTTTTGACTCTCTTTACATTTTGGGAATTTTGGATTTTTGGTTTTGGAATTTTGGATTTTGGATTTGGGGTTTCATTGGATTAACAAACGGGAAAGGAAAAGATACCTCTTCCAGCGTTCGTTCTGGGTTTTCGTGCTTGACAACGTCGGACGACTCCTGTTCTGACTGTACCGGCCACGTTACAATCAGAACCGTCTACGGCGTTGCCAACTATTGTATTTTATTTATTGGAACATTCTGCCATATACACCGATTCTAATTTTGAGATACGGAAGACATAGTTTTTGTATATTATGTGCTGGATATCAACCTCACACTAATGCCCTCTTTTGGAAACACATTTTATGGATATATCTGACTTGGCCTGAACCTTTTGTGCTGTTTTGCCTTTTGCTTTGTGGGATATCAAAATACGACTTGCGGTAAGTACTCGCTTTGTGCGACAGGATAAACCAACAACACCACGGCAACAACGACTAACAGCACGTGGAACGACAATCGCAGTTGGAGCATGATGTAGTACAACACGCAACTACCCGTCTTGTGCAACCTTGGCACACCGACTAATACGTGCTTGACAGACACAAACACTGACCACCAACAATAAATCTCGACGATAAGAAAAAAAAAAACGTGGCACAGATTATCCACTTTTGGCCGGCCGGGACGGAGCATAGGTCCTCTCTCCGATCTACTGTGGATAAAGTCTCGGCATGGCCCGGCCTTCCGATCCTGTTCCATTCTTTTCGTTGCCCTGACCCACGAGCACCCACTTGACAACCCCCACGGCCATCGATATCCGGAAACGCCACTACTCGTCTCCATCACCCCGTGATCCGAGCTCTCGGTTTAGGAAAGTCTCCGGGCATCTAGTATTTCCTGTTTCCAGCCTCTCTTTCACCCTCGCTCCCACTTCACTCATACACCGGGTGACTCCATCATCGCCGCCATAACAGCCACAATGGCCACCCCACCCAGCGTGCCATCAGACCGGTATTGTGTGACCTTCGAAGTACACCCAATGCTCCATTGAGCTGCAGAAGAAAGGGTGTGCCAAGGTGCGGCTGGCGTGTAGACCGGCGAGACTGGGTAACTCCCCACGAAACACACAGTCAGTCTTCCCCACGAAACTCAAACGCCATCGACTGGGAGGTGCCGCTCGCCATCCGTGCCAACAATTGGCAGGTCACAATATTTGCTTCTTTATGAGCATCTGCTACCAAATATCAGAAATATCGGCCTATTCCTCCTTACAAAGCATAGGTGAGCCCAAACTCATCGCCGACTTAACCGTCCTCGCCGTCGTGATAGACTTTAGTCGTTACTCTTGGCAAAAAGGAAACTACTTGGCAAAGTTATGCGAAGCTTTGAATTCCTGGGTCCCGACTTATCCTCCACTCGACCATAACTCGTCGTGCTCGTCTTTGGCATCGAACTTCCAAGAAATCTAGACCACATCGACAACTAGCAAGCTTTCTTGTCCAGCAAACAACGCTCGGCATGCCAACCTTCGCCCGTCAGCGCGGGAGCTTGTTCGACTAGTTTTCTCCAGAGTGTCTTGGTGCTCCAGTCGACCTGGTAGTCGGGATAGCCATCAGTCCGAGAACCCCAAGCCGCGCTGGCTGCTGCTATATATCCATGGCGCATCGACCATCTCGATGGAAAGGGGACGGAGACGGGACGGGGCAGAACATCTAAAAAAGAAGGTTGGAACGATGACAGGATTTGGCCTTGCTCTTTCACCTTTTTTATTGCTTCTTCCTTTTCGGGCCATTTTCAGTCACGTCCCAGTCTTTTACTTTTTTGTGGCCTTGCCGGCGTCTGCTACCCTCTCCCTTCTGATTCCTTCCATGGGCTTTTCTTTTTGTTTCTTTGCTTTTTCCTGTTCGGGGGTACAGTGGCCCCTTTATGGGAAGTCGAGGACAAACAACAACCAACGACGAACAAGAAATAATAAAACCCCCACGTTGGACTATGCAACTATGGTATTTTTTGCTCGTAAGAGGAATCGGGGAAATACAGGGGGGTTACAGGAGCGAGGACCACAAAAAACGACGAGAAACCACAAAAAAGTACAAAAGCTGGCCAGGGGACCACCGATTTTGGCCAGTGACAGCCTTGCGATGCGAAGCACGTCATTCGTCGCGAAAAAGGTACAACACGACTATTACGGGTCAGAACCACGCAAATCGCAACGAAACGCAAAAAACCAAGCCCCCCAGCGCCAGAAAACAGAAGAAAAGAAGAAAACGAGCAGTGGCCACCGCCGGATGGCTCTCTTATTTTCGATGGGTATTTGCTCGTTTTTACTGCAGCCCTCGGGCTTCAGGAGGGCTCCATGATGGGCCCTCTTATTTTCTTTTCCGCCTTTTCTCTTTTCTCCTTTCTCTCAGAGAGTTTCTGGGTTATGTCGTGTGCCCTCTTTCTTCCTTGCGAATGCTCATCTCACGCAATACGGAGTACATTTGAATATGTATTAATATATGTACGCTGTGCCCCGGGCCGCCGGGTCTTTCTTTGTGCTACACAGATCCCCGGTTGATGCAAGTCGGATCTCGTCCTTCATCCTTCTTCATCTGTACAGGATAGAAGTCTGCATCTCGACAAAAAGACTCACCGACGACATTAGACAGCAACCAGATACTGCAACGACAGCAGCATACAGCCACGGCGGCACAGACTGTGCTCGATCCTTCTAGGACCAGACTGCAGTTGATACACAGATTCGTTGTTTGTTCTCGTCTTCACACTGCCGTTAACAACTGCCCGCCATGCATTCTCTCAGCCCGGCCCAGGCCAACGCACTCCAGATTGTCGAGCGGAGTGCGTCGGCGCTCTCGATTATGGGCATCACTACGATTATCGTCACGTTCTTCTCGTCCCGCTATTTTCGGAATCCCATCGACCGGCTGATTCTCATCAACGCCTTTTACAATGCCTTTGACGTAACGGCAACAATGATCTCACTCAGCGGACCGGCAGCGGGCGACGGTTCGTCACTGTGCCAGTTTCAGGGCTTCCTGATGCAAATGTTCCCGTTGGCAGATGTGCTGTGGACACTGGCGATGGCCATTGACGTGTTTTTGATTGTCTTTTACCAGTACGACGCCAACGCGTTGAAGAAACTGGAGCTCAAGTATGTTGGCTGCATCACGACCATCACGTTCCTGCCAGCGTTGATATTCTTGTTTATCCACACCGAGGAAAAGGGCCACATGTATGGAAGCGTGTCGGTGAGTTTTCTCCCCCTCTCTTCTCTCCCTCAACTATATTATATCACCATTTTCGATTCTAACAAGACAGCTCTGGTGTGCCATTGCACCGGATTGGGTCATGTACCGCATCATATTCTACTACGCTCCGATCTGGTAAGCCCCAATCTGCCTCCTGTCTCCTTATTCATATTATATTCTGTGCACCGTCCTAACAGTATAGGATCGCTGTCGGCGTTGTGTTTGTGCTGTACTGCATGGTCGGCTGGCGGATCATCAAGGGTAAACGTGCTCTCCAGTCCATTGAGGGCGACGTCATCCCGCTCGATCTCCAACAAGCCGCCGAAAAGGACGACGATGATCACAGCACGGTCTCGAAACGGGGCCTTGGCGCACATACCAGTATACACGGCGGACCATCTGCCCTGTCGTCGTCAATACCATTGTCATCACCCTCACACCCCGGGAAAGCATGGTCCCGCGACGGCACCGAGTCTGTATCGCCACTCCGGCCCGTCGACGATTATAACATCGGCGGCGGCATCGGCAGCAGCAGCTCGTCCGGCCCGAACAGCCCTAATACGCTCAGCAAGAACTGGCAGGCCAACCGCTCAGCCTTGTCGCTGCGGCAGTACCTGCTGATGCCCGTCATGTTTTTTATTGTGCTGCTCGCCATCTGGGTCGCGCCCACGACAAACCGGGTGCTCTCCTTTGTCAAGCCGTCGTTCTTTTCGTATCCGCTGTACATTGCAGTCGGCGCAACAGGGTCGCTGCGCGGATTCTGGAACGGCATCGTGTTTCTGGCCGTCGGGCTGAGGTCGCGGCAGAGCCAGCGGCGACTGGAGGCCGTAAGGCCCGGGTCGTATAGGTGATGTCCCCGGTCTTTGTCTTGGTTTCATTTGTCACGACGTTTGGATTTAATTGGTCTGGTCTTATTTTGTGGGCGTCCGGGTTTGGGTTCTCGTGGCGCCAGGATATCCCCTTTGTTTTGTTGAGTACTGTCTTCTTCTTTTTTTTTCTTTTTGGTTATAGACTTTATAGGCGGTCTCCCCCAGCGTTGCAATCTCTTTTAGTTATAGAGCTGTTTCTGCCAGCCTTTCCCTTTATGATATTCGTTTCAATGATAAATAATATTCCAAGTCTAGTATATTCGCAGTAAAATGTGAAAAGGAAAAAAAGAAGAAAAAAACGCCTCCGATGGTATCTATCGTACAAAATGAAATCGTATAAAATCATACACCCCCTGCTCGCTTAACAGGAGGTGACAACAGATGCTGCGCCAGCCGAGGCCGCAATGGCCGCCATATTGCCCCGACGCCGGTTGCGCCGGCGGCGACGGTGGCCAAGCGGGTGCATGTCAGGCGGCGGGCCGTAGTTGTTGTATCTCATATTGTAGTTGCCGTTAGATGGGCTGTTGTAGTAGTAGCCATTGCCACCGGGAGGCTTTCCGGTTCGGCGGTCGTAGCCGTCAATATCGCGGGACTGTTGTAACGTAGGGTTAGCAAGCGAAGTAAAGGGAATCAAATTGGAGAAGAATACATACAAAGCAGTTGCCCATGGTGCTGTATGAGAGGATTCTTAATAATGTCGTCGATGTTGTTGATATTGATGTTGATAGTGGTGAGTGTTTGTTCCTTTGGTCTTGGCAGGAACGAGAAGATGAATTTGCTTGGCGATATCGAAAAGAGAAGACATCTAGAAGGAGTGGATGCTCTGGGCATTTATATTCTTCGTTTTGTCTTTTATCATCCTCGTTCGCTCAGGTACAGCATTGTTATGGACAGAGATCATCGCATTGCCTCGTTCATGTGTTCTTTTATTCGTTGTTCTGCCTCCTTCACTGCCTCGTTACAAGTACACTTCCACGGAAAATATGTGAAAAGGTACAAGGGTGAGATGACGTCGGGTCAAAGTGCCAACTAACAAGGGCCTATTGCCGGTTTAGCACACTGTCAAGTCCTCACAGGGCCAGTTTAAGCCTTTTTAGCGCACCCAGACCCCACAAATCGGCGCCGGAGATGGCACGCCGTCTCACATTGTTTGCGCCCGTCGTACGGACCATCAACACAGCAAACAGGCACAGCCTCTTTTTCGAACAACCGCAATGCCACTGAGACGTTCCGTTTTCCGAGATACCCAGAACGAAGTCGAAGAGAAGGACAAAGGAAGGTCCATAGAAGGAAAGAAGGACCCCAAGAACGGCCCGAGAAGTCAAAAACATTGCATGGGGATCGACATGCAATCCTTTCCGTCCTTAACGATGTCGCAGCGTCAAGCCTTTTTTGTCATCCCACGAGCCCCAATCGCAATAGGCAGAAACATTCTGTCCAGAAGTACCTCGTGTCTTCTGAGGCACTGCAAGGGGCAAATACGAGTGTATCCAGGGCACTCGATCAAAGTTGTGCAAGGCACACGAAAAGGCAGAAAAGAACAAAATACCGATGTTGATCAGAATGTGTGCAATTGCAAGCACCGTCAAGATGAATCATAATGGCTCAGAACCGGAGCCAAATTGATGAGGTACAACGTAAACAGGCTGTGTGAATCGTAATGTGCGACGGCAGTGTTAGGCAAGCAGTTTAAAACATACAATTTCCAAAATAAGTTCCAAAATAGAATGCAAAATTGTTTATTCTTGTCGATATCCAAGCAAATCGTTTTTTAACATCTCTTCCAACTATGCCAAAAATAAACCAAAATTTATCAGGTATGTATCGCGCTCCTGAAGAAAAATGAAAAGAAAAACCCTGCAATGCAATGCTTGCAAAAATGAAAGAAAATAAAAAAGAGACGCAAAATTAACAGCATATGAGGGTATTCTAAAATGTGAAAGCAGAAAATGAAGAAAAAGAAACGCAAAAAGCAAACAAACTTTTGTCATGCAAATTTTGTATCGTCACCGTAATACACCGTCAATCACAACCTCACTCCTCACGATCGGCATTGCCAGTCGACGGTACTACCGGCGACATGGGCACAGCTGCACCAGTACCGTCACGGCTGCGGCGAGACAGCGTGCTGCCGCTCCGGAACCGGCGCGTGCGGGCGGGCGATGTGGGTGCCGATTCGTCCACAAGACTCAGACCTGCAGCCGCCCCATCCGAGTCAGACGACTCGGGGTCTTCAGGCTCGCGCAGCTCGCTGAGCTTGGGCTGGGGCAAGATTGTCTGCAAGGCAGGCATGGTCGGGGCGGCCACAGTTCCATCCAGCAAGGTCTCGCCGAAACGAGAAGCCGTCGGCGCAGGCAAGGGAGAGCCGGTGTTGGATGCCGTCGACCAGTGCCGGCTGCTGGTGCGCGAGTGCGCGCCGCTGCGGAAACCGGTGGCAGTACCGCTGGTCCCGCTCGAGTGCGGCCGGCTGCTGACATTGTTAATGTAGTAGTCGTCATCGTCCTGGGCGACATCGCGCAGCAGCGACTCCTCATAATCGAACTCGTCGTCATCATCGTCGCCATCGGTAGCAGTGTTGAAGCCGTCCTCTTCTTCCAGCTCCTCCTCGCCGCCGGCCACCTCGGTAGGCACCTCGATACCGTCGCCCTCTTGCAAAAAGAACGTCGAGATGGCACCGATCGTCGCCACAACAGCCAGGAACGCCCAGCCAGTGATGATATAGCCTTGCTGCACACCCCACGAGAAAGCCGCACCCGTCATGGCAGGCCCGATTGCACGACCCATTCCACTAACCAGTGTCGCATAGCCGTTCAGCGTACCGAGGACCTTGACTGACGGAGCCGAGTTGGTGAGGATGATCGTCACGCACGGGAATGTGACCATGGAGAACACGCCCTTGAGCACGAAAGTCGTCATGAACGCGGCATAGCGGAGACGGTCGTTTTCAATGAGCACCGAGTAGGGTGTCAGGATGTACACAAACGGAAGAAAGACGCCTAGGCTGTTAGTTGGGTGTTGCATGGGGCTAGCTCCGGGAACTTCGACTTACAAGAATAGCGGTAGCAGCGCAGGGGGCCGAAGCGCGTGCACAAAGGCGGGAAGGCAACAAACTGGGCAAAGCCAGAGATAAGAGCGTTCACCGTGAAGATCGTGCCAATGGTACCTGACGACAGCCCAAAGCCCCCCGAGAACTTGAACGGCAGCTTAGTGTTCTTCGCGTCGTGCGACTCGTACGGGTAGTTGAGGAACACGGGCAGGACCTGGTCGTAGGCAACAGAGTGCAGTGCCAAAAGCGTGTAGCACAGCAGGGCCATCGACGTCTGGTACGTGAAGATGCTGGGGTTCTTTGACGACGGGGAGGGTGCCGCCTTGACACGTTCTTCGCCTTGAATTTCGGGCGTACTGGACGAGACAGCGGCTGCTGCAGCCTTGGCGAGCTGGTTCGTGTCGTCGACGGCCGTCGGTGGCTTGGAGGCGCCAAGCGTCAGATCGCCCTCGCTTTCAAGGGCTGCTGATGAGAGCAGAGGTGCACTAGCCTCGTCGTCAATAAACGACAGACGGCGGCCGCGCGCCTCAGCACGAGCTTCGGCACGAGCGCGTGCCCGTGCACGCATAATGCTCCTCTTGGACGGCTTGCCGCCGCGGAAGATACGAGTGATGCGCTCGCCGAGTTCCAGGCCCCAGTCCGTCTTGTGTTTTCTCGATTCGAGCGTCTCCTCCAGGAACAACAATGCATTGACGGCCGAGAAAATGAAAAAGACACAGGCGATCAAGTTCGGCAGCAAGAAGGGGAACTTGACAAAAAGTTCAAATTTACCAAACAGACCAGGGAACTGCTCAGCCGGGCGAGCAAAGAAACCGCCAAAAGACGGGCCGAAGACGGAGCCAATACTCCAGACCATGGGCATGATCGAAAAGGCACGGGGTTGCAAAGCTTTTTGCGGCACCATCTCGGCCACCATTGTGCGGATTGTTCCAACTGAGGAGTTAGTATGAGTTCAGTACGCTGGCGAGAGTATAGTGACAACTTACCATTGCCGTTGCTGGCTCCTTGAATACCGCGGATGGCGATGGCCATGAATAAACTCGTGGACGAGCCCCAAATGATGAAGCAGATCATGGTGCTTATCAAGCCGATGATGATGGTCGGTTTCCGTCCTATTGTGTCGGACGTCCAGCCCCACGGCACGGCCGTTAAACTCTGGGCCACCGAAAAGACGGCACTCGTCATGCCGGCCCACTTGGCCACCTCCTCCTTGGGAACACCAAAACTTTTGATCATCTCAGGGAGGTAGGGGAAGACAGACGTCAAGGCGAGAGGCTCGGCAAACCGGACCATAGCTGGAAAGAGTTAGTGGGAATCCTCTTGATCAAGGCGTGTATATGATTCTAACCACGTCAAGTCCGATGTCCTTCTCTCCCCCGGCTTCCTCGAGTCGTCCTCCCTATCCAGCACGTCACGGCAAAGAAGTTGGCACGAGTAGTGTCACTTACAGCACTTCCAATAAGGCAAGGCATATTGAACCTTGGGAAAGCCATGGGCAAAGAAGGAAATATATGTGCTATTGCGAGGACCGAGCCACTGGCCCGGTGATCTCACTCTGCCGGAGTTTGATTAGGGAGACAACAGGGGCCCCGAAGGCGAAAGGAACAAAACAAGCCATTTCAAAATAGAGTGTCAAAACCAGGGACAGGGAGCCTTACCCAAAATGACCAGCTGCTGGACGGGCAGCTTCGGCCCTCTCTTCTTTTCTCGCGCCATGGTGAATTATGGAGAGAGAAGAGGATGGGTTGGAGGAGAGAAGAATAGGCGAGGAGCGTGGGAGGTGGTTATACGCCTATCGAGGTTTCGTTATAATGACTGTTTTCGTATTTGCATTGGGAGAACTGTATATGGTGTCTTGACGAGGTAGGAGACAGGCACAAGGGCGACTTTCTAGTTGACTATCGGTCGAGAGGATCCGGAAGAGGCTGCGTTGAAGAGCGAGAAGTTGAGGAAATCTCCGGTGTGTAAGAGGTGGCGTCTCGGTGGGCGTATGGACCGTCTGGTTGGCGAGAATTCTGTATTTATTTTGTTCCGAGACTGGCAAACGAAGGGGGAAAACAGTAGCGACGGACGGGATGTAGTCGTCGAGGCTGCGTGTTATGCAAGGCCAGGATTGTAGGCCAATGGATGTGGTTGTCGTGAGAATTGCGGGAGAAGAATTCAAAAGCAAAAAGAAGAAAGAAGGACAGGAAGTCCAGAGAAGTTAAAGGAAGCCAGAGAAATCAGGAATCAAGTGCCAGTCAGAACGAAAAAGGTTAAACATTTGGACAACATGAAAAAGTCCGGTAAAAAACAAACCCCAGTCATAGGCTGCGAGTCACAAGGAAGGCGAAAAAAAGTGATGGGCGGCCGTGAAAAATTCAAACAGACAGCCCTGCTGATGGCCCATCGGCCTGCGGTTAGCCCGCTGGAAAGCAGGGGAAAAAAGACGTAAGAGGCCATAAAAGGTGCAAAGAGGGGGTCTTGAGGGGGCCGCGAGGGACCCGAAGACCCATTATGGGGGGCACTAACATGGCAGAATGGGGCCTGGTCGGCATGCGGGAGGCGTGTTAGTGCCGTTTTCGCCATCGTTCTGGGCATGCAAAAAGGCATACGGCGTGGGAGGTCCGCAGCACAAAAGCCAGGCGCGGGCAACGCGAGCACCGCGAGGCAATGTTTTCCAGTTGGTGTCCTCGTTGCATGAAGAAGTCACTGTAGACTTTGGCTTTGGTTTTCCCAAATGGGAACCAAAGAGGGCGACATTGGTCTGGAAGTTACCCTCCTCCAGAGGTTGTCCAAAGGGGGGGTCACGAGCCGGATGGAAATCCTCGAAACGGGATGCAAGGACATACCTCTGCTCATACGGAGGAGAGTGTCTCTGTCTATCCTGCCTATCGTTGTCTCGCTGGTTCTTGCTTGTTTTTGTTGATTTTCCCAGAGCCTGCACACCCTCACCCACGCAAAGAGCGGCAGCGGCTGAACTCCGCCCTTGCCCTTCCATACGGAATGGGTACATGTCATGTCTCTTCTGGAGGTGCGGCAACGGCACGAGAAATGTTCCTTGTTCGGCCTGGGCTGGCCGGGGATCGGTGTGCCTCAGTCCAGGCCTGCAACCTTCAGCCTGCAGCCTGCATTGCATGTCTGAGATTCCTTGCCCTTTTGCTATTTGCTATTTGCTCTTTGCCATTTGGCTATTTGAACCGTGTGATATTGCTGCGAGGTTCGAGTCTCTCAATCACACCGGAGAGAGGAGTCCTCAATGATACTCTGTGGCTATCGTGCTTCTTTTGCCTGCAGCCTTTCGAGCAAAACGAGTCTTGGGGAGTCTCGAAAGAGGGGCCCAGTGGCCGTCGAAAGAGGGGGCGTGGAGAAGGGGAATGGGGTGGAGTTTCTGCAGTGGAGAGGAGAACGAGGTTGGCCTCTTGGACGGCGCTAGGGCACCAGGCTCGCCAGGCTCGTCAGACTTGCCTCTTTGTGGTACTTTTTGACAGCCCTGCATCCGTTGCCGCTGCCCGTTGCTCTTTTGCCGCTTTTGGGAGTTCCCGCAGCATTGCGATTCGTCTTCTGACGCGCCCTTTTGCATTTTGATATGGGTGCCGAATATTTCAACGTCGTATTGTTTCCCTCTTGTTTTCTTCCGTGTCTCGCATGTCTGCAGTGTCTTTCATACCTTTTCTCATTTGGATCATGTCTCTCACCTTTCTCTCCGACTGTTTCTGCGGGAGCGGGGCACGCAATCCGTGATGATCTACCCGATAGCGCCTGCGAGCTGCCGTGAGAGGTTGGGGGTGACGATGGGAATGATGTGTGATTTGCTGGGCTGTGGATTGTCGTTGAATGTCGTTTGTGCTCCGAATCCTTGCAGACGCTGTGCATTGACGTTGACAACAACAAAAGAGACAAGAGAAAAAGACAGGGGGAAAGGGGCATGGGTCACGACATGTCAAAAGGCGTCAAAACAAAGCGGCTACACGAGGCAGGTGCAAGCCACTGTCTACTTTCTTCTTTTGGTTGTCACAAAATCACAAAATGCAGAAAGTGCAAACGACATTGATTCCCACTGCTCACGGAAAGGCAAGACCATGTTTCTGCGCTTTCGGCGGTGGTTGCAATTTACAGCGGCCGGTTGTCGGCGGGGGCAGGCACGATACGGGGCAATTCACACCGGGAAAGAGCGAAGGGGGTGGGTGGGGGAACACTCAAGTCCAGAATGGGTTGTGTTGAAAGTTGCAACTGCCTCCGCAGGCCCAGCCAACTGAGGAAGGAGCAACAGTCAGTGGGGTATCCAGTCGTCTTTTTTCCATTGACTGCTTCACTGAGTTCTTATTGATGTGAACGACTGAGACTTGAAAGTGTTGGATTTTCTTCTGTCTCGTAAGAAAACATTCACGCATAAGCAATCGACTGTTTAAGTTGAAGTTCTCAGCCTGAGTGGAAGATCTCAGTTGGGACCAGACTTTCGAGGGCGTGAATACAGACTGACGCCTGGTTCCCGAAAAGGCAGGCACAGCCTATGTAACCTGGTTCACAGTTTTGTCAGTTTCTCCAGCTTCTTTAGAGTGAGTGATTGGTCAGCCGTCCAAGGCCCACTCTTTTGCCCGCCATTTCAATATGTCGGGGCCGAAGCCGCACATATCGTCCAATCACTGCGTCGACGTCAAACCGTAGTTGACAGTGGTCGACAACGGCGAGTTCAAGCCATAAGTGACAGCTGACCAGTGACGACTTTGGAATCCAAGGAAGCAGATCGCGATATCTGGCAAAGAGCTCTCATATGCTCACTCAGACGTGGGGACAAAAGATGTATATTTGTGATAAACCTAATATTTTGAAGTTTACGGTCAAACATTGTTGACTGGGTATGGGTTGGGTATTACTGGATGTTGTGCGGAGTATTCCTGCGCTGTCAACCGAGACACTGTGCCGTTGACGGCAGTGATATTGAAGTCGAGTCGACAGCCCGGCTATTTGTAAGTGCAGCAGAATCTAGGTTTCCTTCAGTCTCCTTCATTTTTGATCTATACATTTTCTCCTGCAAGTGTAAGAAACGGCACTTGTGCTTGAGCTGAGGCACGTCGCGTGTTTTGGCGAATCGAGATGTCTGTAGGAATACAGTGCAAACATAGTGTTTCTACTAAAGCACTGTACGGCGGTGCAAATGCACCAGCCACCCCGCAGATCACGCAAAATACGCCTGGAGTGGGCTCTTTTGACGCTGTGGGTTGCTCTTGCCTGCTGTGGCCGATGGGTCCATTTTGTCATCGGGGCCTGTTTCGACGTCAAGCTCGACCAGGCAGGTGCAAAGGGACGGACGTTCGAAGCCAAGTCACAAAATCGGAACCGAGGCGGAGGTCTTTCCGTCTGACTTGATTTCTTGATTCTTATCTCCTCTTTTGACATTTGACTCTCTTTATCTTCTTTCAATCCCCCATCTTTTTCATCTCACTGAGATGCTGCTGTCCAGTTGCAACTCTAATTGATTGGTCACTTATAGCTGAAGTTTGAGCTATCACTCAGCCAAGACTACGACAACAACAGAACAACAGCACCCAATAAACAACCATTGCATCTTCCGCCATTCCCGAAAAACAAACTCCGGCATCGACCCGTGATGGCCGACGAAAAGACGCCGGTGCTGCCGGTGGTGGCGTCTGCACCAGCGCTGCTGGACAAGCTGGCCGCTGAGGATACTCGCCGTCGTCAGAAGACCAAGAGGGCTCCCCGGTCTTCCGAACAAGATGGCAATATCTGCCTGCAGATTGTGATGCCGGTGGTGATGACGCTCGTGATCCTGGCTGTCGTCCTGTCGCTGCCGTACCTGCTCGAGGTGCACAAGGCGCTGGCCGTCGCAGGCACGCTGTCGCTGTACTCGCAAAAGTACCGGCCCGAGTTTAGCAATGCCGCTCTCAAAGAGATTCTCCTCAAGACACCGTCCAACGACTCGGCGGCCGAGTGGCTGCGGTACTACACGGAAGGCGCACATCTTGCCGGCCAGAATTACTCGCAGGCAGCGTGGACGCGCGACCGGTGGGCCGAATGGGGCGCTGTCTCGCACATTACGGCCTACGACCTGTACCTCAACACGCCGGCCGATCACAAGCTCTCTCTCCTCAAGGCCAAGAGGGACGGCGAGGAGGTCAACTGGGAGATTGACTTTGAGGCTTCTTTGGTCGAGGACGTCCTTGACGAGGACCCGACGACTAACTCGCCCCAAAACGTGCCTACTTTCCACGGCTACTCGGCCAGCGGTAATGTCACGGGCCCTGTGGTGTACGTCAACTACGGCACGTACCAGGACTATGCCGACCTCGAAAAGGCCGGCATCTCGCTCAAGGGCGCCGTTGCACTGGCGCGGTACGGCGGCATCTTCCGCGGCCTCAAGGTCAAGCGTGCGCAAGAGCTTGGCGCTGTTGGCGTTCTGCTGTACAGCGACCCAGGCGACGACGGCGAGGCCACTGAGGCCAACGGCTACAAGCCGTACCCCGAAGGCCCCGCCCGCCAGCCGAGCTCGGTGCAGCGCGGCAGTGTGCAGTTCCTGAGCATCTCGCCCGGTGACCCGACCACGCCTGGCTACCCGTCCATGCCTGGTGTGCCGCGTGGCCCTACCGACCGCTACATCCCCTCGATTCCGTCCATCCCGATCTCGTACGCCGACGCGCTGCCCATCCTCAAGGCACTCAACGGCCACGGCCCGACGTCCAAGGATCTGGGCAAGTGGTGGACGCGCAACGAGGGCCTCGGCCACAAGGGCGTCGACTACAACATTGGCCCCACGCCCGCCGACGAGATCCAGGTCAACCTGTACAACGAGCAAGAGTACACGACAACGCCCATCTGGAACGTGCTGGGCATCTTCAACGGATCGGTGCTGCCCAACGAGGTGGTTGTGGTGGGCAACCACCGCGACGCGTGGATTGCCGGCGGCGCCGTCGACCCCAACAGCGGCTCGGCCGTGGTCAACGAGGTCGTTCGCTCCTTTGGCGTGGCCGCCGCCCAGGGCTGGAGGCCGCTGCGCACGATTGTTTTCGCGTCGTGGGACGGCGAAGAGTACGGCCTTCTGGGCAGCACGGAGTGGGTCGAGGAGTACCTGCCGTGGCTGTCGCACGCGAGCCTGGCGTACGTCAACATTGACACGGGTGTTGGCGGTCCCAACTTTGGGTCGTCGGCCGTCCCGCTGCTGCACGATCTGATTTACAAGGTGACGAGCGAGGTGCAGTCTCCCAACCAGACGGTCCCCGGTCAGACGGTGCGGGATACGTGGTCGGGCAAGATTGGCCCGCTGGGCAGCGGCAGCGACTACACGGCGTTCCTAGACCACGCGGGTATTACGAGTATCGATGTGCGGTTCGGTGGTGGCGGCGATGGCGATGGCGAGGATGATGCCGCTGCCGCTGTTGCGATGGGCGTCGACGAGAAGACAGATGCCGCCCCTGTGTACCACTACCACAGCAACTACGACAGCTACCACTGGATGGAAAAGTACGGCGACCCGGGCTTTGTGTACCACAAGACCATGGCCCAGATCCTGGGTCTGCTGGTGGCTCACCTGGCGACCGATCTCGTTGTGCCGTTCAAGGCCGGCGACTATGCCACCTCTCTGCAGACATATGTCGACAAGATCCGCACGCAGTTTGAGAAGCATATTGCTGAGGGCGATGAGACGGAAGAAGACTACTCGGACGAGGCCCTGCTGACCGTCCGCGGTCGCAAGAGCGTTGACGCTGCCTCCATCATGGACGCAGAGGGCCAGCACAAGTTCCGCCGCGCCCTCGACCGCCTCGACAGCGCCGTCGCCGAGTTTGCCGTCCACGCCAACGCGCTCGACGACAAGGCCCAGCACCTGCGCGAGCGGGTCGGCAAAGGCCATTCCGAAGTTTTGGACAATGAAACCGACGAGAGCGACCGCGACCTGTCCCCCACGTTGGTGTTCGCCCCCAAGTGGTGGCGCCGCCTTGTGCGCCGTGTGCACCGCGTGTGGCTGGCGATCCAGGTGGCGTGGGTCAACCGCCGCTACCAGTTCTTGGAACGCAAGTTCCTGTACGAGGGCGGCCTCGACGAGCGCGAGTGGTTCAAGCACGTCATCTTTGCGCCGGGCGTGTGGACGGGCTACGCAGGCGCTGTGTTCCCAGGCCTTGTGGAGAGCATCGACGACGGCAATTGGACAAACGCTGTGCGGTGGGCAGGCATTGTCCAGGAGCGTCTTTCTGCTGCTGCCAAGGGATTGCACTAAGCATACAGGAAGAACTGTCGTCGTATTGGACACACGAAGAAATTGGACGGCAAAATGGACAGCATACTTTAAGCACACCTTGTACAGATGATAGAATGACGTAAATTAATTATGAGATGGTATATATGGTATATATTTTAGTTAAAAAGACAGAAAATGAAAAGCAGAACAGAGTTTGACGTTTGTCAAGGATATCAGATATTAGTAAGTAATGGCTGGTGTGTAAATAAATTCTCCACAAGGTTGACGACTCGTCGGTCGCTCTCAGTATTTACTGCTGGGGCTGGACAGGCTGGACGGGCTGAACGGGTGCAGCGGCCTCATAATACGGCTGCTGGGCCGGCACCTGCTGGGGAATTTGCTGAGGAGCCTGCTGTTGCTGGGCGTAGTAGGCAGCGTTGGGGTCGACGGGCGTCGCCTGCTGGGACGGGTAGTACGGCTGTTGAGCGCCAGCCTGAACCTGAGCGGCAGCAGCGGCCTGGGCTTGAGCAGCGGCCTGCTGTTCGTAGTAAGGGTCCTGAACGGGGACGGGGGCGACGGGCTGCAGAGGAACGACACCACCAGCGGGAGCACCGCCCAGCTTCTCGGCGTCGACACCGGCGGCACCGACAGCACCGGGAGCAGTGGCGGGCTGGCCGTAGGCGGAGTGAAGGCCCTGGGCGCGGTGGTTGTGGAGGGCGACGCCGTTGACGGCAGTTGTGACGATGAAGAGGAGGCTGTGATGTTAGAACGGTTCAAACGAGCGAAGCGAGTGGGGATAGAGAAAGAGATGAGAAAGGCGAGTGAGCGCAGCGAGCGAGGACCCCAAAGCAAAGACTTACAAGTTCAGACCGCCAAGGCCGGCAGCGGCAGCAAGGCACTGGGCAAAAGTGAGAGACTCGCCCTTGAGGCTGTAGGTGTAGCAGTAGCCGTAGGCACAGTAGGTCTTCTTGCCCATAAACGGAGCGACCTGGGAGGCGAGGAGGGCGAACGAGATGAGCCAGAAGATGGTGAGGAAAATGTCGAGGGACAGGACAGCCCAGTAGTTGTAGGCGGCCGGGGCAGCGAGGGTGGCGACGAGAACGTAGATGCAGACGATGATCGAGGCGATGACGGTGAAGATCATGAGCTCGTCGCCGGAGAACGAGAGGATCGAGAGACCATAGGCGTCGAGGCCGAGGACGACGACGCTGACGACGAGCTGGGCGATGCGGATAAAGAGGAAGAAGTTGGGGTAGAGAGGAATGTGCTCGCGGCCAGCTGGGCGCGCGGCCGAGTCGCTAAAGAGGCCGAACATTTTGTGTGGTCGATAAGGGGCGAATCGATGTGGTGGTGGTGAGAATGAGAATAGGCGGAGTGGGCGAAGAGAGCTCGAGCGACCGCAGCGGGCAAGGATAAAAAGAAAATAAAGAAAAGTGAGTCGAAAGTGGTGAAGATAAATAGATATAAATATCCAAAAGACAAAAAGAAGTAAAGAAATCGAAAAGGTGGCGGCGAGAAAATCAAAAGATCAAGACACAGAAGAGGAGAAAGAAGTAAAATAAAAGCGGCTTCTTCCAGGTGGGTGAAGAGGAAGGAACACCCTTTTGTAAAAGCAGAGCCAAAGGATCTGACCAACAGATCAAGCAATGATAGAGAACAGTCACAGAAAAGACACGAGAATCAAAGACAAAAAAAGAGACAGGGGTCGGCAAGGGGGGGTGAAAAGGAAAAGAAAAATCATGTCAATAAAACAAAATAAAAAGAGACCACACCAAAACGGCACCAAAAGGAACCAAAGGCACCCCAAAAGACACCAGCACTTCTAGGCCCCACTCTGAGGCTAACTTTGGGCAGACTTACACAACTGATTCCCGTGCTGCCACCACGCCCCAAACACCCTGCATACATAAATGAGGCAAGCAAAGGTATCTTAGATGAGAAATGGGGAGAAAAGGTCTTTGACCAGGCGTTGGCAGCGGTGAACGGCCATTCACTAGCCGGAAAGTCAAAGCGAGGGGGAAAAGGACTCAGAACGAAGTACTCAGTACTCCGTACTCTGCCATGGCCCTTGGTCCTGCAAGCCACACAGGAATCGTCATTTTACTTGTTGTAAGAGGCTCTTCGGGAAACCATGCTTTGGGCCAGGAGTTGGCAGTGCGGCTGAAAACTGAACACAGCGGTGGAAGTTAATCATGCAAAGGCCTGGTCACTGAAAAGAAAAGGAAAGACAGGCCAGGCAAGACCAAAAAAAAAAGAGAGAGAGAGCGAGACAAGTCTGGCCAAAGCCAAGGATGGTCAACATAGCCGATCATAGGAGAACTTTCCCCGTAGTGCAAACTGAAAAGCTTGTCTGTTCTTGGCTGGGGTGAGATGAGAAGAAAAGAAAGAGAAAGAATAAGGATGGTGGGAGAGAAAAGGGGCTCTGCTGTCTAGCTTGTCACTAGACACAGAAGAGGGACAACAAAACACCACGACAAAACCCAATCGCAGCCCAACAACCGCCCACAAGTGTTTGACGATGCCCCATAAGGCCATAAAAATCTGCCTTGCACCAGGTCTGTGGGTGTTGTCGTTGTCTTTTCGTGCGTTGAGGTGCTGCCCTTTTTCGAGTCGGACACCATTAAGTTTATCCATTTCAAAAGCCAAAGTAAATTTCGCACTTGCGGTTGATTCTTCCACTTGAAAGAGTGACACGTTTTCTTCGTCAACAGACGCTGGATGTCGCTGTTCGTTGTCATGATCTCTCTGAGCTCTCTCCTAAAGTCACGTTGACAGTCCCGAGAAGTCTGGCCAAGAGAGTGCCTGCCGCCTGCCGTCTGACGCTTGCCATTCTGCCGTGTCCATCAAAGGCAGGGTTGCAATCTTCCTTCATCAAAAGGGCAATATGTCGTACTGTGTACTGCATAGGATTGCATTGGACTCAATGTCCAAACGAGGGAACCTGAGGAAATCGATAAAAGACCAAAAGGGGACCCAAAAGGGATCAAAAGGGATCAACACCATATGGGCTTTGACCAGTCACGATGCTGGATTTAGCGAGTAAGATGACAATCCAAGTGGAGACTGGGTATTGACGGCGAGGGAAAGCGGAAAGGAATGAGCCTGGTGGGAAACCTGGTGGGTGGGCATTTTTGTCTTTTTTTTTCTCTCTTTTTTTCTGTCTTTTGACTCCTGGCCCTGGATGCGGCTGAAAATCAAGTGAAACAATTGTCGAGGGAGGCCGGGTAGGGACCTGGGAGAAAAGACAGGCCTAGTGGATGCCTGCAGACACAGCCACGGCGCGTGAAAATAATGGTCGAGAATGGCGGGAAAAGGGGAAAGGGAAAGGGAAAGGGAAAGAAGAAAAGGGCGCTGGAAAATACCACCAGCATGAATGGTGGCGTTTTTGAATCGGAAAGACTATCTCAGACTGAGATTCATGGGGAATTTCATATTTTCTCGTGGCGGCAGTCGACGCCGGTGCTCAGAAAATAAAAGAAAATCGAGAGAGCACCGGCGAGGCACTCCGATGTGATGTTTTGCCGTGTTCTGATGTTCTGTTTCTCGTGAACATGTTGACCCACTGGGACATTGAGGACGGTCTAGCCCTATTCCACTTTTCCACACAGTGATGATCCCTTCTGTTTTCTGCCATTTCGTATTGAATGACACTGCGGAACGACCCCGCGGTGCACTGAAGGAACAGTTCGTTCAGCAGGGTGGCAGTCAGACGGCTATTTCCTCCAGTCGGCAGGCAAAAGGTTGCATTGGAAAGACTCCCGTGACTTGAAGATGTCGAACGATTTCAACGTTTTGACGTCGATGCTATCAATGTCGATGCACGTTCAAGTCGCTCGATTGTCTCTTTATCAAAATCTCGAAATAGACGCTTGCCGTATCTCTGACCCTTTTCTGAAACTTTAGACAGCAAGCCACAATGCAGAATCTGTCGTAGTCAAACTGGCCAAGAAAGTCTGTTTGAAAACTCCGTGCCATCACAGCCCTCCAAGCGTGTTCAGGCTTGGCCTGAAATGGCATAGAAGCGGCGATTTCCGGGGCGCAGACTGTTGGTGGACTGTGCTTCATTATCTCGCTCTCTTCTCTGGCTTCTCTTAATTCTCCACGGCTCTAGGTTGTTTTTGTCTTGGAATTCAGAGCGAACGATGTCAGGGTGCTGTGGGAGAATCAAGGAAATAAGCCTGTGTCCTCGATAGGATACACAAGGCGACGACGAGAATGGAAAAGTTCAAGTTCATGACCTTTGGTTGGGTCTGTGTTGATTCGAGGAAAGGGATTTTAAGATTGCAAATTAAGAGACAGGGGTTGCCATCCCACAGACAAAGAAGGCCTGAAAAGCCCATCGGAAGATAGCAGGGACAAAAGACGGCAATGTCCAATGAGGTCAGGAAAGAAAAATTTAGAAAGGTAAAAGGGCAGTAAAAGAAGACATACCAAAACACAACTTCCAGCCGCTCGACATAGCGCGACGGCTGTACATCCTGAAAATTCAATAGTGCCGATTTCCCGCAAGCCACATCTGATTGAAGATACCAGGAACTGAGGAGGTTCTCTAACGGTGAGCTTGTCAACATTATGGAGAATTCGCGATAACGATGATCAAAAGCTGGCGAGGAAGGTTGAGGACGCAAACGAGGGCGGAATAAAAAATATCGAAAATCGAATGGAGAACTCAGGAGTGCTTGGAATGCCCAGACGCTTAGACGCCCCCAAAAAGCTTATTGCTAGCAACAGCAACGTGCGCCAAGGACCTGGAAGGCGGAGGACAGAAAACTCCGTCAGATCCAGTCCAAAAATACTTGCAACATCCTCCGGCGACGCGTATCTCGTATCTGCCAGTCTGCTTCAGGATGTAAGAGACAAGGCCAGAAATTGTTAGTGAAAATTAGAAACTTCAAAGAGGTCAGGAATGGTCTTTCTCAGAACGCACTTGTCAACAACCTTCCTCTTACAGGCTCGGTCTTGGAAGACGGAAACAAATAACTTACTGTATTCTCTCCATGAAGAAGACACTTCCGAAAAGACAGAAAGCCTTGGATCAGCATGCATGCAGGTTTGCAGACTCGTTCAGCCTTGCTTGTTTGAGCTTGTCTCTGGTAAGCTATGTTAGTCCCTTCTGCCACAGTTGACCTCCATCCCATCGTTCCCCGTCTCACACTAGCGACATGTGACATCTTCCTGTTTCCAAATGGTAGGCGTTCGTTGGCAGACTGCAGACAGTCGGTGAGTCGGAAGCGCCTTGCAAGATTCTGGGCAACTCCGTGGTAGACCTAAAAGGTGTCGTTTGCGACTGTTTAATGGACAGTGTCCATTGCAAGGAATTCAAAAAACATTGCGAATATCCAAAAGATCAAGAAAGATGAAAAAGACATTATTGTATTTCCGCTGTCGACTGTCATAAACAGCACAGCACTCCAACGACTCCTCGTATCATCTACCCAGAGTCTCCCAAGAGTACTCATCCAATGTCATGCTGCTTGCTGATGCTATGAAAGAAAAAAAATAGAGAACAATGCAACAATGTAAACACCACCAGTCACCAACAGTACATAAACTTGTCAAAATGTCAAAATGCAATACAAAATATTCAAAATATCCAAATCTCCAACCGCCCCAAGAAAATCCAAAGTATAAAAGGTAGGTAAAAATAAGATGGTCAAAAAATATGTACCAAAAGAATACAAAAGTAGAGAGGCGAAAGGTAGAAGACAAGGGTAAAAGGCGAAAGTAGGGGGTAAAAACCAACAAGACAAGCGTCTTGGAGGCCGTGATCGTGGCAATTGGGTATCAAATGGAGCCAAAAAGAAAATTCGAGAACATCAATCAGAAGTCGGAAATCGGAGGTCGAAATAAGGGAGAACGTGATTCGGGACGTGAATCGGGAATGGAGAACGTCAACGCTAATAATTGATCGTCGCTCACGAAAAGTCGTCGTTGGCGTCGCCCAGCACAAGACGGTCGATCCGCTTGACCAACTCCTTGGTCTCGCGCGCAATCTCAAAGGCGACGGGTGGCAGCGACGTCGTCCACGACCGCATGTCCATCTTGCGGCCGCCGCTGGCCTCGGCTGCCCGCATTGCCTCGCCCCGGTCACCAGCATCCACCAGCCGCTGGCGGCAGCTCACAAGCTTGTCAAGGGACGGGCCGCCGTTGCCGCTGGCTTCAGTCTCGGCAATCACTTTGCCGACAATGTCGGCAATCTCGTTGATCTGGCCAGTGATCTGCTGGACGCCGGCATCGCTGCGGATGGAACCAACCATATCCTGGATGATCTGGACCATGACGGCCGTCTGGTCGTCGAGCAGGGCCTTCAGGTCTTCGGTGCGCTGGTCGGCACGGCCGCCGCCATTGTTGTTGCCACCGACGGGGCCGCCATAGCCGTTGCTGTTATCATTGCCGCCGTAGCCGTTGGTATTGTCATTGCCGCCAGGTGCTGTGGGCAGGTTCTTGTTGATGCCGAGGTAGTTGCTGTTCATGCCGTTCATTCCGTTCATGTTGCTCAAACCGGTAGGCCCGCGCGACATGGAGCCGCGACCGCCGTTGGCATATCCACCGCCGAAGCGGTCAATAGACTGCCGCGGCGAGCTCACAGGGCTGTAGGCCGACGAGTCTGCACTGTCACGCACACCACCAAGGCCCTGGAAAGGAGGCGGCGGCGGCAGCGAGTTCTGCGTTGTCGTCGACGACAGGGTCGTGGCCGTTGTCTGGCCGCCGTTGCTGCGCGGTGAGAAGTAGCTGGCGTTGGACTCGACGGGCGTCAGAGAGCCGTTGTCATCGTCCATCATGGACATGCTCGACATGTTGTTGTCGTCGTCTTCAAGCTCGCCGGCAGGCGTCGTGCGAATCTTGACCACCCGCAGAAGCTCAACCACAGCCGCGACAAGGTGCGATGCGGCCGCATCAAGCAGAGACACGGGCGACAGGCCGGCCGACATGGCAAAGTTCTTGGCCGCCGTGATAAGGTTATTGGCCGTGCCCGACACGCGTGACTTCAGCTTTGCCTGCACCTGCGCAGACTCCTCATCCTGGCCGAGCGGTGCGGGTGCGTCGTCCAAGTCCTTGGTAATGCGGCGCACCGACACGACGACAGCCTTCATGGAGTCGATTGTCCGCTCAGGCTCTTCGAGGCGAGCCCGCCGCAGCATCTCGTCAATAGTCATCTGGAACTTGGTGACGTGCACGTCCTTGATCAGACCGTTGTTGGTCGTGAAGCCCTTTTCGCGCACATACCGGCCGGCGTCCTCCTGCTGCATACCCAGGCCCATGGACGAGCCGCGCAGCGTGCGAAGCTGAGTCTTGGCCCGGGCGTACCGGTTTCGCCATTCACGGACTTCAGCCTCGAGCGTCTCGATCGTCTTTTCGAGGTCGGCATGCTTTTCCCAGGTGGTGCCGCTCTGTTGCGAGAGCATGCGCATCTCGCTCAAGAACCGCTCCGCTTCGCCGCGGACTTCCTCTGTGACCTCTTGCTGTTCGCGCAGCTGTTGCCGAAGGTCATCGTTCTCGCGCATGAGCTCCTCGTTGCCACCGCGGCTGGGGTTGTTGTTCGCGCGAGTGCTCTCGGCGAGCGACTGGCGCAGGTCGTCAATCTGAGCACGAAGCTGGCGCTCTTCGGCGGCGTGATCGCTGCGCATCCGATCCATATCCTGTTGCAGGGTCTCGGCGAGGCTGGCTGAGTCGGCAATCTGGTTCTCAAGGTCGCGCCGTGCGTTGGACCACTCCTGCTTCTCAACGTTGCTGGCCGATGCGCGTGCTCGCTCAGCGTCGAGAACAGAGTCCATCTCCTCTTTTTTCCGCTTCATATCCGACTCCATGTTCTCCATCTGGTCTCGTAAATCTTTTATTTGCGCTTCGTAATCATCAATCAATTGCTTGTTTTTCTGATCGATCGTGTGTGTTAGTTCCTGCCAACAATAGGAGTCTGGAAAAAGGTCGCAGCTTTTAACATACCTCTGCATCCACGTCGTTGGCGCGGTTGTTGTCGCGACCGCTCATTTGCCGTTGGACACCGTAATCGTTGCCGTTCATGTTGCCGTTCATATTCCCATTCATATTACCGTTCATGCCGTCGCCCATGGGGCTGATCATCGGGTCGTCGTCCTCCTCAACCATTGTGCTCTTATTTGGTACAATGGTGTTGCTCTGTGCCTGCTTCTGCATCGGCCGGTCGTAGTTGTTGGGCGGCAGACCTGGCGATGGCGGTACGGAGTTGTTGCCGAGACCGCCGGGGCCTAGACCAAGGCCGTTCATGCCGACACCGCTGCGCATCGAGCGCACAGAGCCAGCTTCAGAAGGTCTCCGCCGGCTTTGGCCTCGTGGGGGAAAGCCGTTCATGCCACCATTTACGGGAGTCTGCGAACGACTTGATGGCCGCATAGATCCAGCCGGGCTGCCCATGCGTGGGATGTCGCCGGCAATAAAGCGGGGGATGCGGCGCTCCAGTTCGCAGAACACGTCGGTAGCTAGATCGCGGAATCGTGGAGGGCCGAGAGAAGCCAGCTTTTGCCGGGCCTGGTTGCGTTTTGGGTGGAATGAATCTTCGGGTAGTAGATAGCTGGGTGGTCCACCAGGGCCTTGCGGGCCGCCATTATTTTGACGGCGGCTGAACGCCTGGCGGCGCATAAGTTCGTCGTAGACATCGGTACTGAGCTCGAGGAACTGCACGGATGTCAGGCGTTGCAGCTTGTCGCGAGCCTTGTTGGCGGGTGGTGTGGGTTTCCCGTCGCGGGAGGTTTGAGAGAGAAATCGTTTTAATGCAATGTAGTGCTCGCCGAGCACGGCGTCCGAAGCTTCTTCGCGCTGGCTGCGGCCGCTCTCGCTGCGAGCATACATGCTGGGGCCGGCACTAGACCGGCCGATGGAAGGTGGTGGTGAGGGCCCGCCGTTGCCATTGCGCGGGCCCGTGGGAAAACCGGCATTCATGGGGCTGGGTAGAGAGCCACCAGAGTTTGGTGGTGAGATCAGTTGGCCACGGTTGTTGCCGTAGGGGTCGTCCTTGTCCATTGGATAACCAGTTGGCCAGTCACTATCGCCTATAGATACTGGTGATAGTGGTGCATTTCGGCCATTCATGCTTCTGATATGCGGATGCGCTGCCCGTGGCAGAACGATGGTCGTCGAGAGTCGTCGAGTCGTTGTGTTCGTCGGCGCGCCCGTTGCTTCCTCCCCGTTCAAACTCCTCCTTGGTTTTGAGTGCTCAAGCCTCGATTGTGTGTGCTTGAGAATCCAGGAATTCCTCGAGTCGTGTGCGAAAATGCGAGAATCGAGGACGGTCGGATTTCGAGATCGAGACCGCCTCGCGTCCACGTCTGTCGAATAAATCGATGGAAATGACAAAAAGTGACAAGAAAGGAGTGGGAGAGAGCCTGTGCTCGTCGGTTTCGGTCTCTGTTTTTCTTTCGCCTGCGATGTTTTGATTTTCGTCTTGCGTCGCCTATTTTCGTCGTCGCGCAGGCGTTACTCTGTCGTCAAGAAAGGAATTGATCTTCCGCGTGTTCGGTCGTCGCTGCTTGACACAAAAAATGTTCGCTCGAAAGGCCGGGTCGTCGTCTTTTGCTGTCCTCGGTGTCTTGCTCCTTGCTTTCTTTTTGCAAAAACTGGTCTACCGGTTGTGGATGGCGACAGGAGATAAAGTGAACAAAATGGGTAAAAAGGGGCTTCTTGCGAACGGAATGGAGGGAGGCAGAGACACTGGGCTGGAAAGACCAGAAAGACCCAAAAAGAGAGAGAACGAGCGAGACCCAGACCCAGTGCCAATGTAATAGGGCGGGTAGAATGGAGTCAAATGGAGAGGCTAGGGGGTGGAGTACTTGCGAAAAGGGGACTAACGACAGCGAAAGGGGGGTCACAGAGAGGAGAGAAACAGAAGGAGCGTCTTGTGGAGAGAGAAAAAGGCAAGAACCAGCTAGGTTCAAGTACACCGCCGATCGTGCCACAATAGGGGGTTGAAGAAGTATTAGGAGTATGAGGCAAGTATTAGAATATTGTGAAGGGGGAGGAAGGAACAGCCCAGGCAGTAGTGACCAAGCAGACAAGCAGACAAGGAAGGCGAGAAGGGTCAAGGAAGGCAAGACAAGGCAGGTACGGACGACTATGCACAAGTTCCGAGAGGACAGTGTCACTGCACGAGGCGAGCAAGGAAAATGCCAGGACAAGGGGATGTGAGGGTACTGCTGCTGTCGTCGTGGTGAGAAAGAGGGCCCCGAGAAAGATTGTGAGGAAAATCCGCGACACAGACAACGGGCGATGCTGAAACGTCAAAACTGAACAGGGCCGGCAAAGGGATATTTTCGGAAGGGGGGGCGTGTGGGATCGAACCAGCCAACGGGAATGTAGGGGAGGGGCAAGGGCACAGAAAAGACAACAAGGCAGGAGAGAAGAAAAACGAAGAAAAATGCACAATATTAGGGAGATCGATGCAAAGACCACAATATGGCAGGCGCGTTGTGGAATGAGAGGTCTTGCGAACCGGCAATCACGACTACGGACAATGCGGTGTACAATACAAATGGAGAAAGAGCCACGCAGTATATTACAAAAGAGAGGACCATATTCGACGGAAAAGGAAACCGGCCATGCACAAAAAAAATGCACAGGAAGAAAGAACGAATTGTTTAGATCACGAAATGCGGAAGGCGCAACAAAGACACTGACGCCACCAGAAGAAAGACATCCCAAAAAGACATCACGGACCGGCCAACGATAGCTGGATCTACAACTCTCCCACGAGCACCTCGCCATCGAATCTGCAATGCAAAGTCACAAGTGCAACGTCAATGTATTACCAGCCCATAAAGACGTGGCAGGTAATACAGTGCATTTCAGGGAATTCAAGCAAGCGAAATCTTGTCTTTGCCCCTGGTTCTTTTCCTTTGCCTTTCCATTGCTCCTTCTATTATTGAAGGGTTTTGTGCACCGCCAGCCTCCCCCTCCCTCTTTCCCTGTTCACTGTCCCTTGTTTTCGCACCCCTGGCTCCTTCCCCTTTCCGTGCATCGTCCATCTTGACAGACGACGCGGTCTAGATTGAGGTTAGCCTTCTTTGGGACTGGCGGCCGTGATTTGCTGCAGACAGCGCCGAGCGCCAGCCATATTAGTTTAATCGAATCGACCAGTCGTGGCGCTGGGTGTCACCCGGATGCGCCAGGAACAAGAATTTGGACTCGACCAGTCAGGCACAAGACCAAAAGAATCCAAAAGCGCCAGCACAAGAGCAATAAGGGGTGGCGCGCGCTAAGAAGGCCGCAGGAGGCGCCTGGCACAAAATCTTGGGGTATTGCCGGTGGCGAGCGAGAGCGAAAAAGTGGCAGGAACGACCATGGTTTGTCGGGTGGCTTTTGGTGAGCGGCTCCGGCCAGTCAAAATGGAAGGAGCAAATGTGACAACAAAGTACTCCGTTCTCCGTAATACTCCGTACGGAGTACATAGACAGGAGATACACAAAAAACAAGCATCAAAGACGGGGGTTCTGGGCAGGGCCTGGGCAGAGTCGACCCGAGAAGCAAAAAAAGCATGGCAGTTTCTCCAGGGTCTGGGCAAGGCAAGGGAGGGCAAAGAGTCCAGATCTTTTGTTGTTGACAGCACTCCTATGCTCTTGTCGCTCCTGCCCAGTCGGGCTGTTATGGACCATATCTCTGTCTCCTTCCTTGCACAGCACTTGCCCACTGTCTTTCCGACCTAACTTCCCTTTTTCCTCTTGTCGGGCGTGCACTTTCTCCGCCGAGTTGATGCGCGACCGACAATCAACATTACCGCGCATGCTGCGCAATTGGAGCTACGGCGATTCTGAGCAGTGATGGACAGCCCTAGGCCCTGGGGCAGTATTCCAAAGAAGACGCGTGCTCCACAGGAAAGAGCGAGCGAGAACAGAAAAAGAAGAGGGAAAGAACAAATCGATTGGTAGAAGAGACACGCAATTTCCTGATCAGAGTGAAGCCTCCATTTCTCACTTATTTTTATCTATATTTTTAATTCTTAATCATTTTGTCATGTCCCCTATTCCATGCGGCGCAACGCAAGCCTAATTTTAAAAATATCAACTTCACACCAAAAAGCGCACCAAAAGACACACCAACGACGCAACCCCGGCTTGCCGAACGTCGAAAGTCAAGTCAGCTGTCTTCGGTCAAAGATAACGAGAATCAAAAGTCAAAAAGTCAATAGGCCAGACCGACACTCTGCCAGGCCATGAGCCGATGACCGTTGCCCGTCTCGACGGGTCTCGAATGTTGAGGTCTCAAGGGATTGTCACAGCTTTCTAAACTCGAATTGACAACGTCTTGGGATGTCTTGCCGTCTTGCACTTGACGTTGCAGTCAGCATGCAAGCATTGCTCAAGGCGTGGCTGAGGAATACCCAGTTTGCCTCCTTTGTCATCTCGTCGACCTTGCCCAGCCTCTTGTGCTTTGCATCTCAACCAGGGACTGCGACAGCAAAATGGCCTCTTTTCGATTGCAAGATCCACCAAAACCCACTAATAGCGTGCGCAGCGCTTGCCGCCGGGAGATTGGCTGTGGAGGTGCACCCGAACTGTACAAACCGCAGTTTGGGGGCAAGCTGGGATATTGCAAGCACATTGCAAGGGTGTCTTTGTTGCGCCGGGGTGTTTTTACATCCCGCGTATTATCCAATCTTCCACCACACAATTCTAGCCATCTTGATCGGAGATGTCGGTGTTCTTGGTTCCTCATTCCGCTGTCTTGTCTGTACTCCTGGTTTTCCCGCCAAAATGGAAAATGAAATGACACGGAGTCTCCCGTCTTCAGGGGCCGTGGTGGTGTTGTCCTGTCTCTGTTCCCTGCAAGGCAGGTGTTGAGATACGGAGTACAGAGGGCGAGATCGCTCACATCTTTTTCATAACAGGATAGGACTGTCAGAAAAAGCGAAGATAACCTTGTTCATAGCTTCCGCGCTGTGCAAATCAGACGGCGGACTGCTCGGGCCTGGCCGCTCGAACGTGGCATGCCATCACGTGGGCCGACATGGCACATCTTCTGTTGTGGCAGGCCGCTCGTCATTGGCCTAGAACGATCGAGGACGATCCCAGAAGATGGCGATGTATTCTACACATATGCCAGCGGTGCTAAGGAGTGCTATGTATGGAACAAGGACACCTGCATCCGACTACAGGCCCGTAGAGTTCATCCGACAAAATCGAGGGCCTGGCCTCGTGGTGTATCCAGCAGTGTGGCTTTACACTGCCTTTATGCATGAAGTATGCATTCTTCCCAGGTTTGGACATCGAATTCACCATTAAACTTCTTCCACCGACCCTCCTCATCCTATGTTCAGCTCTTCGTTTTTTTCTTGGGAGCTGCAGCAGACGGCACATGATTTGTATGAATAGGCTGTGTAGAAAGATTCTCGAAGAGTTGGGACGTTTGGTCTGACTTTGAGTACCTCCACAGGATGAATCGACTGGATAAATGGGAATATCAACAGAAAGCTGCGAATGACCACAAACGAGAAACTCGATATCAACATCAATACCAGCTGGAGCCAACTACCGCCAGAGACCTGAATTGCATTCTGTTCCCTGTCCTCTTTATTCTTCCCTTTCCCTTATCTCGCTTTGCACATTATTACTCCGTCCTTTCAACCGCTTCCCAGCGGCGTATGTCGGATCATGCATTGATGTGTTTGATGTGCACCGCGAACAGACGGCGCTCGGCATGCGCCTGCAGGGATAAAGTACAATCAATACGCCTGCATCATGGACAGCACAAAATTAATAGGTGGGAATCAACAAACAGCATTGGGGAACATTTATTGCCAATCTACTCAGTAAAAGTGCAAAATTCCCTCTGAGGTGCGCCGTGCTCCTCGCTTGATGTAATCAAGATTGAAATACGCACAGATGCCTTGACCCAACGGTTCCCAGCCCAACGACTCTCGGCTTTTCATGGTCTTTTGAACCTTGACCTTCTAACCTCAGGCTTTGACCTTGCCTGGCCGCCTCGTGGCGTCGTCACATCAGCTCACTTTTGTCGCGGCTTCGATTCCTTTTAACTGTCTGCGTGGTACACGGAATACCCCTCTGATGTGCCTGTTTCTTCCTCTTCCCTGACTCCTTTATTCTCCTTGGATGTTTTTCCGGTTGATTGATTTCATGTTTTCTCGCCTTCACTCTCATCCCCCAGAAAGATCGTCCGACTGCCGCACAATGTTTCTCCGTGGGAAATAAGAGCCCTAGGGTTAAGAGAAATGCACTCTGTAGATGCATATCTGTTTGTCGAATGCGAATAAACCCAATGATGCGTGATAATGATGTAGGGCTATGACGTCTACCACAACCATAGGACGTTGTAGAAATGGTATCAATAAATGCTGGCTTCAATGGTATTAATATATTTCCGGAGATGTATCCCAGATCAACACAACTTCTCAACTATCCTCAGAACCATGCCAGCGTCCATGTGCTCGGCAAGTTCGGCCACCGTTCCTGCCACTCGGCCAGAATGTCCGGCACGCGTTCGTCAAAGCCCGACCGGCTGGCAGCACCGCCTGCATCAAAGACGGCCGCGCCCACTTTCTCACGCTCCTCAGCAGCTGCGCGGTTAAGCGTCGTCGCCAGGTCCAGAATGCCACGGCCACCGATCGAGGCCTCTTCGTGGTTGTCGCGAATGTCGACGTTGATGACGTGCACGGGGCGGTTGAGCGGCGAGCCGCGGTTGAGTAGGTCGTCGATGACGGCGTCCCAGCAGCGCTCCTCGCAGGTAATGACAACGTCGACGACGCCGCCCTCGGATCCGGAACTGCCCAAGTCGGATGGATGGTCGATGCGCGGCAGGCCAATCTGCCAGTCCTGCCAGCGTTCGGGACCCCACTTGACGCCACGGTTGCGGTTGATCATGTTGAGGACGCCGTTGGCGCGGTAGAGGCGGGCGTCCTTGGCCTCGAGCTCGCGATAGATGCTGTCGTAGGAGGTCTTGTTGAACTGGTAGACGTTGGGCTGCGTAATGGTCGGGCCCGGAAGACGCACCAGCGATCCCGTGCCGAACGAGATGACGGGAAACCCGGCCTGGGCGAGGCGCAAATGGGCTTCCATGGATCTACGGGTGCAAAGCAAAAACAGTATTAGGGCCATGGTTCCAAAGATTTTGAAAGCAGGGGAACGGAACGAAGCAGTAAAGGACAGAAGGACAACGGTCGGGGTCACAAGCACACAACAAGCAAGCATCTCTCTTCTATGGGTACCGTTTCCTCCTCTTCACACAGTTCATCCCACGGCATCTGTCATTCTACGAGGGTATGGAGGCGGCCAGGAGTAATGATGGTGAAGTCCTGGAAAGACTTGGTTACGCACCGGTTCTGGTTGCTCGCGCACACGGTGCAGAACTTGAGCTTGAAGCCGCCCTTGTCCTCCACTTCAGGCACTCCAGCCGGTGCGGCTGGCGCGGCAACAGCCACATCAGCTCCGTTGGTCGCGGCCATGGTGATCGCTTGGCAATATCGTCAAAAGTCGGCCAGGTCACGATGGTTCAGTCGTCGCGTATAGACCTTGAAATCGAGACAAGTTAGCAATAGTCCGGACAAACGGATAGAGGCGAATCTTCGTGCAAGTGATGTCCACTCTGGTGCTGCTGCCTCTGCTTGGTTCAGAAATAAGTTGCGTAATTAATGAAAAAGTCATCAAGTAAATCAGACAGCTCCAATATGTATAATATCATCATGTATGCAGGGCAGCAGCAGGCAGAGGTTGTGTGTATGTGTAGTCGGTATTCCGAGCAGGTTGCGGTCTTACCTTTCGACGTTCTCGGTGCGTTTGCAGTCGTTTCAGGACTGATTGAGTTGTCTTTGTCTGTCTTGTCTTCTCTCGTCTTCTTCTTTCGAGAAAACCGTCCAGAGCTTCTCTCACGTCAAATCAACTTCCGACAGGCCAAACACCGCCGAGCGCTGCTGCATCTGCGAGACAGAGACGGAGACAGTGTTCACAGGCTGGAGAAGATGCAGAAGCATGTCGCCACCGGGAAGGGAGGGATGCTCGACGCTCAATGCTCAAGGGCGACGATGGAGAGAGGTGGTTGGTTTTTTGTGTGAAAGAAGAAATTCCTTTTCGATTTTGGTTCGGGAATGGCTCGTCAAGTTTTTGTGCTTTTGGGGTGGGTTGCTGCTGGCGAATCAGAGTGAAGTAACGGTAGTGGGGCTGTCTGCAGCTCTCCATTGGCCAGTGACAGTGCTGCTACAAACTGCCACGAGTAGCCGCACTTTCACTTGCATCGCACCTTCCCTCTCAGTGTCTCACTCTGACTGGTCCCAGGCTTCCACACCACCATATCTGACGCAACGAGCGCCTCTTTCCTCCTGAAACGCCTAAAAGACCGACCTGCAGCTTTGCCTGCAGCTGCCCGCAGATTCGTGCATCTGTCCATACTCCAAAGACAGCTTGCAGACGCTGTCCAGAGAACAGAGAGAACTGCAGGATGGCCGCCTTGACTCCTCGACTCCCAGCAGTGAGCGAGTGTCAAGAGCGAACAAGAAAGCAAGCCACGCACATGACTGGCGGAGTGAGGGAGCACGACATGGGCACGGGTGGCATGCTGTTTCCCGAAATAGAACAGAAGAGGGGGTGAAAGACCGCGCTCAGGAAGTAATACAGAAGAGAAGGAGCGATACAGAGTAATACTGAGTACAGACAGCAAGCAAACGAACACGCAACACACAACACACAAGAGAAGATAGCAGCACCGGTATTATTACCACGTACAGTTGAACGGACACCTGTTCTGGACCCGGAGTGATACTGAGATTGATCTTGGGACGCTCCGATGCGATACAGTCATCTCTTTTGCTTGCATTGTCCGCCGTAGATCGCCCAAATATGAGGTGTTCAGGGCCATTCCTTGTCAAGCCTATGCCCCTTCTATATTCCTCGGCGGCTTGCATCTTATTACTTGACTGCCTGAAGTCGCTTTCCCTTCGTCCATCCTTGCTAATATGGCCTGTCGACATGGTGGCCTGGCCACTTTATCTGGCCACGGGAGAGCCATCAAGCCGGATACGACAAGAAACGTCCTCAAAATTATGTGAATCGGGAACAGACCTTGGTAAGACCGTAGGACACGGCGGTGATTTGCACCAGGGAGGCTGGCGACAATAGCAGTTTGTTGAGCGTAAGATAGATTCTGTGAGTTGCATTGTTCGCTTGAGCGCCTGTTTCGTAGCACAATCCATTGTTGACATCATCTGGCGATGAGATACTGTGACAAGGGCTAATGTCGATGCCTACCAGGCTGCCCTTTTGCATCAGTTGCACACTGTAGATGTTCTTTCTCTCATTTCTTTCCTCCTTCATGTATAGCTATGAACGTTTGGTCATAACAATGCCAATATCGAGCTCAAATAATCTGTCTCTAAATACTCATCAACCAGAGATATCGCAGCACCTCATCACAACTCATGGCAACTCCAATAGCTTTCATTTCCCCAAAATAGAAAGAGAGACAAACAGTGAAGCCTACAAAACATCCCGGAAACAATACATTAGACCCCAGCACATACGAACCCCGCCTGGTGCTCCGTGTCATATTAAAACTAATACGCCATATCTCACTGCCAGGCGCTAGACTGCGCGCAGACCCTCGAGAAATATCCACCTCAGCCATCAAGAACACAAGACGACAGTGCCAGTGTATATTTTGGTCCTCACTCGGATTTTGCTTGTGTGGGTTGCTTTGCCGCAGATGCTCGTTGCTAGCAGTTGTTGATGTTTTCCTTCCATATTTAGCTCCCGCTAGGCGCTATCGTGTGTTCTTGCCTTTTTTGTTGTTGTTGTAGCGGCGATGTTGACTATCGCCTTGTCGTCTGCCACTTCCCTCTTTCCCTTTTCCCCTTTTCTCTTTCCTGTTGGCGCTTTGTTGCGCCTTCCCGTTCTGTTCTCTGTTTCTTGCTCCTTCTCCTTGCGCACACTGGCGCCCACCTCTCAGCCGTCGCTGCACCTTCCCTCACGCCCCCCCGCGCGCTTAGCACCAGGTGGCACCCCAGACAACGGGCAGCTAGCAACTAGAAACAGAAGCTACTCCCGCCAGAAACAGACAGCCCGCCTTGACAGAGCCGTTGTATGGTCCGTCGTGGTCGGTCCCTTTGTTCCTTCCCTTCTTCCCTGCTCGTCTTTCTGAAATAATCCTCTCCCCGAGTCTTCCATCTTCGCTCCTTCTTTCTTCATATTTTTTCTCACGAGTGCTTCCTTCCATTTTGCATTCCCTCATTGTTTTCCTCTGCTCTTCGTCTCCTTTTTCTGCCCCTTTTTTCTTTTCCTTTCCCCAATCTTCAACCTCACCTCGCACCAGACTCATACTCACGCAAACAAATAATTCACACCACCAGCGGTCACAACTCTCACGGCCTTTACTTCTTGCGCTCTCTCGTCCCCCATTTCTTCCATTTTGCCGCCCCAGGCCTCTTTCTTGCGCCGCCATCGCCCGACGCTCTGTGTGCGACTTGCGTGTTTTGGCTTTTGTTTTCCCGCCGCCTTTTTAATTCAATATCGCCTCTTTCTCCTTCGACAATCGCAACCTTCTAACGACAGATCATCGACCCCCAATCCAGCCTCGACCCGGACTAGACCTCGAACTCGATGTTCTTGTCGCCTTGTCGCTCTCCCTTTAAGGAAACTCCATAACTTTGTCTTTACTCGCCCTGCATCAGGTCAAATTGCACGACGTCCCTCGCCCCAGTTTTGCATCGTGTCGTGGCTCGGCGCAATCATTCTCCAAACTCCAAAACTCCAAACAAGACCCAACTGGTCCCTTTGATTTTGTTGTGTTCTATTCTTAGACACACGCATGCTTCTGGATCGCATTCTCAATCAAAACCATCCGAATCATCCACGGCGAATGCATTCTCCCTCTCCGGACTTTCATCTACTTTTCAACGTCGACGATTTACTATCCATCGCTTTCAAGATCGCTCCTCCGATCTCCTCGTCTATCCCCACCCGCGCCGCAATCCCCTCTGAGACACCCTCCACGACCGCCCTAAACAGACACGCCGACGTCTCTAGCATTTACTGTCTCTCATCTTTGGGTCTGGCACATCGGTGCGAACCGAGAGGTCGATAAACAAAACCAACGCGGGGAGGAGCACTGAACGGACCGGCACATAACCATCAGCAAGTCTTACGATCTACGGTCTACTTTCTGCAGCCTGCATTTGACAGATCGTATCTTTTTCGATACTTTTGCCTTTGCCATCTCCGAAAAAAGAACTTCACGCTGCACAGCGGTAACTCTTGTTCCTGTCCTTTTCTGCACCAAGGGCCGCCGGCTAGCCTTGGCTAGGTTAAGGGATCGGAACTCTGAAGCGGTGACTGGGACGCTACCATAGTACTGAGTACTCGAGGGAAAAGGGTCCACATCCACCACACACGCCAGCAAAAGACCGCCCCTCCATTGTCTCTGAATCTGCGCCTGCATCTCTCCTGCACATTGTGAGAGATTGTCATCCGCCGCCCTTTGTCGCCCTTCGCCCTTTGGGGCCTTTTGCCATTTCGCCTCTTACAAGTCAAGCAAGCGAGGCGGAGAGTCCTCGTGTTTTGTCCACGCCGGCTTTTTGCAGCACATGGTGTTTGCGTGCCATAACCGCCAAACCGCATTCCGCAATCCATCAACGCCCATTTATGTGCCATTCCGAGTTCTAAAAAAAAATAGCGTCCCTGGCCCCTCACCCCCTCTCCCCCTTTCCTGCTGTGCGCTGCGCGCCCCTCTAGAACGATAGAACAAATCGCATTTTGTCGACTTTTCGATAATTCGACCATGGCAGCAATCGTGTCTCCTTCTTCGTCCTCACCAGCGACGTCACCGCCGGCAACTGCCCCTCCTACCTCGATCGAAATTCCCAACTCTTCAATTCCGCCAAACAGCAACCCTTCATCACCCCCTCTCAACAATCCAAACCATCCTCCGCTTACACCGCTGGTGACATCTCCGCCTCCGCCGGCACGCCGAACAAATCTGACACGGCCAATGTCGCACGCTTCGAAGAACCGTCTGTCGCAATATTCCACAGGCTCGATCCCCCAACGGTCGCGCCCAGCCTCCCACGTCTTTCCCATCTACCCCTCCAGTCTTCCATATACACTAGTCCGCGACTTCGCATACCAACCCTCCCAAGCATTACACTATGGCCCCCCGCCAGAGCCGTCACGGCCACCGTCCGCCCTCATGACACCTTCAATAGACTCCCAGTCCCAACGACGTCTTTCTGACCCACCAGTCTTCTGGGACTCCAAGGGTGGCTGGGAGTCTGGCTCGTGGACAAGCGACTCGTTTCGACGCGCAACCGACATCCCCCCTATTCTCCTGGCTGACGGCCCGCCTTGGAGCGAGGACGAAGACCTGCAGAGCCCGGTCGTCAGCTCACGACACCGAAAGCACAAGTCCGCATCGGGGGCCTATGGGCATGGCCATAGTCGGTCCCGTAGCTCGCGCGACGAATACGGGGAGGGCGCAGGCAATGGAGGTGTCGGTCACGGCATGGGCGGTGCAGGCCACGGCCATGGCGGTGTAGGCGGTGGCCACGACCCGGCTGTTCTAAACCCAGACAACTACGATCGGGAGCGGGGCTACTATGTTGGGACGAGTGGTGACGGCAGCGAACGGTACTATGTCAACCAAGAAGGCGACGAGGCCAACGGACCGGGCGGGGAGTTTGTCACTTATCCCCCCGACCAGGCACGGCACTCCACCAACCCCTACCAGCTGCAGCCACCCCACAACTACGGCGGGTACCGGCCCACATCCGACGCCTCCAGCCCAATCTCGTCGCCCGACTACCGGGAAGACGATCAGTCGCGGTACTCACGCGACTACCAATTCACGATTACCTCGCCCGACGAGGAGATGCACGGAAAAGCCGTCGCACTATTCGACTTTGCACGCGAAAACGAAAACGAGTTACCCCTGGTCGAAGGCCAGATCATCTGGGTGTCGTACCGGCACGGCCAGGGCTGGCTGGTGGCAATGGACCCCAAGACACAGGAAAGCGGACTTGTCCCTGAGGAGTATGTTCGCCTGCTACGGGATATCGAGGGCGGCATGACTAGCTTGACAGGCCAAGTGGTCGTAACGAGCGCCGACGGCAACGGCGGTGCGACCAGCCCCAACGATGGCGGCACACCGACTCAAGCCGAGCACCAAATCGGCCAGGGCCCCGGGTTTTCTGCTGGCCACACACCAACGCCGAGCAACGTCTCCAACGGCTACCACCAGCCCATCGTGTCGACGTTCAGCACGTCGAGTAAAGACCTCGACCCGTATCCACAGCACCTGCTCGGCACGCAGGCCGGCCAGACTCCTCCGCAGGTCATCCACTATCACGGCCAGCGTGGCGGATCTCAGGCCAACACGCCGACGCTGCTCAACCACCAGGACGTGGGCATGATGCGGCGCGGCAGCCAGGACGTGACGGCCAACAAGAAGAGCAGCGAGAGCCACGTGCCGTCGACGCTCGGGTCGCTACCGGATGATGGGTCCGAGGAATCGGCCGAGGCACCGGCACCGGCAGCAGCCACGGCAGTGGCCGGTGATGAGTAGCCCAGCCATGCGGCTCTCTTTCTTTCTTTCTTACCTTATTCCCATTATTTATTTAACTCTTGATTTATTACGCCCTTGACCATTTGTATACTACCACATTATTTCTGTCATGTTTCCATGTTGCTATGTTCTGTCTTTTCATCCGCTGATATCCTTTGCGGCGGTTGGGTGTTTTTGTATTTTTTATGCGACTTGATTTTGGAGGAGGTTGCCTGGCCACTCGATCATTTCTGCAATTTGTGCAATTTGTGCGATTGTGCGATTCCATGTCTTACGACCTCTTTGCGATGGACTCTGGCGGTGCTTTACAGGTGGCGTTTCTGTCTGCCCCAACACATATTTATTTGGCTTTGACTTCCGTCATAACGTTTCGTCGTTCTCATCTACGTCTTTTATCTCGATGCATTTCATTCCCAGGAAGATAGGGGAATTCGGTCAGGGACAACGAGAAGCACAGGGCCTTCTCTCACTCTTTACAATCAAGAATCCATTTTATATTATCTCGTGTCTTCTTTTATTATGCCCTCTACTCTCACTTAGATGCGCTGTTGTACGACATTCTGAAACCGTGGCGGCTCAACCCACCTTCTCTTCTAACCGACCGTCCCACCAAATAACAGTGTCACGTGTGCCGGTTGCCCATTGTTGATTGTCGATTGATAACGCCATGTGTGCGGGCATTTGTGTGAGAGGTTGTGTTGTCTGAGTATTTTCTGAAGAGCGGAACAAAACTGAGCTCTCCACAGCCCGTTTTAGTAGTGCGTTTGCCTTTGCAGTTTCGTTCGTCCTTTTTCGTCCGTATCCACATTTGGTTTTGTAAGACAAAAGCTTTGCTCTTCGTCACAGCCGACAGCCGGGGCGCACCTTTTTGTCTCGTTTTTAAGGCTCTTTGGGGCAGCTTTAGCTCCCCGACCGCCCGCTATTCTGTGCAACAGTGAACAACGGCAAGAGCTATTTTCCCACTTTCAAGCGGTTCTTGCTTTGTCAAGCCGCCGGAGCACGGAGCTTGTATCGCAATTGCGTGCCGTTCTTTCCCACTTTTCGTCAGTTTTGTTTCGAGCTCCCTCGTTCTTTCCCATTCCCCTCGCCACTTCACGAACACTTTCTGTTTAACTTCTCTTTTGTCGTTTTATCCTCTCCTGTTTTCTTTCGTTTCGTTTCCCTCTCCTTACCTTTTTTCCGTCGTCAAAATGTTTGCTCGCGCAGCTACCCGCACGTTCCTGGCGGCGTCGTCACCCCTCAAACAGGTAAGAAAAAAAAAAACGACAGAAAAAAAAGCACGAAAGCACAAACCACCCCCGCGAAGAAGCTGACGTCAGACAATCCTGAGAGGAGTCGTCTGCATTCAATTGTCCGGCCAGTGCAAGGCAATGGACAGCTGCATGGGATGGGAGCTCATTGGAGTTTCCAGATGCGATGTAGCTTGTAGCTGCGTTGCAGCAGCTGCGCAGTCCAGATACAGGCTCTACATTGTCACCGTTTTGTTTACCTTTCTCGTCACCCTTGCTTACATCTTGTGTCTCCTCCCCCTCTCCTTTTCCAGGCGACTACCCGTCACTACGCTACGACCCCTAGCGGCGGCAGCAACAACACGATCATTCTCGCAGGCACGGCGCTTGCCGCCGGTGCTGGCGCTTACTACCTTCTGTCGACATCGGGCACCACGCCGGCCACGAAGGCTGCTCTGTCTGCCAAGGACAAGGCCGACAACGTCGTCGATGCGGCCAAGCAGGCGGCCAAGGAGGCCTTTGTGGGCGGCGACCAGGGCTTTGTGCCGCTCAAGGTCGAGAGCGTCGAGTCGGTCAACCACAACACCAAGCTTGTGCGCTTCAAGCTGCCGGAGGAGGACCAGATCTCGGGCATGCACGCCGCCAGCGCTCTGCTGACGCGGTTTAAGCCTGAGGGCGCCGAGAAGAACATTCTCCGGCCCTACACGGCCGTCAGCGACGCCGATGCCAAGGGCCACCTTGATCTGATGGTCAAGCACTACGAGGGCGGCAAGATGTCGACGCACATCCACAGCCTGGCGCCCGGCGACGAGCTCGAGTTCAAGGGCCCCATCGTCAAGTACAAGTGGACGCCCAACAAGCACGAGCAGATTGCGCTCGTGGCCGGCGGGACTGGCATTACTCCCATGTACCAGGTAAGTAAATCTCCCAGGCGACCAGGACAGCGACCATCAGCACGAACCCCACTAACAAACCGATGCCAGCTGATCAAGGCCGTCCTGCAGAACCCCGACCAGGACAAGACCAAGATCACGCTCGTGTACGGCAACATTGCCGAGAACGACATTCTGCTGCACAAGGAGCTCCGCCACCTCGAGAACTCGTTCCCCCAGCGCTTCCGCACGTTCTATGTCCTGGAGAAGCCGTCGGCCGACTGGCAGGGCGAGAAGGGCTACATCACCAAGAATCTGCTGAAGGAGGTGCTCCCGGAGCCCAAGGCCAGCGATTTCAAGGTGTTTGTGTGCGGTCCTCCCGGCCTGATGAACGCGATTTCGGGCAACAAGAAGTCGCCGTCGGACCAGGGCGAGCTGACCGGCGCTCTGCAGGAGCTGGGCTACAACAAGGACCAGGTCCTGAAGCTGTAAGTGGGGTGTGTTTATGTGTGTGGCTACGACGTAACGCGAGATAGAAAAACTTGTAGACGATAGATGTACATAGACTTGCATGATCTCAAGTTCTTTCAAGTTCTGATAGCAACGCATGTGTGTTTTGAGTGGCCAGGTACACTGTATGAGCAGTAAATAAATAAACAAACGTGAAATAAGATGGGGGACAAGATCGATGTCGCATTGTCGTCTAATTCTTCTGCCTGTTGTCGTCACTTTTCCTTTTCTCAACTTTCAAACGCCAATCAACTCATCAGCGCCTGACCGATCCCTGCATTAACGCTCGCACCTATTTGTTTTGGTTTTTGTTGGAGAGCGCCCCTCATAGCCAAAATCTGCGAAAGAACAGCCCCATGAATAGCCCATCATTGCCCACTCTGACTGCCGGCCAAGGCAGGCCAATGGAGACGACGAGGCGGTGAGACGAAAAAAAGAGGGACTTGCCCACTGACAACAGCGCACACTGCCCACTTGCGGCGGGACGGCACGTAAACAACACGCAAAACGCAGAATGCAGCCACTCTCGTCCTCTCAAATCTCGGCCCAACCATTTGCTGTGTATTATTTTGCCTTGGGCACAGGGTCCCCCAATGTGTACGGAGTGGTAATGAGGGGGAACGGATGAGCATCAGACAACAGCGGACCGTTCGTCTGGTCTCGCCTGCATTGTTCCTTCCTTGCATTTTCCTTTCCTCGTTCTTTCCATTCTTGCGTTCCCTGCTCTTTCCTTTTACATTTTCTCGTTTTTTCCCTTCTTGCTCTTTTCTTTTAAAGTCGCATTGGTCGTCGGTCGCTGCTACCTCATAGCTTCAAGCACCTCCTTCCGTACACACTAGCAACAATAACAACCATCGCGACTTCCCAACCCACGTTCCGTGTCTGTTTTCCCCCCTTTTCCCCGCCATGTCCGACTCTCGGCGGCGCTCTTCGCGCTCGTCGTCAACATCTCACCACCGAAGCTCCGGCAAGGACAAGGATTCGGACACCGCGTCCATTATCTCCACGTCGTCCTCGTCGTCCCGTCACCGCAGCTCTCGCCATAGTAGCGGCCACGGAAGCAGCAGCCACAGTCACAGCAGCCACAGCAGCGCACCTTCAAACCGCTCGTCCTCTTCTCTGCACCGTATTTCCGGCAGCAGCAGCAACCGTTCTCGAGAGTCTCTGGCCCCGTCGACGCCAGTGGAGAAGTCGTCCCGCAGATCAGGCGGCTCTTCGTCATCGACTCTCCAGCCGCCGGCCACCGACCCTGGTCCCTCCACAAGCTCGGGCGGCATCTATGGCAATCTGGGCGGCCGTGCCAGCGAGTCTCGTTTTTCGCTGACCGACCAGTTCGCCTCGACCCGCAGTGTCCTCGACTTTGGCTTTGACGACAGTGCCTCGTCCATCTTCGACGCCCAGTCCATCTTCTCCGTGGGCACTGCACGCGGAGCACCATCTCTGTACGGCTACGATGGATACGAAGCAGCCGCGGCGGCGGCGGCAGCAGCGAGTATTGGCGGTGGAGGCAGCGGGCTGGACCCCTTTGCCGAACTGGGCAGCATGACACCCACCGCTTCCAACACGGGCGGTCTGCAGGGCTCGCCGTGGCAGCCGGAAGAAGAGTATCTGGGCGGTGCCTATAGTACGGTCCTAGAGGAGAACGAGGACGAAGATGATGCGGCCACGATTGGAGGGAAGCCTGACGACAACGACAATGACAACGACCTCACGGATGACAATGATACCCCCGAACAAACACCTACAAAGCCCAAGCGGAGCCGTGCGCCCTCGTCAGCTGACGTCACTGTCATTGGCGGCGGTGCCAGCCAAAAGTCGCCGCCCCGGGACACTGAGATTTCAGAGGAACTGCTTCAAGATCCGCTGCGTCTTCCTGTCCCCGTCCTGCCTCCTTCACAACAGCGGACACCGCGGCCGAGTTACGGGCCCACAGCTGTGCCGCCTCCTCGTTTCCCAGTTGCCCCGGTGCACCGCACTTACTACGACCTTTTCTGCCTTTCCCGCGAACAGTTCCCACCACCCAACGGTGCTCAGATTCGCGCCGCTTACTACCGTCTGTTCCGCCTGCTCAACAGCAGCGTTAGCAATGGCGGCGGTGCAGCATCTGACAGCAGTGATCCCAGCAAAACCAACCTGATGCCCACTGCTCTTCGGCCGTTTGCGGCTGCCTACTTCTTGGAAATCCAAAATGCTTTTGAGACGCTCATCGACCCCATTCGCCGCCTCGAGTACGACCACTACCTCGACGACCTGGAGGACAGCCGTGCCAGCGATGATCCTCTTGACTATGACAGCGACAGTGAAGTCGAGGGTGCCAAGGGCAGTAAGGCGAAAAAAGCCGAAAAGGCCAACGCAGCGCCAGCCACAACTTCCTTCCCTGCACCCCAAGGCCCAGCATTTGTTCGCAAATACGACTTTCAAACCACCACAGACTTGGGCGCCAGATACACTGTCACTGGCCTGGATCGCACTCTCCGTCGCGGCCAGATTCTCCCCACCCCGCCCAACATTGCCTCTTTCGACTATTCCCTCACGCAGTCCGTCCGCGTTGGCCTGCCCACTCTTCGCCAGTACACAGAGGCCGGCCTCTTCCAGCTGCAGTGCCGCATCCAGCGCGCACGCCGCATATTACATGAACGCTATGGAATTGGCTCGGGAGGCGCTGCCCAAAATTCTTTCAAGAGCCGTGACGGCCGCACCTACTACTACACCCGCCGCCAATCTTCTTCCTCTGCCACCACAACCGACCAGCCTATGTGGCCCATCCGCTGCGGCATCCCTATTGTCAGCCTGTCGGCTTCGACATATTCTCTGTCTACTGCTGCTGCCGCAGCTGGTGCTGTTCTTCCGCTGGCCGACCGGTACCAGCCGCTCTTGCCCGAAATCCTCGGCCCGGCCCGCATTGCCCAACTAGCGCATACGCGTGCCAGTGGTTGCGTCGTGCTCGGCTACCGCCAGGAATTCTGGTCCGGCAGTGCTCTGGCCAACCCGCCTGGCAGTGCACCCGGCCCGCCGCCGCCGACCGTCGTGATCGACATTGAAACCGAAGTGCTGCCCAGGAGGGCCGTCACGGCACGCGCCGCCAAGACAGTGAAACTGCCAGCAGCCGTCCAGAAGCTCGAGCGCAACGTTTTTGGCCGTGCTAGAGACGAGCCTATCCACGTCGAGACTATGATTCAGACTGGCGAGTCGTCCTTGTTCTCCAACTTGCCGTCGGCTACGCTGCCTCGTCTTGGCCTCGGCCTTTCTCGCCGTATCGGCAACGGAAATGGCGGCAATCTCTTTATGTGTGCAGACAGCGGCAACAACTGGTGGCCGTCCAACCCGGACTTTGCCACTGCCCTTTCTTCTCTCCTTGCACCACTCATCCCGCCCATGGTTGAGGTCGGCTACAGCATGAGCCCTCACTCTCTGGGTCTGCACGCTGGACGGCCCTTGACAGGCCCTGCTGACCGCGGTCTCAAGGGCACCGACATCGATATGGATACCCTCGGCGGCGTCACTACCTACACCACCGATCGCCGTAACCCTGTGCCTGCTCACGGCACCTGGACTGTCTCGGCTGCCAGTACTGGCCACGGATCGACCGCCGCCTACATTCGGTACGGACGTACCGTCTTCTTAACGCCCCTCTGGCGCACCCCACCCGCCACCACTGCCTCCAAAACGTCCGTTCGCAGCCGCCGCCAGCGTCAATCTCCACAACGTGCCGTCCGCGTCGAGGCTGAGCTGTGCGCCGCCGACCGATACTTCTCCGACGGCTATCTTGCCGTCCGTGCTCTTGCGCCTGTCCGCTGGTGGGGTCTCCGCAACGGCTGGACCAGCAACGCCACCACAAGCTTCCGCAGCAGCACACCCGCCAGCACGACACCGCCCAAGCTAGGTCTCGAAGTCGCTCTGAGTGCCGGCAGCGGCAACGTCCACGTTTCCCTGTACTGGTCGCGTCTCGGCCAGCGCCTCAAGCTTCCGTTCCTCCTGCTGCCAACGGCAACCTCCCCGTCAGCCACCAAGATTTTCGTGTGGGCTGCCATTGTGCCCATGACTGTCATGGCCCTTCGCGAGGTTGCACGTGCCTACTGGCGCGCCGCCGCCAAACAGTGGAAGTCGTCGCGGGCCAAGGCAAGGGCGAAGCGGGGCTTGGCAGAGGCTGACCTTGAAACCGAGGACACTGGCGCCGACTTTGTCTTCAACGAGGAAGAGGATAAAGCCATTACACGTCACCGTGCCGAGGCCGACGAGCTCACCATGATTTTGGCCTCGGCTGTTGACGCACAGCGTGTGCTGGAGCGCCAGATGCGGCAGAGAAGCGAGATCCATGCCGACGAGGCCGACGATCGCCGGAACGAGCTCACGATTATCAGCGCCAAGTACGGTGTGGCCCTCGCGGACGATCCAGACGACCTGGACAGCGGCCACGCCCGCCACGACAGCGCCACCAGCGGGCTCGGCCACACCCACGGCATCAGCAATGCCAGCCCGCCCATTACGGCCATGGCCTCGCGCAACGGCTGGGCTCCCGACTATGAGGTTGCCGACGTTACGGCCGCTGTGTCTGCGCTTATTGTGACTGCCGGTAGCGGCACCGACGCCGCCGATACTGACTATCTCTACATCCCCGCTGGTCTGCAAAAGGGCCGCCTGCTTGGTTTTTGGGACCCGGCGCCCAACTACCGCTCCAAGCAGACCGACGACTCCGGCTCGCGGCGCCGTGCTCGCGGCAAGAAGGTTCTGCACGTGCTCTACCTGTGGAACGGCCTCGAGCGTGTGGCCGAGGTTGGCGATCGGGCAGAGCTGCGTTTGCCATGAGTGAGGGTCCAGGTTTGGTCTAAAGAGATGGGATGGATTAAGGCGGAATGAGATGAGATGATTTTACATGATATCAGACGACATGATTTTTGAGATTAGATGAATACCACGAGAGACGAACGATGAGATGAATGAAACATGTCCTGGAGACCATGTTTATACGATGGATTTTCAACAATGACGATTTTACGTACTGTCTATAGTTGCATGCAGAGAGACAAAGTATATATTTGTATATGTTCTAATTTGTTTTGAGTGTGATGTGAATATTTGAACTTTTCTTTTTTTACAATTTTCTCTCTTTTGTTTAATTTTTTTTAATAATTTTCTTTTTAAAATAAACCAATAAAACAGACCCCGCATAGGTAAAAATTGAAATAAAAAATCGTGGTATTGCTAAATGCAAATGCCATTTGAATTTTGATAATAAATGAAACCAAAAATAGCTTTTTATGAAAACAGTCAGAACCCCAAAATATGAGACTTGAAAAAAAAAAGAAAAAGAAAAAAACATCGGAAATAAAGCAGTAAAAATAGTAGAAAAAAAAGGCAGAAAAAAAGGCAACGCAGTTTTGAACAATAGCGAAGACAGCCCATGGAAGAAGGGGCGTCGAGATAGCAAAAAGGAACCAAAGCAAGACAATAAAATCACACTGAAAAATCAAACTTTTTGACAACCCAAACAGTCATCAAACACAATTACAGCTAGGCGGTGCCAAAGACAACCTTCTCCAGCTTGTCGCGCTCACCGCTCTCCTCGCACATGCCCCGGAAGATGCCATCAGTGCCCTTCTCCCACAGCTCGCGGGGCGTGCCGTACTCGGCCACAGCACCATCGCTGAGCACGAGAATGCGGTCGAAATCGGCAATCGTGCTGAGACGGTGGGCAATGACGAGCAGCGTCGAGTCGGTAAACTCCTCACGGATACTCCGCTGGATCAGGCCGTCGGTGTGCATGTCGACAGCCGACGTGGCCTCGTCCAAAACCATGACGCGGGGTCTCCGGACAATGGCACGGGCCAGGCAGAGTAGCTGGCGCTGGCCCTGCGACAGGTTGAGGCCACCCTCGGAGATCTGCGACGACAGGTCGTTGAAGATGTTGATGTTCTTTGGCTCAGAGACGGTGCTGGACGATGAGCCAGGCTCGCCATCGGGCGAGTTGCGGCCGGATGTGGCAGCCGACGATGCGCGGGACGATGTCAGGTGCACGCGGTCAAGACAGTCGCGCAGCTCCTCGTCAGTGTGCGTGTCGAAGGGGTCCAGGTTGCTACGGATGGTGCCAGAGAACAGAACGGGATCCTATGAGATGTTAGTTTTGTCTTTCAAAAAATAATTTTGGGGCGAGGCTGCTCACCTGAGGAATGATAGCAAGACGCGAGCGGAGATCGTGCAGTTTGATCTTGGAGATGTCGATGCCGTCAATGTGGATGCCACCGGAGCGGGCCTCAAGGAAACGGAACAGGGCCAGAGTGAGCGAAGACTTGCCAGCACCTGTGCGGCCAACAACACCGACACGCTGGTTGCGCTCAACGGTGAAGTTGAGGCCCTTGAGGACAGGGGGCAGATCGGGCGCATAGCTGACAACCAAGTTGTCGACCTCAATGCGACCCTCCGTCGGCCAGGCTGCAGGAGGGCTTTGGCCGCCGAGATCCTCGGTGGGAAGCTCCGTGTACTCGATGATACGCTCGGCAGCGTTCATCTGCAGCTCGACGTTGGCATAAAGACGGACCGTCCACATGACGCAGGCAGAGAAATCAAGGGCAAAGGCCAGGGCGAAACCAGCCAGGGCCGAGTCCATGGTAGGCGAGGAGAAAATAACCGAGGCGACAACAACAGAGAAGAACGAGCCAACCAAGCTCATCCGCCAGCCAACCCAGCGGTTGAACAGCCACAGGTGCCAGGTAGTGGTCGACCAGTCGTCCAGCTTGCGATACATGCGCTCAATATACACCTGGGCCTTGTCAAAACCACGAATGGTCACGACGCCGGACAGGGCGGTACCGAACTGCTCAAAGACAGGCGACTTGGCCGTGCTCTCCAGACGCTTAGCGGGACGAGCGGATGTGACATAGATGGCGGCAAAGTAGATGCAGATGACCAGCAGGACAAACGACATGAGCACAATGTAGGGCGAGACGAAGAAACCGGACAGAACAACACCAATCAGCTGAACAAACGAGTTGCCACCAAAGCTGATGGAGTTGGCAAGCTGATTGTCGATGATATTGAAGTCGGCAGTGAAGCGGTTCAGGATGCGACCGACAGGCACAGTATCAAGCCAGCGGAGCGGGGCGCGGAGAATGATAAAGTTGAGCTTCTCGAACAGGCTGCGACTGGCCTTGAGGGAACCAAAGTAGATATAGTAGTAACGGGCCGAGCTGATGATGGCGGTGGACATGGCGAGAATGACATAGATGCCCATGTAGTAGCTCATGGACTCGGCTGTGTACGTGGAGGCCTTGCCGGTGGTGCTGAAAGCGCCCGAGAAACCGTTGGCTGAGCTCATCGACGTCTGATGGTGGAGACCGCCGGTGTACGAGTACTGGCTGCTCTGGCCGAGAGAGTGGTGGCCGAGAGTGGAGTAGTTGAGGGCAGACGCCTCGCTCTTGTCATCGTAGAGGCCAGTCCAGATCCGCAGCCACCAGGAGCGACCAACATTGAGAATCTGCACGATAAAGAAGACAACAATGACACTGGACCAGAAGGGCCAACCGCCGCTGGCCTTGAGGTAGGCAAGGTACACATGCTTGCGCACAGCACCCTCCTCGCGCTTCTCGTCCTCGACGAACTTTCTGGCCTTTTGCTTGGGCGCGGCCTCGGCGGCAGCAGACTGGGAGGCTCGGGAGGCAATCTTCTTGAGGGCACCACCGTCACTGGGACCGCTCTCGTTGTCGTTCTCGTCGCCGTTGTCCGTGGAGTTGTCCGAGTTGACGGCCGTGGCCTCGGCAATTTCGTCATCATTGGCCTCGACAGTGCGCTGCTCGTGGCTCTTGATACGGTCGAGGGTACCGTCCTCAGCAAGCTCCGAAAGCAGACCCGAGTGAAGAACGCGACCGTCGCCCAGCTCAACGAGGAACTTGGTCTGAGGAGCAACCAGAGACACGTGGTGGGTGACCAGGATACGGGTGCGGCCAGCACAGAGCTCGCCGTTGATGCACTTCTCAAAGATGTGGCGACCGACGTGGGCGTCGACAGCACTGAAGATGTCGTCCATAACCAGGATGCCGGCACGCGAGTAGATAGCACGGGCAAGCGTGATGCGCCACTTCTGGCCACCACTCAGGTTGATACCGTTCGCACCAATTTCGGTGTCCTCGCCGTCCGACAGCATCTCGAGATCCTTGGTGAGAGCACAGACCTCAATGGTCTTCTGGTAGCGCTCCTCGTCGACGGGCAGGCCAAAGATAATGTTCTCGCGGATGGTGGCGTTCTCAATCCAGGGAATCTGGGCAATGTAGGCAATCGACTTGGGCAGGATCCAGCCACCCTTGGTGGCCTTGGAATCGTGACGGTCTGCGATGGACAGGCCTTCGGGCACAGTGATGGTACCGGCCAGGAGATCGACTTCGCCAAGAATGGCAGAGAGCATGAGACTCTTGCCTGTACCCGTCTTGCCAGAAATGACCGAAAGCTCGCCCTTGGGGAAGGTGAGGTTGACGTCGCGCAAGACGAACCGCTCGCTCTCCTCAAGATCGTCATCGGCCGGCCAAGCAATCGAGGCCTTGTCAAACGCGATCTCGTCGCCATCCTTGGAGATCTTGGTAATATCAGGGCTCAAGAGGTACTCCTCAATACGCTTGATCGAAACCCAGGCATCAAGAAGATCCGTCGTCAGCTCAGGAACGACAGACAGAGTAACCTCCAGAGCACGGAAAACACCGAGACTGACGAAAGCAACAGATGGGCTAAGCTCGCCATGGATGTAGGCGTAGACAGACAGGGAGATGGCAGACAGGGCAATGGGGCTCGTGACCCAGCAGGCAATCAGAATGGCATCGTAGCTGAAGACATCCCAGACGCTCTTGAGCTCACGGTTGCGGACTTCGCCAATCTTCTCCTCCCACTGGGGCTCGAGGGCAGAGAACTTGATCTGGCGGATGCCCTGCAGAGCCTCGGTGACAACCTCAAGCTTCTCGTCACGCAGTTTCATCAGCTGGTCCTGGGCATTCGAGTAGAGCTTGGAGAAGTAGATGTTGAAGGGCATGATGATAACCATGGACGTGAAACCGGCAGCCAGGGGAATCCAGCCGAGAAGGCTGACAAGGAACGTGAGAGACACGATAAGCTTGAACAGACTGCCAGGGAAGAGGTTCTGGTAAGCGCAGAAATCCGAGACACGCTTGCCGTCGACACCGATCAGGTTGACAGTGCCCTGCTTAGTCTTCTTGGCAGACTCGAGATCGTCTTCCTCTTCGTCCTTGGCGGCACCGGTGACCTGAGGAACCTCGGGAGCATCGGTGGCGGTAGTCTCGGCGCTAGGACCGGCAATGGCGGGGTCGGTCGGGCCAACAGCGGCGTCCTTCTTCTTCTTGCCCTGCTTGACATCCTTGCGGCGCATGGACTTTTCGAAAATGAGAGCAGAGAGCTGGGCGCGGATAGGGATGGTGAGCTCGGCCCAAGACAGCCAGAAAACGTAGGACTCGAGGAGTGACTGGGCAATAATGGCAATGCCAAGCCACAGAACCCAAATCCAAGCATCGATACCGAAGCGCTGGCCGGGATCGCGGTCCTCAAGAATGCGCAGCAGGCGCAGAACCACCCACTGGGGCGCAAAGTTGAGAATGGCAGTACCAAAGGTCAACACCCACTGCAGAGCAAAGGGAATGGCGTGAGCGCGAGCAATCGAGAGCCAGAGGCGCTTGACAGGGTACTTTCCGTTGCACCAGTTGGCAGACATGTTGACGGCACGGGTCAAGTGGTTCGGGCGGGGCATATCGGTGAGATCGAGCGTCTTCTTGGTGACCGAGAGTCTCATAAGGTCGGACGGCCACGAGAAGGTGAAGCGGCTGTAAGCAGTCGTCGTGTACATGCGGTCGACCAGCTCATCCTGGTAGTAAACTTCGGGGCGGCGCGGCAGGAGCACGCTGAATGCAGAGACGGCGATAACACCCACAAGCTCGGCGACCCGGAGGCCGAAGAGCAGGCGGTTATGCTTGATCAGGTCTTCGACAACTTTGGAGTCCAGAGTAACAGTGATGTAGGCCAGAGTAAGGCCGCACACAAAAGTGAACAGGCCAAAGTGGTAGGCCTCAGACGAGCGGCGAATGGCCACGATGGCGATCGCCTGGATGAGAACGAGGAGCTGTAACCGTTAGCTTGGAGGCAACATGGGAGACAAGACAACAAGACATGGCAATGGCCAAAAAGTGAAAACATACCCATGAGGCAGTAACGAGCCAGTTCTCAACAAACAGCTTATCACGGCCGTCGTTGAGCGTGGCTAGAACCGAGGCGGCCAGCGAAGAGCCGGCGCCGAGAAGGGCGGAGAGCAGCACAGCCGCCTTGGGCAGCTTGTCGGAGAACACGGCATCCGACTCAGCCGTGGCCTTGCCGTCGGCATCGCTGTAGACGTCATCGCTGCGCTGCTCGCGCTTAATGATCTGGGCAACAAGACCAGACACAGAGGGGTAAGTCAAGAGGGTGATGGCAGCCAATGCGGCACCAACTCCAAGAATCATGGATTCATCGTGCATGATTGGCGACGAACGCGCGCGTTTGGAGAAAACTTGTCCAGCCTTGCAGCGTTTTCACGCTGTCGGGGGGTTCCGTGGTTGGAGGGTTTGAATTTGTTGCGCGGGTGTTTTTGTTATTTTCTTTTCTTTTGTGAACTTCTTTTCTTTTTCTCGCCAGCAAAACCCTTCTCTCAAAAAAGAAGGGAGAACGAGGTCTTTTGATTGTCCAGTGCTTTTACACCAAAACTGGCAAAGACGCAGGGATGCAGGGAAACAAAACAAACAGACAAAAGAGGGAAAGACAAAAAAAGAGAGAATGAAGGAGCAAGGACAAAAATAAATCAGGAGTGAATGCAGAATATCAATGCCTGGGGCAGGCAACGAACGGGAAGCAAGCAGCAAAATAAGAGAATAAACCAGTCCTACGCATGAGGAGGAGTGGAGAGGCAAGCCAGACGAGAGTCGCTAACGGAGCTTGTGGCAGTCAGACCAGAAAAGGCCGGATGGGAGGCGGAGTGGAGAATATGCAGAACGGATGACGGGGGTGGGCGAGGGACCGTGAAAGGGGGAAAATTAAAGGTGAATTTTGAAGAAAAAGAAGAGGAATCAAAACATAGGGCCCCGGGGGCCAGAAGAGGGGGACACCAAAATGAAGTAGAAACAACTAATATCAGGAGAAAAGAAGCAAAAGAGAAGCTTCAGAGGACGGAGAGTCGAGAAATGTACGGTGTTGAAGAGGCTCAAAGCAATGCAAGTAGGACGCAGGAAAAGGGCGAGGCGGCGGAAGCTAGCTCGGGACCCTGGTTTTGTATTTGTATCTTTTGGGCTGGATTCGCAGATGTCGTAATCCGATAATGTGATAGCAGCATGGACGCGCGGGCACTTAACCTAAGCTGGTAGCAACCTCGATGGGTCCTTCTTTCATGGGGGGGCAGATCGAGGCTGTGGGAAGAACAAAAGAATTGAGTGCGTCAAAGACACAGGCACGGGGAGTCAGAAAGCACAGAAAGTAAGAAAATGACGATGATGGAGACGTGAGTCAAGATGCAGAGATTTCAGAGAATCAGAATGGAAAAAAGGCAGGATGCACAATGCAGAATATGCAGCTCCAGAAAAGGGGCAGATCTGGGGCGAGAACGTGATGTTTACAGTGTAAGAAGAAAGAGGCTGGGGGGTTGCAGTTGCTTCAAATTGGCAGGTGCAGGGCGTTTGATGGGGGGCGGCAGGTGCAATGGAGATAACGCAGGAAGGCGAGATGGAGGAAACCGGATCGAGGTCAGGAAGGAACAGGACACGGAAAGTTGTCGAGGAAGGAGGCCTAATAAACAAGGCAAGAGCAAACCTGCACAGAAACAAGCGCTGATAGAAAACAATCGCGCATCTGTTTTGGCAGACATCAATTTGAGGAAAATATCGAAATGTGAATAATGGGGACAATCGAGACAATCAACACATAAATCTGGTTCCTTCGCACAGCCTGGTCCCTCTGTAATACAAGAAATAGTGTCCAGGGCCACACCGCTTTGCCGATCCGAGATAATGGTTTGACTCATCGGCGAGGCAGGAAGGCGCGAACGAGGGGCAAGCCCGGCCGGCGAGTGGCAGCTACCTGCCAAGCAGGGCACTGGCGGCAATCTACAGGGAAAAGAGGCGAGTCTGAATTGGGAAGGAAGAAAGTCCACGAAACGAAATTCACGGAGCAGCAGGTGCAATGATAACTCCGCCCAGGTACGGAGGTACTTTCTCAGTTTTCTAGGCAGAAAATCTGCTTACGGGACAAGGAAAAGAGAGAAAGGGTAACAAGACAAAAAAAATACCCTTACAAAAAGTCAACAAAAACCAACAGAAGTACTCTTCTCTGCAAAGAGCAAGATGACGATGCATGTGCGTGCTACACTGGTGGAGGGTGTGCATATAGACAGGCTCAAGGGTAGACATAGCCAAAGTCGTATTGCTACACACGGCCACCTAGGAGGAAAACTACGGCGTTGAATGTAGCACGTAAGGTGTCGAACAGCAGCACGGCATTGAACGTAGGACGTGGAATCAATCTCGAGGAAAGCGAGGCTCGCGGCCGGGAAGGTGCGAAGCAGCAACTTGCCTTTCTCAGAAAAATGGCAGAAACGAAGAATCAAAGTGAAAGGGCGACCAGTGCCCGCTTTTACCGCCCGCCGTTCCTGCCATCTGACTCCCCGTATTTACATACGGGCGAAAGTATTGCGGTGGGGACGATGGAAAGGGTCGAGTAGGGAAAGAACGAGAGGAGGTGGAGCGGGAGGTTGCGGTTGGCCAGGGCTGTTAAGAAATTTCCTTTCACGGCAAGAGGCACCCCCACCCGGCCGCTGCTAGTGGATGCTTGTGGGTGGCCTCTGCTCGTGGTTTTTTTCCCCAGTCCCTTGTGGCAACAACGTGTCCGCGACCAGCCGGGCTTGACAGGTGAAAATCGAAGTCGAAAAAAAAAGAAAGAACAAAAGCTGAAAGCGATGATAGCCATGAAGCCGTCCCAGGGGCGACAAAAAAAAGCTTCCTGGTCTTTTGTGCTCTCGTATATTATGTCTACCATCTGCAGCCTCGTCCCCGGCCGGATGTGTCTTTGAACGGGGACTCCGCCCAGTCTTCTGGCGATGGGCAATGACTCTGCTCGGTATAATTTTCTTGATATTTCAGCAACTTTCGCCTCTTCTTACACCTACCTGGCCATTGTTTATGGTAAACGCTGTTCTTGCCTGAAGTCTCTCACAGTATGATCCATTATGATATTCCAAAGCGAAGGAGCCAAGGATCGGCTGGAGATCTCGGGAGCTTGGACTCAAGAAATTGTGTAAGTTCTCTCATATCCTGAGGCAGGCTGGCGGTGCACAGTACCACGCTAAGGCAAGTAAGAGACATTGAAGAAAAAAACACAGGTGCGGCAGGCCAGGCAGCCAGGCAGCAATGAGACATGTGGACTTCGGCACGGTTAGGAAAAAGGAAGAGAAAAAAAAGAGGGTAAGTCAAAGTAGACGGTGAAGGGTGAAATGTCGGAGACTTGCAAATCCTGGACGGCAGGTGCATCGACACGCAGGGAGAGGATGGCAGAGGGGCAGAAAAGGATAAAAAAAGATGGGAGACGCCGTGCGTCTATCAAGACCGAAAACGAAGGCGGGGGAACGACTCCGACTTCGACGACAAAGTCGGTGTAAGAGGCTGGTCAGCCGACTTGCATGGTGAGGGCAGTTCCCGGTAGGAAGCTTGGTAAATGGCAAAATGCTCGTTTCTGGTGCCTCTCATTTCTTTTATTTGATTTTCTTTTGCTTTCTCGCATTCTGTTGGGTGCCTTCTCTTGCATGTCCGCCGCACGGCTGCAGTCTGCATGTTGCAGTCTTCTCCTGCAGCCCAGTCCGATCCTCGGACGCTGTGTCAAAGGGGAGTAGAGGTGAGGATCGAAATATTCCAACGAAAACGCGGCTGCTGCACAATCTGCCTGATTTGTACGAATATTTCGAGAATTCTATCCTAAGACCGTGCCGCCTATTTCCAGGAATATAAAAGTACAAGTACGGATGACACAGTGGTTGATTGGGACTATTCGCGGCACATTATAGAAATCAAAGATGCACGAAAACTACTGACACAACATCCAGCCCCAGAAAGCACAGGCCACCCGCTCTTCTGCCTCTGTCTTTAAACTTCTTCGATATCCTGTCGTGATATCTGGGAGCCTACCACAACCTCGCATCTCACAAACTGTTTTTACCTTTCTGCCTCGACGGATAACTGATATGGGAGCTCTAGACAGAATCTCCCCATGCCCCACTACCCCTGCCCACGGAACGACCTCCCGGACCGATCCACTTTGGAGACAGCACTGAGAGGCAACAGGATAACGAAGATAACAAAGTCCAGAGAGTCCTGGGACCCTGGAGTCCTGAAGATCGAATTAGGCTGCGTCTTTTACGAATGAGTGGCCGTCGATGGGGACTGTCACCAAGGAGGCAAACAGAAATTCAAAGACATGAAGAAAAATAGAAACATGGCTGCAACAGTGGGCAAGGCCAAAAGTCACAAAAATTTAAGCATCGGCCCCAGCGGCGGGTCTAATGCACGGCTCTGTGACCAGACCTGGCTTTCGTGCCTCTGGAGTGGGCTTCACATCCTTTCGTTTTCAAAAGTCCCCACCCTCTTGTGGTCTTTTGCCTTTTCGCCCTGCCTTTTCGTCGTTTTCGATCCTTTTAGCTTGTCGTTTCCCCATTCACACGGCTGCCTTTTGTTTCGACCTTCCTCTTTCTTCACTTTACAGCCGCCCACCCTCCCTGCCAATGTCTTGTCCACTCTTTTATTTCCTTCCCGTATCTCTCTTCGTAGTGGTCGCCTGTCCGTAAGCACGGAACGACTTCACCTCTCCTCTAATTATCGAGATTATCCTAGAAGCTGTTGTCCCCATTTGTTTCAATTTTGTGCCCCTCTCCCATCTCTTCCACGTCGTCGTGTGCCTTATTTGTATCCCCTTCCACTATCGCAATATCAGTAAACGACTTTTTGTGCCTTGCTGCCTTGTTACTTAGACAGCTATTTACGACGTAAATATCAATAAATCCCACGAGTTGGTGATATGATCGACACATGGGCTCTAGTTGTATCTTGCATACATGGCGATTTGGACGAGGGCACACCCCCCTTCCTTCTTCTGCCCCCATTCTGCAGCCCGGCATACCCAAATGAATGTTGCGAATATAATCGCGTGCTTGTTTGTCTGTGACTCACAGCTCGTTGTTCACAAATTTCGAATAAATGCTTCGCGGGGGACAATTCCTCCGGCTTGTCACCTTTCCCGCATATCTTGCTTCTCTTCTCATTTTCATATTTTATTTCAAACCTCCTTCCATTTGTGCATTGGTGTCTTGCTTGTCCCTTTTTTTTTTGTTTTCCTTTTGCATTGTCATTTGTTTTGCCTTGTCATGTTTCTTGTCATTTGCCCCTCATCCTCTTGTTTTATTCCCCGTGTGCTGCACTCCATTTTATTGTGTCATTGTCACACCGCCGATAATTGGTGGCAGCGAGTCAGAACACAGCCTAGTTTGACGGTGTGGTCTCTTTTTACCGTTCGGGGAGTGTGACCAGACAAGGCGCCATGCGCGGAGAGGCCCGAGGAGACTAACAAGTATGTAACCGACGTGAAAAAAGTACGTGAAAACGCCACTGAAAAAACAAACAGAAAGAAAAGAACATGGAAAGCAAAGATGGTGTGTCGCGGAGACATCACATCCTTCGAACCAGGAAAATACTGTCCTCGGCCACTTTTGTTGGGGGTCATCAGATGATACGTTGAGGAAGAATACGGCTGCAGCAACTCTCCAAAGGCTACTACCACAACAATAATATTGAGCAAATGCTCACAAATGCCCACCAATCGCAACTTAGGGCTCCAGCCGTGCCTCGCAGGGCCGGCAGGGCAAGGCCGCATGACCTGCCGGGGACCTTGGTAAGATGATAGATCTGAACCGAGTAAAATGCAGGTTGACTTGCATCGTAATTATAAAGGCGGACAAGAGGCATAAAAGCAGATATGAAAAAGAAGGGTATAATTAAAGTACGTCGAATCAAGCGTTTATCAAGTACGGCGTATTTGTACGAAGAAAAGCTTGCCCCCTGATAACAGGAAGGAACGGTCGGCCAACATGAGGAAAGGGCAACCACTTGATAATCCTCACTCTCCGGCAGTGTGAAACGGCACAAAACGGGTGGAAACGGGCATACGACGTACACGGGGCAGTTGAGGCGCCGTTCGTTCTCGCCATGCATAAACGGGGGCGCCTTTGTGATTGTGATGCCCTCGTCTGGGTTCAAACGGGCTCGTCTCTCAATCGTGTATTTCACGCATACCTGTTTTCTGCACGTGCTTTACACGTTGTGGTGCTTTTGCACCTTCCCAATGCTGGTCGTGTTGATAACAGGTTCCTGCCAAAAGTGCTTGCATTTCTGTTAGTCGTCAATGCGAGAAGGGCAGGAAGGCCCACAGTGAGAGAAGCACAGTCTTGAAACGGCAGGACGTCCCCGGTTTGAGGAACCGCTCTCAGGACAGGCGATCCGTAAAGCATGCACCGCAAAGCGTCTCTGTGTCCCACAATCGCAGCGTACGATCCAGTGTAGAGTCTCCGTATCTTGCAAGGCCAAGCAGCACACCGCATCCGTCGATTTCGTTACCGGGTTCCGGTATGGGCACGAGACGTTCCACGGCCTCGCCGGCGAAGCAAACCGTTGATATTCGCACAGTGCTAGTATTTGGCGTAAATCACACTGTACGAGTAGCTCCCACTAGCGTGTTCTGGCGTTTTGGCAACAACCCCAGCTGCACTCTGTCAATGGGCCAATCGCGCTCCGGCAAAGCCACTTACTTTACACGACAAGACGCGACGCCCCAATCTGGATGTGGCCCATGCCTCAATCGTCGAGCGTTTTGATTCCTCCTGTGGCTTGCACCTGCCGTTTGGTGTCTCCTGCGTTGATCAACTTCCAGGCATTGTTCTTTCCGCATCGTCTGCACCCGCCTTCTTGTCTCGAACAACAAACGACACTCGTTCCTTCCTCTGCGACACTCCCCCAGATTTTGCCCCGGCTCCTTTGGTCCCAAAATTGAGGCTCCAAAACTTCGTGATAGTTCAGTTCCCCCTCACGCCAGATCTCGTCAGCACCGTTGAAGAATCAACCGCCCACCAATTCTACGACTTCCATCCTCCCGTTCACGACGACAAGCTTCATTGTGCTCCATCGATAGCACAGGCCCAAATCAAATACCTTTGAACGCGAAGGCACAGTTCCCTCCGACCTATCGAGCTCCTCTCTTCAAGCAAAACACACAGCTCTTCGACGGGCCTCGTTCGGCCCCAATCACATGTCACGATGAAGAGCACCCCATTGATCATCAATTGGCACGACCAGAATGCCCCGATATACTCTGCGCACTTCGAGCCGCACGGAAAGGGCCGTTTGGCGACAGCTGGCGGCGACAACAACGTTCGGGTCAGTTGAACAGTGCCTAGATAATCTCGATCTGGAGGAGCACAAGCTAACATATTGATAATACAGCTCTGGAAGGTAGAGTCCGACGGCGAGAGCAGAAAGGTCGAGTACCTCTCGACTTTGGTGAAGCACACACAGGCTGTCAATGTGGTTCGATGGAGCCCACGAGGTACGTTTTTTGTCTCCCCTCCCACCTAGATCCTATCAATATCCCATCACCTTTAGATTCACCACTAACTCTGATATCACAGGCGAGCTCCTCGCATCTGCCGGCGACGATGGCAACGTAATCCTCTGGGTCCCTTCCGAAACCCACCACCCGACCTTTGGCAACGAGGGAATCGAAGATAAGGAGAGCTGGCGGACAAAGCACATGTGCCGTTCTTCTGGCGCCGAAATCTACGATCTGGCGTGGTCTCCGGACGGCATGTACTTTATCATCGGCAGCATGGACAACATTGCCCGCATCTACAACGCCGCCACCGGCTCGCTGGTCCGCCAGGTCGCCGAGCACAGCCATTACGTCCAGGGTGTTGCCTGGGATCCGTTGAACGAATATATTGCAACGCAGTCGTCCGATCGTTCCGTCCATATCTACTCGCTCAAGACCAAGGATGGCCAGTACACGCTCAACGGCCTCGACGACAAGACGCCCAAAGTTGCCAGCCATATTAAGGCCGATCTGCCGCCACGCCGTCTTGCGTCACAGAGCCCAGCACCTTCGGATGTCACCACATCCCATCGCTCGCAGCTCGCGGCTATTGACGCCGTTGGTATTAGCGGCAGTGGTCCGACATCGATGAGCTCTCCCGTCCCCTCGGCACCGGGCACACCCACGTCGTTTGCCCTGCCAATGAACCCTCCCAGTGTCGTTAGCCACAGCCGTCGGTCATCCTTCTCGTCACGGCGGTCTGTATCGCCTGCTCCGTCGATGCCTCTGCCAGCCGTTATGCCCATGGAGGCTTCGCCAAAGCCACACGCTACTGCCACTAGCCTTGCTATGCGCAATGCCAGCCTCTATGCGAATGAGACTTTGACGTCTTTTTTCCGCCGTTTGACTTTCACGCCCGACGGCAGCCTCCTCCTTACTCCGGCTGGCCAGTACCAGACCCAGCACCAGGCCGAGGGCGCCTCCAAGCCCACCTACGAGATCACAAATACCGTCTACATCTACTCACGAGGCGGTATCAACAAGGCACCCATTGCTCATCTACCAGGCCACAAGAAGCCCTCTGTGGCTGTTCGCTGCTCGCCTATCGTCTACACCCTTCGCCAGTCCACGGCACCGCCCACTAAGCATATCACCATCGACACCTCCTCATCCGAAGAGCCTTTTCCCTCACTCCCCGAACCCATCACCAAACCCACTTCCGCCGGCAGCACGCCCTCTGTCATGGACCCGCCGCCACCGCCAAGGTCGACTGCAAACGACAGCCAGGGTGCCGAGACTTCAGCCCCTGCTACCTCTACGTCGGCTTCCGCCGGTGCTCCTGCATCTGGCTCATCGACAACTCCTGCGACAGCGGCAACTCCGGGGCCCAAGTCAGCGTTCGCCTTGCCTCATCGCATGATCTACGCTGTCGCCACACAGGACTCGGTCATTCTCTACGATACGCAGCAGCAGTCGCCCATTTGCGTGGTCAGCAACCTGCACTGTGCCACGTTTACTGACCTGGCCTGGTCGAGCGACGGTCTTACGTTGCTTATTTCGTCGTCAGACGGCTTCTGCTCGACGCTCTCGTTCACGCCTGGTGAGCTGGGCACCCAGCACACGGGTGACGTGACTGTAAAGCGTGAAGAGCGCGCGTCCTCTTCCGCTCAAAACACCCCTATCCCCACCCCGACATCTGTGTTTGCACCGCCGTCTCCCTACACCGGCAGCGGAACCGGCAGCGGAACCGGCAGCGGTAGTGGAAGCGGCACTGGCCCCCACCATCACCAGCACCGCAACTCGGCCAGCTCCTTCTCGGCGCCCTCGCCGCCTCCCACTGCTTCTTTTGTCAGCAACCGCCCATCGTCACCGGCACGCTCCAACTCGACATCGTCCGTTGTCACGCAGCCTGGATCTGTTGTCCCACTTCCCGCAGCTTCCACAACAAATACTGGCGCCGGCGGACCAGGGTCTGTCATTAACAATCCTCCTCTGGTCGTGGGCACTGTGCCCAGCCTGGCCGCCGCCTCGCCCAGCAACAGCAGCATCATTGCCGGCCTGGCTAACATCAAGGCGCCCGCCGTGTCTGGCGGCAGCGGCAACGCTGCAAGTGGCGGTGCTGCAGCCACGCCGCCCGAAACGCCCCGCAACCGTGCTAACAGTGCAGCCAGCAGCGTTGCCGGCAGTGTTTCAGGCAGTGTGGCGGGCAGTGTCGTGGGTGTGCCGCCTGCCGTGTCGGCTGTGCCGGCATCGTCTGCCTCGGCCTCTGGTACGAAGCGTGATGCGTCGACCGTTGCTGCCTCAAGCAGCGACAACGACAGCAAAGAGGAGCCGCCCAAGAAGCGGCGTATTGCGCCGACTCTTGTCAGCGGTCTTGGTGGGAGCAGTGAGGGTAGCTCCTAAGGGGCGATATGTTTTCTTTTCTCCATTTTCTGCATCGTCTCCATCGGTCATCTTCTTTTCTCGATCTCATCATCCGGCTTTTTTTTTGCCCTTACATCTTTTAACTTGACCAGTCCTTTTCAAAGGACAGGATTTTACAGAAAACAAAGGGGGCAAAAGGTTTATCTGCGGGCGTTATATTTCCAATTTGCAAATTCGTGCACTTCAATTAGTGCCCTTAAAACAGATATACACTGGTTTTCGTTATCGTTTTCACTCTGTCAAATGTTTGGCGTTGGGTCTTTTCTCTGCAACTCTTTCCTAATCTTCATTTTTTAGTCTTTCAAATGGGCAATCTTAAAAATACATGTTTTCAACATATCCTCCGCACGTTCCGTAGCACTCAACTGCAAGTTTCGTGATATTTCTTAAATGAAAATGACCGTTGTCGGCTTTTCCACCTTTCTGCGCCCGGCCGGCCATTATTCTTTTCCTCGTCCTCCCAAACAACCCGGTCATCGTCCAATATCCGTCATTGATCCATCGTCAAAATTATAATATATGATAAGCACGAGAGCCAAATATCACCGTAGCCATTCCAACACTTGCTGGTATGGCCTTTTCAAAGTCCGCAAAAGAATTAAAAGATCAAATCCGGGATCACCTCACTGACCCTCCCCTTCCATTTACGCCAGCTGCTGCGCCCTCCAAATGACCAGTCCCAGAACGATCGGCCAAAACACAAACTGGCCCACCATGACAACCAAAATAATCCGACGCTGCTGGCTATTGAGACGGTCGACCTCGCCCCTCGTGTACCACGAAAGCCCATTGTCAAACTTGCCCAGGTAAACCAAGACCGAGATGAAGGGGAACATGCTAACGGCCAGCATGCAGTAAAACCACGTCTGGCGCCGCATTCGTCCCTCCTGTGTGATAAAAGCCTCGGGATCCAGGGGTACACCGGTGCGTTCCAAATCACGGCCAGCACCCGGTTCGGAGAGGGCAATCGCACGCAGCTCGGGGTCAGTTCCACGTGCCCGCTGCTGGCGACGGCGTGCCTGGTAATCCCAAGGATAGAGCCGGGGTTGGCTGCTGCGGCTGATGAGACTACTACCCATTGTAAGGCTCGGTTTCTTCCGCTCCTGGAAACGACGGGCAAGATCATCCAAGTGCAGTCTCGTGGCGGCTGACTTGAGCATCTGGGTTGGTCCACCATAGCGGTTGCTTGTGCTTCCAATGGGGAGGATCGTGGCCCATGTTCCCGTTCCACCTCCTGTTGTGGAGCTCAACGCCGACTGCATCGTGAAGTCCTGTGTGAGGGTGCGGCGCTTCTTGAGTCTGCTCTGGTGGGACGACCGGGCAGAGCTTGAAGTAAACATCGAAGCAAATCGGGTGGGCGGGCGCTGGTAAGCCCGTTCAGGGGCACGAATGCCGCGGGGGCGCTTCTTGTTCGCTGCATTGCGAGCCCAAAATGTGTCGGCAGCAGAACTCTCGGTACCTGTCATTCTTCCAGCAGCATGTAGTCGTGCAGCTTCGGGAAGAGGGATAAGCGGGAAGGGGAAGCTGTGGGCGGTGCCATTGGAGCTGTGGGAAGAGCTCGAATCCCGTAGCGAGTGATGATCAGCAAGTCCATCATCCAATCCAGAAGTTGTGATGTTGTTCGTGTCGCTACGAGTATTTCCAGTGTCACTTGACACACCCTGGAACTCGTACACACCACCCTTTCCAAAAAGAGGATCACGGTCAGAGTTTTGTGAGTGGTGACGGAACTCAAACCTTTTTCTTCCCTTCTCCAGCTTGAATGGGGGCGGCTGAAGAGGCATAGGGGAGAAACGGTGTGGCTGTCTTCCACTGAATTGTCTGAATGGGCTTGACACCTTTCTGGCAAGCGCAGCCGCTGCCTCGCCGCCAGAGCGCTGTGAGTGCGGGTACAGGCGCGATGAGTTTTGTGGATATCCATTTACTCGATGCTCCCGCTGCTTCGGGATCATGACCGGAACCTTTCTTCCGCTCACATCATGAATCTGCAGACTTTCTTCTGAATCTTCGTGTCTGCTTGGATGCTGCACAATGCGGTCCGTAGACGCATATTCCTCAAAGGGGACATTGTGGAGGCTGTTGTCATCAGACACATCAGCAACACTGCTTCCTGTAACCTTGGCCCCTCTCGAGTTGAGGAGGTTGAAAGGCTCGCGTCCAGCAGCGGGTGGATGCAGCCTCATGCTTCCGTAACCAGGGGCGGTTGTTGCCACAGTCTCCCAATCATCGCGTTCGCTCGAGGGAAAATTCTCCTTGTCAGCACGGCGGTAGAGCCCTCCCGTTTGGAACGAATTCTGAATAGATGGGGCGGGTGGCTTCTCAGATGCTGTAGTACTCCCGCCACCAGTCTTTGAACGGTGGCCGCCATTGACACTCTGATTATGGCTCACATCCTGCAGCACGACCTTGACCTCGTAGGCACTGCGTTGAACGGCCCAGTTTGGTTGGATGACAGATGTGTCGTAGAAGCCGTCGACACTGTCGGGCGTCGGAGAGCATGCCCGGGTAGGCCCGGTTAGATATGGGTCCTCCTCAAGATATTCCTTGGGAATTGGTGGTGGCCGGAGGGAGAGCTTTCGGGCGGGAAGTTCGTCCTCTTGAGTGCACAGCGTTGCGCGGCTATGCGAGCTGAGACCGCTAATGTGGTTGAGTGCTGTGCTGACATCCCGTTCCTTGGATGGATGGAGGAAAATGTTGTAGGCATCCTTGTCGTACCGGAAGGGATCCTCTTCAGAATCGGTTGTCATCCCAGCTGTTGACACAGCGGTGCCACCATGAATGCTTGTGTGCTTCCCTTCAGCTCGCATTGACACCACCCGGAGAGGCTCGGGGTATAGGAGACTCTCTCTGGTTGGGACTGACATGAAGAGGCTTCCACGCTTTTGGCTGTTTGTCGGGCTGTCTTCCAGCATTTTTGCATGTCCATCATGCGGCCGTTGAATATTGATGCTCGGCAAGGGGCGCACAACATGTGGAATGACCGGCACCGGCGAGCTGTTGTTCGCATAAAGTGGATTCAGGATGTGTGTCTGGTACTGGGTGTACAGGCGCCCGACAGTCGTATCGGTTGAGTACACTGTCATTGCCATGTGCGAATCCGAGGAGCGGTCTGGCCCCTGGGATGTTCTGACATGGCGCAGAGGAGACACATTTTCATCCGAAACATGCCGCACGAGGGGCGAGCACTTTTCCTTCTTGGGGGCAGGTGTAGAGACTAAAGCCGGGGAGCAGCTCCGGGTGCCTTTACGGTCAAAAATCTTGTCAATCAAGTCCTCGGGACTGCCAAGGCTATTCAAGAGGTCCATGGAGCTGGGAGACAGAGGTGAATCCAGAATGTCCTGCTGGATGCCATGGTCCCCGTCTTGGAGTATCGGGTCACGGAAAGGAGAGTCCGGATGGGTGTCACCTGTACTTCCTGACACACTTTCTGTCAATCCATTGGCACCATGGGAAGCCGAAATGCTTCGACCTGTGATATTGCGATGAGCCTCACCAAGGTCTCGAAAACGACATCCTTTAGGAAGAGAGCTCTTGCGGTCGGTGTTGAGCGGCGTCAGATTTGGGAGAGGAGAGGAAAATGTCGAGTTGAGGGAAGAGACGCGAAGGCCTCGACGGCTGTTGTCGACTGTAGCCATCATATTGGTTGTGGATGGTCGGCTACTATGTAGCCATCGATGCTGTTAGTGATGAGTTTTGCCAGGTTTAATTTTTGGTTCAAAACAGGAGAGGGACTGAGCAAAAATCAAAGAAGGCGCGTGCCAGAGAAAAACATAAACAAGAGAGGGGCGAAATGGTCATCATAAACGTGTTGAGGATTGCTTTGGGAAGGTGCGATGCTGAAGGCACCTCATGTCGTTCCTTCCATTTTGGCTAGATCACGCACGAGGCAGGTACCCAACATCTCGCTGGGAAAGAGCACAGGTTTCCATATTTGCTCATTATTGACAAGTACACAGTCTTCACGATACTTGCAACCACGATATATAAAACATTGATACTGGACGTGCTGCCCTCTTCTTTTTGTTCGTCACAATTTATTCCCGGATGAGATTTGATGATATCTCAAGTACAAAAACAGCCATCGATTTTGAAGAACCAAAACAACAATACCGACGACAGACTTATTGAATCTAATAATTAAAATGACATGAGTAAATTCACTCCGTCTGGGCACTAAGAATTAATTGATTTTACCATTCTAAGGACGTGAAGGGTAAGTAAACAAAGGTCTAAGTAATTCCATGAGGGCGCCAGGCGCACAGTGCAAGACAGTGTATACTCCAAATTCGCACCCAGAGCACTTTCCATTTTCATAATACAAGAGGTTCCCCGCTCTTTCCCTAATAATTGGACAGAACATGCTGGAACCCAGAGCTTGCCTGTATTATGTTCAGGCCTGTCCTCCTGTGTCCCAACGTCCCTTGATCTGAATCGCCGTTTGTTTACTTGCTTGATACTCTTAACAAGCAGAATTGTAATCCACCACGATGAAGCTTATCTTACGGTAGCGACACATCCTTGATCTCTGGTATCTCTTATGCCCTGGCCTTTTATGAATCCATCACTATCAACGGCCCCACAACTCGAATATCAGTCGCGTCTTAACAGTTATCGCCATGGCCTTTTCCCATCTTGAAAGGCTCCCTGCAGAGCTTGTTCTGCAGATATCGACATGTATGTACGGAAGACCGTCTGCCATCTTGCTATATACGCATTCTAGACCAAGAACTGACTGACACTCCACGTCCAGACCTTGACGACGATGATGTCATCGCCATCCAGAGCTCGTCTCGACATCTACGAACCGTTTGCCGCAATGGCGGCTTCTGGAGAGCTCGCTGTTTCGGCGACAGTCGGCTGGCATCGACATTGCGCCGTAAGAATTGGCGACGTGACCCAGCGGACCCGCAATCCGAAAAGTCCCGCCGCATCGATATCCGGGCGGCTTGGCACTCCATGTTTGACACCGGCGAGTCGATCTCGTGGTACGACGAACACATCCAGCGGAGCGGCAATATTACAACCAACTGGTTCGAGATTCCGCGGAGCCGCGACAATGAAGGCCGGCCGCTGAGCAGTGCACGCGAGCTCGAAGTCTGCGGCGTGGGGCTGTATCGTCCGCCGGGTTCGGCCGGGGGTGACCCGGAAGACGACAACAGAGAGGGCGACAGAAACAAACTTGAAGGCATCCCTGCACTTCTGGCAGTGGCACCTCTTGAAGACGGCACAGTTTGCCTTTGGGATGTGAATGGAACGGTGGGGCAACGCGGTGCCATTGTCCAACAAAGTGCGCCCGGTCTCTTATTTTCCGGAATCCAAAATGCCCAGAATGAGAGGCCGATTTTCAGTGTGACAGAGTGCGTGGCAGTCGACAGTACGCAGAGTCTGGCATATTTTGCTATTCAAAATCGTGAGTACCCCATCCTTACCCTTACAACGGCCAGTCCGTCGATGGAACTCAACTAACATTGTGACAGAGCTTGTCGAGGTCGATTTGCAGACATTGTCAGTTGCTAGCACCAAAAAATACCCACAAGCGATCACGGCATTATCGCCAGCACACCCTTCTGTGCCTCTTAGCATCGGAACAAGCGCCGGTATACTCCTCCACGATTCTCGAGCTCGGCCGGAAGATGCTGCAGGTACTTTTGGGTTCAAGTCCGTCGACGAGAGAATTGACGAACTTAATGCTGCGCCATTCCCACCGCCAGGGCCTCTGTCGATTGCCCATATCCAAGAACAAGGGCTGGAAGGAACCGCATCCAACGACATCTTCGCGGCAGGGCGCATATCTAGTATTCTGCACTATGACCGGCGGAAGTTGTCCGTGGTCAAGAATGCCATCCATTCGGGTGCCAGTCTAAGTGGACTGACCTCTATACCTTACCCGTTCCCCTCGATTGGAGACTATACTCGAGTACGGAGGGGACAGACGCCAGCTACCGACCTCTCAGCCGGCGGGCGAACAGTCGTGGCCTGCGGTGAGTACAAGTCAAAGGGCTCCCTGGAGCTGTATCCCGTCGACGGTGTGGACCCTACCAAGCACATGGTCAACCGCCAGACATCATCGTCTGCCAAGATTTTCTCCGTGGTCAGCCACGGCACGCTCCTCGCCGTCTCGGATGGTGTTGGCTACATCCGGTGGTTTGAACGGGACGGGTTTACAGAGGTACGAAAACACATGCTGGGCTCAGATGATTACGACGAGGATAAGAATAAAGCGCCTAGAAACCCTGCACCGCCATTGCCAGCGCCCCCAGCCAGCATACAGCAGATGATGGGGCCCGACTGGCCCTCGGCGTCTCCATTAGCACAGGTCCAGGCGCCGCTACGCCCTGCTCGCCGCACACACGAGTCCGGTGACATCGCCCGCAAACTGCTGGCAGCGCACACGGAAAGCACCAGCAGCACTTGCCAGCGGGATGACCACTTCAGGAACAACGGCCTGTTGTTCTGGACAGGCGAGAAGCTCGGCATGATCAGTTTCACGCGTGATGAGGGGACTCGTTCTGCTGGCTTCATTAAAGACAACAAGACCCCGGCCGAAAGGGCTCTCGAGGAGGAAGGAGACGCGTACAGACAGAGGGTGCGGGATCTCTTCAGGTCTGCCCGCTACTTTGGTGAAGACAGCGACTCGGACGATTAAGATTGCTACTAAGTCGCATCTTTCAAAACGCAAGGAGCATTCGGATGATGACAGAGTGGTGTCCTGGGTGGGACTGGACGTGTCGTGTTTTGTGTATTTTGTGCATGTTGTGTGTTCTGGGAACCACGACGTATCTTGTACGCACATCACGCATCATGCATATAAGTATTACCATCTTATAGCAACGTTGTCTTGTATTGCCTTATTGCGCATACCCTTTAGTATATGGTCGTCCTAGTATTGGATGGCTTAAATGTCTTGGCCAGAATTCAATCTTCGAGAGCCAACGCTTTGGAACAACGCCTTGATAAATAAGATCAAACAACGGCAGGATCAGGGACCATGCAGTGAGGACGGAAGACGGTAGACGGTAGTGACGAAAAAAAGATAGTGCATCCTGAGAAAAAGTAGGCCCCAAAGACCAAAGACCAGGGCGGCCAATGGACGGCGCCGGCTCGTTTTGCGCAGCAATTTATGCCCAATCGTCGCGATGCACGACAGCGGACTACCAGAAGAGGCAAAACAGTGGGAATCGCAGCTGGAGTCGCAATGAAAATCAACAAATCGAAATGAAAGGGATTGATGGGGCCCGTCGTTAAAAGGATGCAGCAATATCAAACAATATTTTCTTGCCTAGAATTTGAAGACTCGCTGGATTGACAGGCAAATGAGCTTTGACTAACAAGCCCTGGCAGCTCACCGCTTGTAAGTGCTGGCGCATGGGGCGCGTTGGCTCGATGCATGTCCAAAGCCTGCCATGCCGTCAGCGGCCTTGCTGTACGTTTTGTGCCCTTTTTTTGCCTCGTCTCCATATTGTTGATTTCCGCTCAATTTTTCTCGTTTTGGGAGATATTCAATCGATTCACCGCCTCACCTTTTCAGGCAGCATCGTGTCCGAGGTGTCCGGGACTGGGCGAGCTCCGCAACAAGCAAGGGTGGCCTGGCCTGAGCGCCATCTGGCGCCTGTCAGAGAAACAGGAGAGGCAAGGTGAAGAAGATAGATGAAGTTGCAAAAGAGAAGAATTGAGAGATGGAAAGTCCAATAGCTTCCTCTGCGGGAGAGCAACAGCTCGAATCGATTTAGCGCCATGTTCTGCACACCCCTTGGAAGTGCTTGGTGGGTGCTGGAAACGGAAAGCGCCATGCAGCAAATCATGCCCGCAAGCACACCGCTTCGCTCTGGACGCCGTACCTCGTGCGCACTTTGGTTCTTTCCCGCGATGATTGAGAAAACTCAGAACCGGAAAGAGTAAAAGACATTCTCGCGTGGCACTTTCCTTGTCTCTTCCCTTTTTGCGGACCTAATTCACTATCATTCAAGGAAGGAGGCAAGGTTGCAAAATGGTCACACATCCAAATAGGCACAACCCGGTGTAACTGCCTGTTCTACCCCGTCCAAGTACCAAGTCCACCGGGTGGTCAACTCTTGCCACCTTTTGCCGCAATATCGAATTGACGAGGAAGGAAGGATGCTGCGTGATTCTCAAAATAGGGAAGGGCCCCACCTGTGCCATCTGTCCTCCTGCGCTACCAACCCCTCTGCTGTGTGATGTGGTCGAGCCTCTGTGGACTGGGCAAAATCCCAAGAGAAGGAAGCCCAAAACAACATACATCCCGTCGCCGAAACCGACCCCGGAATACTGCACAAGACAATTCAACAAGGCCAGACGATCCAGAAACAACTTAGACCTTGCCACATTTACAAGAATCCACAATACGCCGTCGCCTCCATTCGCCAGCTGCATCGACATAAACCGGGGCCGTCCTTTGTCTGGATGCAGCGTCAAAAGCGTCTCCACCTGCGTTGTTGAGGCTGGCCAGCAGAGGAAAGGCAAAAGACCACCCTTACTTGGCCAGTCGAGGCTATTTGCAGTGGCCTGCGTCTGTCCATCCATATTCAATGGCTCGCTGCACCATGGGCCCGTCTGACTGAAGACGAGGAGAGGCAAGCAAGAAACGCAATTTGTTGGCCCATAGTGTGGCCCAAAGAAAGGACCACACGAGAGGCCCAAAGGATACGGCCCGCTGGACACCTCTTCGCCCTGCTTGACGGATGTGCTTTGAATGTGCTCTTTTATATCCTCCATACATCTTTTACCCTTTTCTGCTCTTTTTCATGGCAGGCTCTTTGTTTATTGTCTGAGCCGTTTACGACCCTTTTAAACGGCACATACAGACGGCAACGATCAACATTACAACGACGATATCTCGATAGCCAACGTCCCCTCTCCTCCTCCGACCACAAATCCAAACCCGCCATAATTAGCCCTCGTTGACGCGAGGCACGCTTATTCCATGGCTTTTTGGGTTCGTGGCGGGGGAGAGCAGACCTTTGGTCCCAGCCATGGAGAGGGAAAGAAGCGGCCATACTACTATGTCGACGACGAGACCGACGAGCCGGGGCATCGGCCACTGCAAAGGCGTGCTATCGGGGACGACGACAGCGACGACAGAGAAATCCGGCCGCAGCATCATTTTATAGCCTCTCTTGACGGAGTTCCGCCGCAATACCAAATCCAAACCGTCTACCGTCAGCACATCCAGGAATGCGATATCCCCTACGAATCTATAGAGCCTAGAGACGCCACGCCGGTCGAAGAGCATGTCTTCTTCGTCTTATATGAGGAGAGCCCAAATATGGCCCGGTCAATCTCGTCCCAGTCACCGTTGCCAATACCTGCCGGCCAATCCCCCTTACTTGTACCAACGAGATGGGAGAATGAACATTCTACCTCACCAGCACCAGTGGCAACAAACTGGAAGAACGGTTCTGACCTCAAGGCATACGGTACTCGGCAACCACTTTACTCATCTGAACTTGTTCCGGTACACGCACCACGGCCAAAGCTGCTGAGGTATGAGGACTGGAGGGACCAGAACCGGAGATACGACTCGGCCCCAGAGCCAGCAGACCTATCCCGATCGGACTCGCCTTTCGTTGAGAAACCACATGCATACAGCCAAAGACAAACACCAGACGACATAGGGCCGCGTGTATATGCACACTCGTTGGGTGACAGATGGATGGCCAGGCCAGATATTCGAGAAGCTGAGGTCGTTTACGACTTTGACAATGAACGAAACAGCAACATTTCCCAGCATGAGCACCATCACCCGGCCGGACCGCAACACGAACATCAAATGGTCCAGTCGCTGAGCTGCACCATCCACGACCCCAGCAAGCCTGCCGAAATCCCCTTGATGACCGACACCGAAGCAGCCGCCAGTGTCATGGCCCATCTTGCCAGCTTCAACCGCCGGTTCCCGTCGTCACGTCACGAACGCATCTTGCTCGTCCTGATCCACCCCAAGTCGGTCAAGGCAGACTTTAAACTGGACGACAGTGCCCTCCAGAGCATCTTCTCGTCGGCCAACGAGATCTTTTTCAACGGTCGCCTGACGCAGCGCGTGCAATGGGACTGGTCCGACGAAAACTCGAACCCGCAGTACGACAACAAAATTATCGGCCATACTTCTCTAAGGCGAGCCCAGATCGGCGGCTTCGAGACGTTTGTCTTGCTGTCGACGCCCATTCTCAAGAGCCGCGAGTACAGCCGCCGCCTGCTCATCTCGGCCTTTTTGCACGAGCTGATCCACTGCTACCTGTTTATCTGCTGTGGCTGGAGCGCCCGCGAGTCCGGCGGCCATACCGAAGGCTTCCGGCGCATTGCCGACACGATCGACCAGTGGGCTGGCCGCGAGAATCTGTTTTTATGCCAGGTTGAAGCAGATCTTGAGCAGTTCCGCCAGCTACCCGAACGAAATGCAGCCGCAGATGACGAGGTTGAGGACTACAGCGGTTACTCGGTGGCCTCGCCCGTTTTTTATAACGCGCAACTCTGCCCGACAAGTTCCAATGGCGACTGGGAACGTCGTTTGCATGATTGCTGGGACCATCACCAACATCACCACGGCAGCATCCAAACTGACTCTTTGCCATGGCCATGAGAGTCTGCGGACGAAATTTTTAACCTTTTTCCGGCTTTTATTCATTTTCATTTACTTAATTTTCTCTTTCATTCTATGGCAGCGTCAACAGCATATGCATTTTGCACAGGCGTTTCTTGCACCCTCCTCTCAAATTCACTTCCCTTTCGCACATTACGGATTTACACCTTTAGACATATTTATTTTCTAGATCAACATATTTGCACCATATACCCCCATATACGCAATTGAACTATTTATCCAAATTACGCAAATTTTAGTTGTGTATATTCTTTTTTATAAGTAAAAATTTATTTGTAATGACCTGAAAAATAAAACCGTAAAATTTTCAATATACCCAAATTTTTTTTTAAAAAAAAAAAGAAAACGAATATAAAAATAGGAAAGAAACACCGTAATCAATTAGATATTTGAATAAAATGTAAAGCCTAATTCATATTTATAAACACAACTTGTCATATCGTCATTGAATTTTTCTATGCGGGCGCTGAAATCGCAATATAGATACAAAAAGATTCATTATACCGGCTCTTGGCCGTCAATATCACCACTGCCTTCTCCGCCCTGCTGGCCTCCCTGCTTCGACGAGCCATGCTGGTGCATATACTACATGCCGCCAGCGTCTTCATCGTCGGGCGAGTAGACAGCTTCGTTGCAGAGCTGGGCCATCTTCTTGAAGAAACGGCGCCACTCGAGAGGGTCGCCCTTGATTTTGACAAACCGAACATCGAGCAACAGTGGCGCACCCGAATCGTCCATGTCGTGTTGTTGCAGTTGGCACCTGTCCACTAAAATCTCGCCATGCAGCGTCTGCTTGCGGCCGTCGACGGTCCGGACCTTGATGTGAGCAACGCGGTCAATGACCTGGCTGCCATCGGTGGCCGACATGACCGACGCGGCTGATGGAGTGGGCACATTGAGCTCGTGCAGAGCGCCGCACAGCATCTGGACCAAGTGCAGCGGCGGCATGTGCGAGAAGAAGCGCGTGAGCGAGTATGACGGCACAATGTCCTGGAACCGGCGCGCATGCTGTGTGAGCGTGACGGGCACGCCGCGCAACTGCGAGAACTGGCTCATGGCCGGCTCCTCCGCCAGTGCCTCACGAATACCATAGCCGAGACCTGCGACACCGCCGCCACCTGTTGCATGGCCGTCGATCCGATCTGTCCGCGAAATGTCGGCAAGAGACGTGGGCTGAGTTGACGACGTGGCAAACCGCCGCACCGCCCGCAAACCAGGCCGCTCCCAGTCGTATTCGGCGTCAAAGAGAGGTGCCGCCTCTGGCTGCGTTGACGAAAGGGGCGCTGTCGAGTTGGCTGGCTGGCTGGAGCCGTCAAGATCCATGGCATCTCCGCCACCTCCGCCGCGTCTGGCCGTGGCTGGGTTCTTCAAATCGATCCGCAGGTTGCCGAGCATCTGTGTGGCCAGCTCGAGCGGATCAGACACTCGGTCGTCGGCCGTCAAAAGGCTGTTGGTTCGCGTAAACCACGGGTGTTGACGGATCTGTGCAAAGTTGAAACGTTGCTTGGTATCAATGTTCATCATGCCACGCAGCAGTGACAGCGCAGCCGGCGGTACCCGTCCCCAGAGCGGGTCGGTGCTGTGTCCATTCTTGTTGGCATACTCATAAAACTCCCAACTTGTTAGGACAGGCTCGTCCCACGGAGTGTTGCCAACGAGAAGCACAAAGAGAATGACACCGCAGGACCAGATGTCCACTTGATCCGGGCTGTACCGTTTCTGGACGGTCCCAGGCGGCGCATTAGGTGGTGGCCGAGCACACGCGAGCACCTCGGGCGCAATATATGGTGGACTGCCACAGACAGTCGAGCTCTGTTTGCGGCTGCCCTTGTACTCGTACATTGTGGCCATGCCGAAGTCTGCCAGTTTCAGGTTGCCTGCGCCCGACAGAAGAATATTTTCGGGCTTGAGATCGCGATGTGCCACACCCTTGGAGTGCAGAAAGCTCGTGCCACTGACAAGTTGCCGGAAGTAGACATGGGCAATGTCTTCGGGAACTCCGACATCAGCCTCGATTTTGTCAAACAGATCACCGCCCTCGGCATACTCCATAGCTATCCACCGCCATACGTCGTCCTCGCCCGTAGCAAACCACTCGATAATGTTTGGGTGCTGGCCGACGTGCGAGTGTAGCGAGCACTCTGTGGCAATCTGTTTTGGCGATATCCGGCCATGCTTAATGGCGTATTGTTTGTGGATGAGTTTGACGGCGAAGACGGGCGTTGGGGCGTTGCTTGGGACAGCCTTTTTAATGCTGGAAATCGTGTCAGCACTGTGAGTTTTTTCATAAAAAATTGAGAACATCGGCCACTCACGATGCAAAGGCTCCTCTGCCGATCGTGTTCGAGATGAACCGAAACGGCAGGTTATCAGGGAGAGGGGCAAGCTGGGACTGTTGCATGATTAGCTTGGGCATTCAAAGGCAAACTCTGGCTGCCGCTCCTATCTTCTGTCCGTTTTTTCCCCCAAATTCTTCTCTTTTTGACACGGTCCGATCTCGTGATGATTTGGCCACCTTTTGTTGACTTTCCACAATTTCGGCACAAAGTAAACAAGGGGCGGCAATTTGCCGATACTTACCATCTTGGTTATTGTAGCACGTCGTGCACCTTCGCCCTCGGTGCGTGTCTTGGTTCTGGCCAGAAACCAGCTGTGATCGCTCGCGTGATGTCCTATCGATATACGCGCTTTTCAAAGTGGCGGTCGCGTCTTAGGTCGCGTCTGGACTTTGTGGGATGGTGATGGTTTTAATGGGCAGGCGTTGGCCTCGTCAAAAGTCCAGCGCTGCTAGTGGGGTTCGATTGGCCGAGAGACGCTGCCTGCCTGTTTCCCCTCTGAAAAAAGTGCATTCCGGCGCTGTGACCGCCTCTGACCGCCTATCGCAGCCCAAAAGCGGGTCCTTATCGGCCGTTGCTGGGTGCAGGGAGGGGCCACTTTTTGGGGTCAATTGCTGGCCGCTGGAGAGGGGACTGCCTGAGAATGTAAACAACGAGCAAGAAAAGACCGTAGACGCCGGCCAAACACCCACCGAGACCCCCGCGAACACCTGCCAGAACAGCAGAGAACATTGTCCATCCACCGCTCCTTCTTCGCCCACACACTGCATTCCTGGCAGACCGACAAACGTGGCAGGCACGATCCGTATATTCGCAGCAGTGTCTTTCCCTCTGACAACGAGCTTGGATATTTTTTTTCTCGGCCTAACAAGTCGATCAGTGACGCCAGTGGCCATTGGCTTTGCGAATAGCTCCTTCCTTCCTGACCAACCATTCTTTGGATTTCCATCCCTCAGCCTCTTTCTGCCACTGTCTCAGATTCCAACGTCGTGCTTTCCTGCCCATTGGGTCTCTCTTGCCTTTTTCTATCTCCTTCTCCTCTCCTGCCTCTTGGTCCTTTCAACACACAATTACCTTGCTGGATAAGCTTGAAACAGAAAAGAAGCTTATTTCCCTTCTGCATCTTCTCTTTTAATTCTTATTCTCTTTTCTTCTCATCTTCAGTTGTGTTGGCATTGTCCATCCCTTCCGGCTCGCTTCTCTTTTCATCATCTCTTCCAACGTCCGTCACGCTTCAGCAACGCCATCTCGACAACATCTCCCATCTCTCCATTCGTTACACAACCACTCTTCACAGAAGGCTATCCCTTGCGTCTGTGATACTTCTCGACGGCTTGACAACCTCTTCTTCTCTTTCTTTCCTCCCACATCCCCCACAACACTCGCACACCATGGCCGACGCACAGAGTGCATCGGACATGCAGGCGTCCGTCCTCGGCGGCGCAAAGAAGGGTCCCGACTCGCAGAGTGTTACCAAGAGGTAGGTCTCAAGTGTTGATCGTTGTGTTTTCTTGTTTCTTGCCAACTTGGACAGGCACTGACAGATTGCTGCTAGATTGCAAACTGAGCTGATGCAGCTTATGACCTCGCCAGCACCCGGCGTCTCCGCGTTTCCCTCCGCCGATGGCAACCTCATGTCCTGGCGGGCAACCATTGAGGGCCCCGACGACACGCCGTATGCGGGCCTCACATTCAAGCTTTCCTTTGCCTTCCCCGCCAATTACCCCTACGCTCCGCCGACTGTGCTCTTCAAGACGCCCATCTACCACCCCAATGTCGACTTCTCCGGCCGCATCTGCCTCGACATCCTCAAGGACAAGTGGACGCCCGCCTACAACACCCAGACTGTGCTGCTGAGTCTGCAGAGTTTGCTTGGCGAGCCCAACAAGTATGTACTTTTGCCCTGAGATGTGCCATGAAACACACTGAGAACTATTTTACTGACCTTCTGTAGTGCCTCTCCTCTCAATGGCGAGGCTGCCGAGCTGTGGGACACCAACGCCGAAGAGTTCAAGCGCAAGGTCCTTGGCCGCCACCGTGATGTTGACGACGAGTAGACTGCTACACGATATTGAACGAAAGCCTTGAACACGACTGGAGAAGGGAGCGAGGATGACATGGCGTGGCATGTAACTATGCAATGCATTGCATATGAGCGACGAGCGATTGAACGAGACATATACCACATGACGACACGAAGGCGCCATTGGATATGGAAGAGAATGTACGGGAGCCAAGGGTTGGCTGCGCATTGTTTCATTTTATTTATTCCCTTTATTTTCTAGCACAGCGGCCAGGTACATCGGGGGTCCTGGTATCAAGGACCGAAGCAAGCATCAATTTCACCTCATTTCATCTTGCAATATAATCAGAGGTCACAGGCCAGATACCGTGACGTGATGACAGTGACAGACGTGCTAGAGGGACAACATGTTGTGTACGCGTTGGATTGACGTATGTAAACTGATACTGGGTATTAAGGTCCGGGTTCTGTAAGCTTGCTTGTGCCACTATTGAGGACAAGAAGACAAGACACCTCAAAACATGGCACGAGACAGTATGACTGGAGAGAACGAATATGAAGTTTTCCACTTTTTTTGTGTTTTGCTTGTTTTGGTCCGATCGCCCCTGGATGATGCGGCGGTCTAGTTTGTGCTTGTGTTGTCGATTTTTTGATTTCCTTTTTATGTTTTTGGTTCGTAAAAATCGAGTCGCCCAAAAAATCAAAGACTACCCATTTCCCGAGGTTTCCCTACCCATGCAAATCCATTTACATAGACAACTCCCAACCCCACCCCCGTGTCGGTATTTTTCGCTTTTAAAATTTTCCAAACACCAGAAGTTTTTGATTCCTTACTCCTCAACCACGACGGTGTGGAGACCCTTGGGGTTCTTGACGTTGACGGCCTGGACGAAGCTGTACAGCTTCTCCTTGGCGTCCTCCTCGTCGTTTCTTCTCCGGGAGATGCGGACGCGGAGTCTGTAGGCAACGCCCTTGACACCGGCCTCCCACACCTTCTTGTTGAGCTGGGGGTCCAGGCGGACATCAGAGGTGCCCTAAATGGTATGTCAGCATTTCTGTCTTTGTAGTCTGTAGAAGAACTTTCTTTGATGATCGAGTATCGGCCGATGTGTCGTCGAGAAAGTCGGAAATTGGGAATGGGATAGTCCGTACCATGGCCTGCTGAGCGAACTTCTTGATCTCCTTGACGGCGCGGGGAGCCCGCTTCTTGAAGCTGACACCGTGCAGCTAGATTGACATCAATGTTAGCAAACGTCCTTCCAACAGTCGCAGATCTTCAATCTCGAATTTGGACGCGACTGTCCATCCAATCCTCAAATCCAGATTTTCCTCATGGCGTCGTCCCTTCCATCTGGCCTATTGACAACCTGTCATGCGGCCTTCGTCCGTCACGTCGCCTGGTCCGATGCCGTCTCTGTCCGTCCTTGGTCCTCCTCTTTCCTGGATTGATGATCGCCGGATTGGATGTTCGTCGTCGTTCGGTCCGTTCGGGAATCTCAAAAACGTACTCTCTTGTGCATGTGGATGGTGTACTCGCGGGAAACGACATCAGCAATGGCCGAGCGGCCAGCCTTGCCGGAAGCCTTGGTCTTCGACGACATTTTATGTGATTGCTGTTGGCGACAAAAGATACGTTAGATGGGCTGGTTCTGGGACGAAAAGAATGTCGAAAAGCGAACGATGCTTCGAGAAAAGGAATTGCGTCAAGCGAAAGAGACGTCGTCGGTGTGCATACCTCGAAAAAATCGGTTTCGGTGGTCGTCGGTAATGGGTGGTGATGGCAAGTCGAGAATGGGAGGGAGGGGGGAGCAAAGAAAAAAGACAGTCCAAGCGGAAAAAAAGCGAGAGGGCTAAAAGTAGGGCCTGGTACGGGAAAAAAAATTGTTGTGTGCTCTGCAAAATTGCGAAAAAAGAGGACGCTTTGGCCAATCAGAGACAGCAATATGCCGCACTAGTCTCCACCTTTACCAGCGCGCAGAAATCAAATTACCTAAGCATCCACGTGAGTAAAGTCACGATGTACTGCACGTGATGGTGCCTCTCAACTCAGAAGGCCCACTTTTGTCCTTTTTTATCTATTTATTTTGTATTTAATTTTATATGCGTGCCCCTGGCATGAAGCACGGGAGCGTTACGAAACTGGCGTGGCTCCAGTCCTGCCCTCCCCTAAATTAAAGTACCGCGACGCGCTAAACAGTATGCGGCAGTGACCTGGAGACCTGGGCGCGAGCCAGTCACATCAACAAAGAGACCAGGAACGCTGCATTGTGCCCATTGCTCCTTCCACTTTGGCGCCTTTTGCTGGGCTGTCGCTGTGTCGTGTTGCCAGCGAAATCCCCCTTCCAACCACGCATTTAGCATTTGGCTGCAACCCTCTTGCCTTCGCTCTCACCAGTTTACCACTCACCACTTTCGATTCTCGATTTTACGATCTCCCACCCGCAGGATTTGAGGCAGCGCCCTGAGCCACGGACCCAGGATTTCTGCCTTCATTCTTTTCAGCGTTTCTGTCCTTCTTTCGACCGCTCACTACCTTGCCTTTCTCCGCGTTCTCACCCATTTACGATCGCCATTTTTCGCGTCCGGACCAGCAGCTCTCCGCGACTCCTCGAACCCATAAAGAAACAATTTCTGGCTCCCACCGTCTCGTGTCGTCTTTTCGACTGCTGGGAAGAAACTCAGACGCCTGTGCACAGCCAGAGAATATTCTGTACGACAGCGTGTCTCGCTCTCACTGGCTCTGTGCTTTTGAATCTTTTAACTGCCCTTGGTCCTCCTCTTTCGCCCACTTTCAATTTTGTGGTCTGTTTCCAGCCACTCTGCGAACTCGAGACTCTTCCTTCACGCCAACGACAACGATCAATTCAAGAACTTGGCGACAGGCGTCATTTACTACGTATCACACGTTTTCGCGTTCACCTTGCTCTCAATTGACGACCGAGGACGCTTCTAGACGTCAGCGGAAGAAGAGCCAACGTCAAGTCGATCAGCATTTAACCGCCAACCCGACGAGGCTCGACCAGGTTCAGCCTCACCCGACGACACTTGAGTTTTTCTCTTTCTTCTCACACCAAACGACACAATGGCCGACGTTCCTGGAGGCCACACGCCGTCGCCGCAGCCGGATCTCAACCGGAACCGACTGCCCTCGCTCTTCGAGGTGCTGAGCCGGCGGACGCTGCCACCAGTCGATCTCTACTCGTTCTACATCTACATGCGTGATCAGCAGCGCTCAGTCGACTATCTTGACTTTTGGTACGTTGAGAATTCCCTGGACCTACGGTTGGGTGACCTATACTAACACTGTTCTCAGGCTGGATGTTGCTCAACACATGACTCTTTGCCGGCACTATGTCCGCGAGCTGCGCCGTTCTGTTCTTGTCGTCACACCCGACGGCGAGAAGTCGGCTTCCAAGCGCTCGTCTGCCATTCTGGAGAACCTGGGAGATATGACACACCCAGTTGCCGGCCCCTCCAAGCACTTGACGGACAAGGAGAAGGACCAAGATGCCCAGATGTCAGCGTTTCTGCGCGAGGACCTGCAACCTCAGGACTCGCCCATCAGCGGCCCTGGTGGCTCCCGCCGCAGCCCGATCCCGGCCAGCACACCGCGGGATATCACCGACTCCAACTCACCAGCACACGCTGTTGCACGCGAGGATATCCGTGCCTCTGCCGAGAAGATTCTGTATACGTTCCTGCTGCCCGGTGCAGAGCGTGAGATTATCCTGCCAGGCAACATCACCTCAGACATTACGACTGCCATTGAAGAGTTTGGCCGCGACGACCCCGAGGTCTTTGACGTCGCTAAGGATTACGTCTTCCAGGCCATGGAACGTGATGCCTTCCCCGGTTTCCTACGGATGAAGGCTCTTGGCAACCTCATCCCTCCGACGCTCATTCTGCGCCTCATCATCGGCATGATCTCCATGTTCGGTGCCTTCTGGACTGCCTTTGTGCTTATCTTCCTCGACGAGTCGCGGAGGACACGCCTCTTCCTCATCCTGCCCTTCACGTTTGGCGTGTACTTTTTGGCGTCGTTCCAGTATGCCCTGGACCCCGTCCTTGCCCTGCTCGGGTTCAGCGAGTACACCCCGTTTCACTTCTCGCGTGTACGGGAGCCGTTCGTGCGGCGGCTGCTGGCCAAGCGGGCGCTCGTGGTCCTGGCCGTGACTGTGCTCATTGATGCTGCACTCCTGGTGCTGTTCATCTTTGTCCCCGGCCGGCGGCTGTAGACATCGACATACACGGTGCTGAATAAGTGCCTGCGGATTGGACTTGACGTGACCACTCGGCGTTTATATCTTGGAATTTTGTTACGAATATCACGAAGGCGTACTGCGGAGCAACCTTGTTTTTTCTTTCCCTGTCATTTCACATGAGCTTGCTTTGCTTCTATTTTATGCGTTTCCATCTGCTTTCGAATTTTCTGTTTGCGTGCTTTTAGGATACCAGTTGTCTTTTCATATTTCTTACTGCCATTTCACATCGGACGCCCACCTTGCTGGGTAGTTTTATGCGGGCGTAGTCATTCAAAGGGCAACACTAGGGTAATGGTTCAATGGCCACAGACAGTGGAGAAAAGGAAAGGGCGCATCTGTCTCGGAAACCAGCGTTATGTAGTTCTTATGTAGTTATAGATATCAAAGAGGGTTATTCTTCCACACAAAGCCCACCCATATACGACGTACGTGTTCGTGAGTAAGACCGCGTTCATGCTCATGTTAATATTCGTAACTACTTGGAGCTTCGTTCCTACAGTACAATCAATGCTCGTCGTTCCTCAATATGATAGGAGGCTTGATGATACTATCTCTATCCCCTTTGTCTCCAACGTACACTGGTGTCTAAGCATTCCGGTTCCGCTTGTTAGCCTCGCTCTCGTCGTCATCAATGTCCATGGCACCGCCGCCGTCATTATGGCTCGTCTCAGCAGGACGGGCCGAGCCTTGTGGGCCAGGTACGGGGTTTGGACTCGGTGCAGCACTAGTCATCATGTTGACGCCCCGCTTGTTGAATCGTGGGTTGCCAATACCCCTGCCGTCTCTCGACACATTGAGCGTCATTGGCCGCTTTCCGTGCGGCCAGCCGGCCGAGCCATCGCCGTTATCATTACCGGCTCCGCCTCCGCCGGCGCCGCCATCCTTGTTCAACATCACCCGCTTCTCGGCATCCACAGCCCGCTTGAACTGGTTGTCCCACTTCTGGGTCTCCTCCGCCCGGGCGGCCGCTGTCCGCCGGATGCCGGCAATTTGTTCGTCCAAAGCTGCCAGCGTCGACTCGCACCGCTGTGACCAGGTCTGGAGGGCGGTGTGCAGTTTCGGAACGGCGCCCGGGGCCAAGTCCCGCACAGGTGCCACGGCGCTAATGCGGACAACCTGGTGGGCCGGGTCAAGGGTGCCCGTCACCAATCCAGCATAGACGGCGGCCATAACGAGCGTCTCGAGCTGGCTGGCGTCAGCGAGACGTAGTTCGCGCACGAGGTGGTCATAACTGAGGCTGGAGCGGTCGGTGGCGAGGGAGACGAGGGATAGGTGGCGAAGCTTTGTGGCCTGTGCCTCTGTGAGGGCGGGGAGAGGAGTTGTTGACGATGTTGGTGGTGCGGCCTGTTGTAATTGTGATTGTTCGGAAGATTGTGCGGATTGTGAAGAGGATGAGGGTGCTGTGCCCCGTTCGTAGTCGGCGTACGTGCCGTAGCTAAAGATCTGGAGAACCGTCAAGTAGGCGGCATATTCTGGATCGGCCGTGGCTAGAGCTTGGACTTGAGGCGTCTGAAGCAGTTCGGCGAAGAAGTAGGTGCTCGGGTGGGAGGTGGAGCGGACAACGAGGTCAGCAACCTGGCGGGGAGAGTTGGCAGACTTGGCGAGGGCGACAAATGGCTACAGAGACGTGGTTAGCAGGAGATCATTGGGCTGTGGTGACGGTGTAAACAAATCACGAGTGGAGGAAAACCTACCTCCAAGGCGTCCATCGCCCTGAGCTGTGCCATTTTTGCTGGTTCGGGTGTGCAGGCGTATATGAAAGATGTTCACGAGCACGATTTGTGTGAATGATGTATTTCAGTTGGTGTTGAAGCTGTATTGGCGGGGTTGCGGTGGTCGTGATGTCAAGCTTGAGAGCTTCGTGATATCGCCGGTAGCCTTGGACGTCAGCGGGGTGATGAGGCTGGAGCCTGTGGCTCAAGATGACTAAGCACGGAGGTCACCTCTTCTGACCTTCACCCTCAACTCTTCACGGTAAGATACAATACTCACGACAGCAAATGTTTCTTCCAACCAAAATGTTTCTCGAATTGTTGTCTATTTTACTCGATACAACTCTGACACTCGAATGCCGGATTTTCTCTCCAAATTGCCTCTTTTGTTGTTGGTTTGCTTCCTGTTCATGGTCGATCTTGCGAGTTTGAAGATGTGTGTCAGGACGGTTTGAGTGCCTTGAAAGCGTTCAGGGGCATCGCGTGATTACCAGTAATGGCAGCCAAAATGCCCCTGAAGCCCCTGTAGCGAGACCGACGGCGCTACGTGACAGGTGCCCCAGTAAGGCGGGAAAAGCGGGTCCACTGGCACTAAGCTTTGGCTAAGTCCACTGTCAAAGAAGGCGCTACAGCGATCTCGCTTGGAATAGTAAAAAATCACAAATAATTATCAGATGGAACTGAATACTCCGACATTTCGTATTAGACTTGTTGTCTTTCCCCATTTCTTGTTCGATGTCCTTTCTGGAAGCTTACTTGTAACCAAGAAGCGAAACTTTTAGTAGCCGCCTTTCGAGACTCTAGAGAAACAAATAAAACTCAAAATAATACCTCTCCCAAAGAGGAACCCATCAACCTTATGGATATGGATATTTTCTTCCAGAACTGTTTTCTGTCCTCTTGCGTAAAATTACGCATACGCAAACACCTGCGAGTCACTTAGTGAAGTCACTGCCACGCTGCATTCGTCAACGTTGACAAACGTTTGTCGATATGCAAAACTCGTGGCCCATCTCCACAGAATGAGACGCAAGACGGAAGCCCCTATTGCAAGCATTTGCAAGCACTGCGACCGGACGCTCCTGCCGTTCAGCTGGGAACATCGTGCCGTCTTTTGGTAGCTGCTGTAGCTTCCCGTGACTTCCTTTCCCGTGCCTCTTTCCCTTTTCGTTTAGAAGTTCCATGGTTCCATCTTCAGGTGGCCTTTTTGCGTTTCTTTGAGTTCTCTGCCAGGCCAAGCCAAGCCATGAGCGTCCCGTGCGTGGAGCGGCAGGATGGATGGTAGGCGGGGTGTAGAGGAAGAAAAACGCAAAGGAAGAACAGGAAAATACGCGGGCCTTATGATGCACCGATTAGTACTCCGTATCCATTGAGATATTCAAGGTGGCCTTTTGCTGTTCGCCTAATCTTGCCTTTTTACCATGCCATGCCATGGATCGCCTTGTGGGATGGAGATGAGACTCTCGGCGGTGATCTCTGTCGAGTCGTCGGCACGTTTAGCCTTTATTCTTCAGTTCTTTTGTTGAGTTTTACTTCGATCTTTTTTCGTGAAAATTTTGTGATCCATGCCCTTGTCGTTCTTTCCCTACGAGAAATTATCTCAGGCTTTCCCTTTCTACGTCTAGATCCCTATGTCGTTCCTTCCCAGAGATGCCACTGATCGCGCTATACGATGTATTGCCGTAGTTAGCGCCGTCTACTGATTATCTTTGCTTCATGGCTTGCAGTCGTCTGGACATAGCGCCGCCGGTAACGGGCGGTAGTGCAGCAGGTGGTTGGGGACGGAAAGGGAGTCGAAATAGATTTGAAAGAGAAAATTGAGAACGACGAGAAGAATACAGACAATGAATGGTAAGAATAAAGAAGAAAAGAGCGACTTCCAAGAAATAAAAAAAGGTTCCGCCAAATTTAGGCACACACAAATATAGCGCGAGTGAACCGGAGTTTTCGCAGGTAAAATGGAAGGCGCGAGGCCAGGGCCCGGCAAGTGCGGAAGCGACGACAAACATAAAAAAACTGGGTGGCGCCTTCTCTCTGCCGACGAGGACAAGACAAAAAGAGAAGGAACTGGAAGTGGCAGGTGCTGCAATTAATTTGCAGTTAATAACGAGGCACAGAATTTCCCGACAAGAGACAAAAACAATCCCCAGAAAATACAAGACACAGATGCCACACGATACTCGAAAGCGACTACATTAAGAGCCCCTCACGCCGGTGGCTTCCAGAACAGCGTCCCTGAATGCGCGCTGCCGCTAAGAGCACAAAGTAATCACCGTCGGCGAGACAAGTGGATTAGAAAGCAGCGCCAGCGTCACTCCCGCAATTCCACCGCAATTTTCTTTGAAGAATATCGTGCGATTCTCGCATCTTGACGATTTTCTGTCCCTCTCGATCTATTCACCCTCGTTTCCTCTCGTTTCTTGCCAAGTTGCAGACTGCCATCGTCCCCTGTCTCTCGATCGTTGGCATCTCGCACCAGCCTCCCACCCCTGGTTCCATCCCGCACAGGCCGCGCATCACTGAAAGAGACATAAAAAAAGAAAGGGAAAAAGGCCCCATCAACCGCAACAGGGACTCGTCACTGGCTTCGTGGCCACTGTTGCTATCACTGCTGCCGTCGCATTTGTTCGCATCGACCTCGCTGTCGACGCGGCTCGATTTTGATCTCAAGTGGTAAGTCAGGATTTCCACGATCGCCAGCAAGCAGAGAAAGTCAGAATCACGCCAAGCACAAGAGTACACCTTTTCTCGGGATCTCTTCTTCTGCGCCTCTTTTTGCCTCTGCCCTTCTGTCCTTCCCAAAATCTTACACCCACGGTCTGCACTCTCGTGGTCTGCAGCTGCGCCGAACAATAAGCTGACGCCACGGCTGAAGTCTTGAAGAAGATCCAAGAAAAGAACAGAGACCAGAACACGATTCGAAATCACCTTCACTCGCTTCGAAATCAAGTCCCCCAGCACTTCCCAGCACTTTACAGAAACACACCCCTCCCGCGAACCCCTGCCCGTCCTTCCCTTCAACGAAACGTCGCGGCACGGCCTACCAACTCGACGACACACGCAAAGCAACCCCAGACGACCCAAACGACCAAAACGACCCAGACCGACCCACGCTGAACCCATCCTTCGAAACACACTCGCAAAGCCCCCAGAGAAACACAGCGCCCACCTGAGCTTTGTGTCTCCGGAACACCACTTGTGAAACGCAGAACTCACTTTTCGTCGTTTCTCGTTCCCCGACGCCCGCGGACAGACACCAGATAGGCCCTACGGCGTAACGACGCACAATAATCAATAATCGATAATAGGACGAAGAACGCTCCGCGGCACTCTTCTCCTTCTTCACACCCCCTTCTCGTCGGTCTGTTCTGCAGGAGCTGGTCTTCCCGCAGCAATAAGAATAAGCTTGTTCGCTCATCGTGCCGTTGCGCCATAGCCTTTTCTTGTTCTGCTTCTTCTTTTCTTCTTTGTTCTCTTCCTTTCCCCTTTTCTTTCCTCCTTTCGTCTCTTCTTCCTCGTCGATCTCCGAACGCCCCGATGTCTCTGGAACTGCCGGCCCGCTCCTAGTAGACGACGACGACCATCACCTCTCCCCCTCCCGTACTTGCGCCCACGACATCTGTCGACAACAGTCTCACTCTCCTACACATTCACAATGGCGCCAGCTTACATCAAAGTCCCGCCGAGGGACCCGGACGGCAACCAGGCAAAACTGGGCGTCCCAACACCACACATGGCTACAACCACCCTCAAAGTCGGTGGCATGACGTGAGTTTTCAGTTCCAGTTCCCGTCAGCGGCTCTGTCGCGGCTCTCTCCGCCATTCCAGTCTCGCAGTCCTCCCTTGCGTGCCTCCAGCGCGGCTACCTTTTATAATCCGAGACATTACCAGAACGCACAAGCTAACCCCTACTTTTTCCCTCTCTCTAGATGTGGTGCATGCACTTCTGCCGTTGAAGCGGGCTTCAAGGGCGTTGACGGTGTCGGCAACGTGTCTGTGAGCCTTGTTATGGAACGCGCCGTCGTTATGCACGACCCAGCACGCATTACTGCTGAAAAGATCCGCGACATTATCGAGGACCGCGGCTTCGACGCCGAGGTCCTGGCCACCGACCTTCCCTCCCCACGCATCCGCGACTCCGATGACGACGACTTCTTTAACGCCGATGACGAGCTGTCCAACATGCAGCAAACTACAGTGGCGGTTGAGGGCATGACCTGCGGTGCTTGCACCTCCGCCATTGAGACCGGCTTCAAGGACGTGGAGGGTGTCAAGAACATTAACATTTCGCTCATGTCGGAGCGCGCCGTCATCGACCACGACCCGACCGTACTGAGCGCCGAGAAGATCATGGAGATGATCGAGGATCGTGGATTTGGCGCATCATTAGTCGAGACCAAGGACCTTAAGGCTGAGCGGAGGAACCGGTCAGGCGCGGGCCGCAACGCCCCAGAACATGTGACGACGACAGTGGCGATCGAGGGCATGACTTGCGGCGCCTGCACGTCGGCTGTCGACGGCCTGTTTAAGAACGCCGATGGTGTGCTACGGTTCAATATTAGTCTGTTGGCCGAGCGTGCCGTCATTACGCACGACCCGACGAAGCTGTCAACAGAACAGATTGTGGAGAAGATCGAGGACGGCGGCTTTGGTGCGAGCATTGTCTCATCCGTGTCCGAGGGCGCCGACAATAGCCACGGCTACACCTCCTCACAATTCAAGGTCTTTGGCAACCTCGATGCTGACCAGGCCAAGGCCCTCGAGGAGAAGCTGTCCGCTCTACCGGGCGTGCAGTCGGCCCGCCTCAATATCGGCACGTCCCGCCTGACCGTGTCACACCAGTCGGCTGTTACCGGCCTCCGCGCTATTGTGGAGACCGTCGAGGCAGAAGGCTACAACGCGCTCGTGGCGGACAATGACGACAACAATGCCCAACTCGAGTCGCTCGCCAAGACCCGCGAAATTAACGAGTGGCGCCGCGCCTTCAAGGTGTCACTCTCCTTCGCCATCCCCGTCCTCATCATCGGCATGATTCTGCCCATGTGCGCGCCTGCCATTGACTTTGGCGCCTTCAAGCTCCTGCCCGGCCTTTACCTGGGCGACGTGATTTGTCTTGGCCTGACTATCCCCGTCCAGTTTGGCATTGGCAAGCGGTTCTTCATCTCAGCCTGGAAGTCTGTCAAGCACGGCTCACCTACAATGGACGTCCTTGTCGTGCTTGGTACCTCCTGCGCCTTCTTCTTCAGTATTGTCGCCATGCTCGTCTCGATCCTGGCTGAGCCCCACAGCCGCCCCAGCACCATCTTTGATACGAGCACTATGCTCATTACCTTTGTCAGTCTTGGCCGCTTCCTCGAGAACAGCGCCAAGGGCCAGACCTCCAAGGCCCTGTCACGTCTCATGTCTCTGGCTCCGTCCATGGCCACAATTTATGCCGACCCCATTGCTGCCGAGAAGGCTGCTGAGGGCTGGGAGACCGTTGCTGGCTCAGGCGAGCCTAAGACGCCGCTTGTCGACGGTAACGCTGCTGAAGAAAAGACCATTCCCACTGAGCTGCTCCAAGTCGGTGACGTCGTCATCCTGCGCCCCGGTGATAAGATCCCCGCCGATGGTGTGATGGTCCGCGGCGAGACGTACATTGACGAGAGTATGGTGACTGGTGAGGCCATGCCTGTCCAGAAGCGCAAGGGCAGCTTCCTCATCGGCGGTACTGTCAACGGTCACGGCCGTGTCGATTTCCGTGTCACACGTGCCGGCCGTGACACGCAGCTCAGCCAGATTGTCAAGCTCGTGCAGGATGCCCAGACCACGCGTGCTCCTATCCAGCGCGTGGCCGATTCTCTTGCTGGTTACTTTGTGCCCGCGATCCTGATGCTCGGCTTCATGACCTTCGTTGTCTGGATGGTCCTCAGCCATGTTCTGACCAACCCGCCGAAGATCTTCCTGAAGGAGGAGAGCGGCGGCAAGATCTTCGTCTGCCTCAAGCTCTGTATCTCAGTCATTGTCTTTGCCTGCCCCTGCGCGCTTGGTCTCGCTACCCCGACGGCCGTCATGGTCGGGACGGGTATTGGCGCCGAGAACGGTATCCTCGTCAAGGGCGGCGCTGCGCTTGAAATGTCGACCAAGGTCACTCAGGTTGTCCTCGACAAGACGGGAACCATCACCTACGGCAAGATGAGCGTCGCGAGCGGCAACCTGGCACCTGTTTGGCAGGACACCGAGTGGCGCCGCCGTCTCTGGTGGACGATCGTTGGTCTGTCCGAGATGGGCAGCGAGCACCCGATCGGCCGTGCCGTGCTTGGCGCTGCGCGTACCGAGTTGGGCCTTGACTCGGAGGGTGCTATTGACGGCAGTGTCGGTGACTTTAAGGCATCGGTCGGCCGTGGTATCAGCGCGACGGTCGAGCCCGCGACCTCGTCTGAGCGCACCCGTTACAGCATCCTCATTGGCAACGTCAAGTTCCTTCGCGAGAACAAGGTCACCGTGCCCGAGTCGGCGGTCAACGCATCCGAAGAGATTAACAACCGGTCCGCCAACAAGTCGTCGTCGTCCAAGTCGGCCGGCACGACCAATATCTTTATTGCCATCGACGGGGAGTTTGCCGGCCACCTGTGCCTGGCAGACACCATCAAGGAGGGCGCTGCCGCAGCTATCTCTGTGCTCCACCGCATGGGCGTCAAGACGGCTATTGTGACGGGTGACCAGCGGTCGACGGCCCTTGCCGTGGCCAAGGCTGTTGGCATCTCGGCCGACAATGTCTACGCTGGTGTTTCTCCCGACCAGAAGCAGTCGATCGTCACGCAGCTTCAGGAGGCCGGCGAGATCGTGGCTATGGTGGGCGACGGTATCAACGATTCGCCTGCGCTTGCCACGGCCCACGTCGGCATTGCCATGTCCTCGGGCACAGACGTCGCCATGGAGGCGGCCGATGTCGTGCTTATGCGCCCCAACAACCTGATGGACATCCCGGCGTCGCTCAACCTGGCGCGCTCCATCTTTGGCCGCATCAAGCTGAACCTGGCCTGGGCCTGCCTGTACAACGTGGTCGGTCTTCCCTTTGCCATGGGCGTCTTCCTGCCGCTGGGCCTGCACCTGCATCCTCTTGCAGCCGGCGCGGCCATGGCGGCCTCCAGTGTCTCTGTCGTTGTCAGCAGTCTGCTCCTCAAGTTCTGGAAACGCCCGTCGTACATGGACGAGGCTCTCTACGACGAGCGCGGCGTCCTCAAGCGCAACAAGGGCTGGCGCTGGCGCCTCTACAACTTTGCCGCCCGCATTCGTGACGGTCTCGAGGATGGCTACCAACTGGTCACGGGCAAGCGCTGGTCCAACAGCGAGTCTGAGGGCTACGTCCCGCTGGCGAACCTCGACCACGCGGAGGTCTAAGTCTCAAAGGGACTTGTACTTTTGTTTATTCGATTCGTTTCTTTGATTTTTCATTTGTTTTTCGTTTCAATTTTGGCATAGCTCTGGGCGTCACGACATTCCTCTTTTTTCATTTTGTTTACATATTCTCTGTGGAGTTGAGCCACGAAACTCAACCTCCCTGTATATAGTCCGCAGCGTGTTGCAATCAAGCTCGATACCATATTCGATTAAATATCGATCAAATATTTTTGTACAGCCTCCTTCAGTGAATGCAATGTGATCTTCCAAAGTAAATAGAGCTTATGCACGATATTCTGCCGGCATAATTACTGCATATTTTGGCGGGGAATGAACTGGAGAGAGTGGATGACGTCGCCTAAAACCAGCACGTGGGGACAGCTGCCAGTAGCGACTGCCTGCCATTGGCTGGATCGACTGTCTTGGGAGAGCGAGACATTTTTTTACTGGGTCGCACCTGCTGTAGGCCAGCTCTTTCGTTCTGAAAACGTCGTTGCATCGCGCCTGCCAAACAGGTCCAATGGCACTTTTTCGACGCTAGCGACACCGGCTTAGCAGGCCAACTAGGAGGAAAGAGCGCTCCAAGCTGCATCACCAGACTTTCCACTTCCGCCCTACAGCCTTTCGTCTGTTCAGTTTTCTACCCTTTCCACAACGCTCTCTCTAACAACCAACTCCCACGATTTGTCGACCCACGTGGGGAAGCATTGAGTACAGCATTGATATCGTTGCGTTGTGCACATATCCTTTTCTCTATCGACATTCTTTTTGCATCGTATCGCCAGCATCGATCCTATTCGCCATTGTCATCACTCAGCATTCTTTCATTCCTTTTTGCTTCAACCTCAACTCCCAAATCCGAGTCATTCAACAAGGCTTTTCCCATTCCTGGCCGCATAGACCGTCGACAAAATGGCCTCCAAGCGTGGGCCGTCGGTCCTGGTATGACTTTTCTCGCCAACGACTTCTCAATTGGCTATTGGCCATCGCTAACTTGCTGTCTTTTTAGGTCACCGATTCCCGCGAACGACCACCGAATCGAGGCTCTCCCAATCGACGCACCGGTTCCTCTTCCTCTCCTTCCTCCTCCTCTTCACATGATGCCGGTTCTGGGTCCAATTCTGGCGGCGGGCCGGGCTCGTCCCCGTCCGCATCGGGCCAGCGAAGTCGCTTAGCGATGCGCCACATTTCCGTCGACAATGTCTTACAAAATAACTCGGAGATCCCGTCCGGCCAGCCACGAGTCCCGCCCGGCCCATTGCGCATGCTTCCCTCATCCGCACTCTCAGCAGCCGCCTCTGTTGCGCGCCGACGCGGCCTCACGCGCCGTAGCAGCAGCTCGTTCGGCATCAACACGGGCGGTGGTGCCGGCGGTCCTGGTGGCGCTTCAGGGTCGAGTTCTGGTGTGCTTGTTCCGGGTAGCGCGAGCGGTGGTGTTGGCGGCGTCGGCGGCGGCGTCGTGGTTGGTGGTGGACCGCCTTTGCCACGTGCTGGTCTGCCTGGTGTGCCGTCACGGACAACTAAAATCTCCGAGAAGCTCGTGCTGCTTCCCGAGACGGCCGACGAAAAGGCTAAGAGCGACGAAGACGACGAGGATGAAGATGGCAATGAGATTAGTCACGCGGCATGGGCAGCATCGGTTGCGGGTGACGAGAACGCCGAGGCAGCAAGACGGGCATTGCAGCGGGCACGTATCGCTTTGGAAGAGGCAGCCGACACAGGCGAGGTGCCAGCAACGGGCAGCAGTCTGTACGACGGTGCCCGACCGCCGCGTGACGAGGAGCTCGATGTCCTGCGCAAACGTGGTGGTATTCGTGGCAAGAGTTATGCTGAGCGCCTGCCCAAGGGCCAGCGTGCCGAAAAGGTGGCTCGTCTGACAGCCTATTGCACAGCACAAGCTTTCAAGATGCGGGCCACGGCCGAGTTTCTGCGCACACACCATGCGGCCAAGACGAAGCTATACGACGACTGCCTGTACACGGTGTACCACCTGCCCCTGCTTCCAGGCCACGATGGTTTCCGCGTTCGCAGTCGGCCGATGCTCAAGACGCCTGGTACAGGCAAGACGGTTCTGGACCTTGAGATTGAGCGCAGCGAGCGGCGAGATGAGCATATGGGCTACTTTGACGAATATGCAGCTAGGCGTAACGAGGGCGGCGACAACAGCGGCAACGGGAATAACGGCAACGGAGACCACCATCAAATGAATGGCACAGGCGGCCGTGACGACATGCACGACGATCGCCAGGGCCAGCAATCACCCAATGAACAGCCTTCAAATCAGCACCACCAACCTCTCTATTCCATGTCGACATCGCCCGGCGGACCTGGGAGCCCTATGGCAACGATTGCATCGCCTGTCAACCGTCTGGCACCCGAGGCCAAGCACTTTGCCGAGATGTTTGTGTTCTCGTACGGCGTCGTCGTGTTTTGGAACTTTACCGAGCACCAGGAAAAGGACATATTGGCCGACCTGGCGTTTGCGGAAGACGAAGCGTCCACATCAACATCGCCGGCAGCCCGCTCGTTGGTGACACGCCCGTTGGACGAGGCCGACTTTGAGACGGAAGAGTTCCATTTCGAGTACAGCGCCAGCGTGCAGAGACCGCGCGTGTTCAACGACATGATTACGCTGCTACCACGGTCGGACCACATGGTGAAGCTGACGATTAGCCACGCCATTGCCCAAAGCACCAAGCTGTGTTTCTTTGAGGAGAAAATGTCCGAGACGATGCAGAACGCCCAGCATGTGCCGAAGCAGCTGGCGCTGACGGGCGAGCTCAACATGTCGCGCACAGAGATTGTCAAGATTCTGGGCCGCCTGTTCAAGAACCGCGTCGACATCAACCTGTCGTCCAACATCCTGGACGTGCCCAACTTCTTCTGGGACGCCGAGCCGACGCTGCACCCGCTGTATGTGGCCATCCGCGAGTACCTTGAGATTGACCCGCGGATCCAGGTTTTGAACGAACGGTGTCGTGTGTTCTTGGACCTTGCCGAGATTCTAGCCGACAGCGTGGCCGATGCCAAGATGAGCTACATTACGTGGATCATTATCATTCTGATTGTCATCAGCATTCTGGTGACGGTAACAGAGGTGACGCTGCGGTTCGGTATTTTGGAGAAGGAGAAGGGCAAGTACAACAACGGAACGAGTCTGCTGAGTGGACAGTACTTGCTTTCGTCTCCAGCAACGCCGCCAGTAGCCAAGATCAACAACCCGGTCAGCGACGGCACCGACCTGACACTGGAAGAGTTGAGAGCTTGGGCTGCTCAGTTGGACGCCAGAGAACGGGCCGCCGTCTGTGGAAGCGATATCATCGGCCAGACGTTTGCTGGTGTGTAGAGAAGAGTGGTGACGGTGTTTATATATATAATCTTTGGTTTCTTGTCCTTTTTGCATAGCGACACGGTTTTGGCCGTATATTCTTTTCAGCATCATTTACTTTGGGACTATCACAGCGGCGTCTAGGAACGGCCGCCTTATATATCATGGCATTCTTTTTCTTTTGTATCTTTGGACAATAATATTCTCATTGGATATCTTTTTTTGGGTCCCTCTTCAGCTAATGTACTTCAATTCATTGCATCGTGTCTATTTGATATAACATTTTCTACCCCGTTTTATTTTATTTACTTTTGTCATCCCATCTATGCCTCTTTTGGTGCCTCCGTCTTAGGGGCCTCCTTGGGTGCGTCCTTTGCAGCGGCATCGCCCTTTGGCCGGACAGGGTAGTGGGTGCCCTTGTCCTTGACCTTCTTCTCCTTCTTCTTGGGCGGCGGGTAGGCCTGGGCGGCAATGTCCTGCCACTCCTTGGAGGCGTTGAACGAGTCCCGAATGTGTGCGGTCAGGTCGACAATGGCCTGGGACACGGCCGGCTTGAGCAGCTGCGGCGTCAGGACATCGTTCTGGTAGTCGGCGTGCATGGCCTTGATGTCCGAGTAGACGAGGGGCTCGAGCGAGTCGCGGGACCGGTCGACGGTGAAGGTGCGGCTGCCCGTCTTGAGCTCGGCGGCCGGCAGCAGGACATACTCGATGAACGCCAGGATACCGTTGCCCTCGACGACCTTGGGCGCAGCCTCGGCCTTGCGGATCTTCTTGGTGATGGTCTCGGGGCTGTCCAACAGGTCAATCTTGCTGTCCTCCTCGCTCGAGCTCATCTTACCGCCGTGCAGACCGGGAATCATGGGGTTCATAATGTGGGCGCGCTGCTTGTAGCCGAGCTTGGGCAGCCACTCCTTGGCTGCAGTAAACAGCTTGCGCTGGTCGACACCGCCGAACTGGACGTCGACGCCCAGGTGCTCCTCGTCGAGGATCTGCAGGATGGGGTAGAGAAGGCCCGAGAGCGGGGCGTTGGTGGACTGCTTGACGACCTCGGCGCCGGCCTTTTTCGCGTCGTGTTCCGAGGTGACGGAGCAGAGTCGGTACACATCCATGATGTAGTCGGGGGATTTCTGGTAGGAGGAGCCCTTGACAAACTTGAGCAGCGACGTGTCAACGCCGACAGACTCGAGCATGGCGCGGATAGTCCATTGGTAGTAGTTGCAACGGTGCTCGACAAGCTCGAGGGGCGCCTTGAGGTTGTCGAGGAAGCCGTGGATGTCGGCGAGCAGGATGGTGACCTCGCAGCCGGCGTGCAACAGCTGGGCGATCTTGATGGCGGGGACAAAGTAGCCGGTGTGGGGCTTGCCGGTGGTGGCAGTGCCCCAGTAGACCTTGAGGGCACGGCCCTCGTCGAGGACGCCCTCGATGATCTCAGGGTTGATGGTCTCGGCGAGGTTCTCGTAGATGAGGGCGAGCTTGTCCTCCTTGGTCTCGGGAGCCTTGTGGGCGGCCATTGTGGAGGTGGTGGGGGTGGGACAGAAAGGAAGAAGAAAAGGGTCGAAGAGAGGGAAAAGTGAGGCAATTCGTTTGTTGCACAAGTCGTGAGGATCGCAAAAAGGCGTCGATGCAGTAGCGGGGTCGTTCAGATCAGTGTACCAGGGACGGACTGAAATATACCGGGGCGCAACTGAAAGACGGACGGGTCTGGAACAGACGAAACGTGGCCTGTTGTTGGCTTGTCAACTTGTCGAAATGTCGTCTTGTCAATTGTCACAGTCAAAAATGTCAATTGTCAAAACAAAGTCAAGAAAAAGGCGCGATCTACTGACACTGTCCAGAAAACGGAAGCTGCTACTGACAGTCTGAGTCACTTTGCAGGAGGTGCCCTGGGGAAAGGCAGGGACAAAATTCGTTAGTGGGGTCGGCCGTCGCTAATACTCCAAGTCCCATTGTGTCAATGGCGCACTGGAAGATTCAGAAGGAGAGGGGTTGTCAAGCCACCCCGTTTGGTGCACAGTCATCACATTAAGCGGGCGGTGCCTGTACCTTTTTAATGCATGCGCCGGCGCATTGAGGTCGCTTCCAGAACGGGCTAGCAGAGCGGTTTCGCGCAGTTAGCAGGTGCTCGAGAGATCGCCACAATGGGAAAGCCCAACTGGAGCTGAGTACGCCAAATCGGCAAGTCCAGGCAGGTCCAGGCCCTGGATCCCAGCATATTTGGGGAAGCTACCATCCGCTATCCTTCCCTATCCTGCCTGGATCGTCTCGGACTCCTCGCATCGCATTTCGTGTCTCGTTTTCAATATTTTCAGACCATCTCATATTGTCTCTTTGGTCTCGTTGTGCCTTCTTTCTCCTCCTCTACTGCCAAGACTACGTTTCGTGCGCGCCAAGGTCGGGCGATTCGTGTTCATTTCGGATTCTTGGGGTTCGACGTGGATTTAACCTTAAACTCGACGACGTGCTCCTCACTTTTTTTCAACTCCTCTTCTCTTATTTATTTTCTCTTCCTCCAATTTCTGACAGTCTTACGACGTCATTCCATCTGTCGCATCTCTCCAATTCTCGCGATCGACTCACTTGACGACCGGCTCGACGAACTTTCTTAACAGCTCCGTTCAAGACAACACCTCCAACAACACAACACACTCACCACCATGTGTATCGTCTTCACGTGCGGCGAGCACACTTTCCGCAAGGAAGTCGAGGGCTACGAGGGCGTCATCTGCCGCTGCCACAACTGCGGCAACTACAGCGGCCGTGTCATCAAGACGCACCCGTGGTTTACCCTCTGCTTTGTCGTAAGTTGGAGTCCTTCTTTTTTCTCCTCGCTTCACTCGCTCGTCTTCAAAAATTTTCTCCTTACTCGCTTCGCTCATGCGTTCTTTTGTGCTAACTTTACAGCCCATTCTTCCTCTCTCTATCCACGGCTACGAAGACGTCACTTGCAACATTTGCAACTACGCGCAGCCCCTCGAACACCGCCAGGATGTGCTGGCCATGAAACACGGCGCCGGGCAGATACCGATGCAGCCACATGGGCAGCAAGGCCAACAAGGACCGCCGCCAAACGGAGGAGGGTATAAGCCGCCGCTCCCAGGCCAACAGCAAGGGCCGCCTCAACAGTATCAGCAGCAGCAGCCATACCAGCCTCAGTACCAGCAGCAACAACCAGGCCAGAACGGAGGCATGCGATACAGTTAACAGACGGGCGACCGCGACTGTTAATTGTTGGCTACCGTTTTGTTCCTCTCCTTCATTGTATCTATTCCCTTTGTCTTTCTACTTGTATTTTGTCCATTGTCTCTGTTTTTCCTTCATATCACGGCGCAGGATTCGTTCAGTATGTTTAATTGACGGGTAGTTTTCAGTCTGTAAAATAGAAGCAGTTACACTTGACGAAACATGAGATACTTGTCTCTGTGTACGACATATCTTTCCTTGAATCTCTCAGACATCAGTCGTTTGCCCCTCCAGTCTGTACAGAATATCCGTAGGCCTCCAATATGCAAGCTTGCGCGTCGAATTGAATGACGTCTTGGCTTCTAGACTCGAGTCAAGTTACTGAGTTCGTGCCCGCTAGACTGCAGGTTAAGGTACTTGCAACTTACAGGCAGCTCCAGCGCATCCCGTTGGTTGGTCTTCGATCGCTACCCGCTAGTGGGTGTTAGCGTGCTAGCGTGCCCGACACACACCTAAAACACTAAAACTTGCAGCGCGTCAGTGATAAGCAAAAAAAAGTTTATCGCAAATTTGCAGGAGCATCGTCAGCCTTTCACACCATCAACAAACGACAACACACACCACTACCGCCATGCTGCACGACCTCAGCCTCGTGTGGACGCCTGCCACACAGCCGGCCGAGCTGGCCAACACGCTCGCCATGAGCGCCGAGCTCGGGTACGATGTCATCGCCCTCGATCACGTCTACCACGGCGCCATTCCGTCGACCATTGTCTGTCCTCTGGGTGAAGCCCTCAAGGCCTCAATAGACTCCTCATCGTCCTCATCGACTTCGACGACTCGCTCACCTCGCGTGCTGCACCGCGCCACCGTCGTCATCTCCGACCTCACCATCAACCACCGCCTCTCCGCCATTGCCGCCGCCTACGACCTCGTCGCCGTCCGCCCAACCAACGAAAAGGCCTTTCAGGCCGCCTGTCTCTCCATGGCCGAGCCGTCCCTCATCAGTTTAGATCTGACAACATACTTTCCGTTCTACTTTAAGCACCGCACGTGCATGGCGGCCGTCAGGCGGGGCGTCCATTTCGAAGTGTGCTATTCCCAGGCATTGCGAGGCGGCGGCGACTCGTCCGACAAGGCCGGAAGCGCTCGTGCCCGCGCGCTATTCATCGCCAACCTCACAGGCCTGATCCGGGCGACACGCGGCCGAGGCATCGTCGTGAGCTCGGGGGCTTTGATGAAGGGCGGGAGCGGCCCGTTTGAGCTGCGTGGACCGGCCGATGTTGTGAATCTGCTGGCCGTCTGGGGATTGCCGCCAGACCGTGGAACAGAAGCCATGGCGGCACTGCCGCGGAGCATCGTGGCCAATGAGGGCCTGCGGCGGCGTGGTTTCCGAGGCGTTGTGGACATTGTGCAGACGGCGGGTGCAGATCTAGCCACAGAAAAGACAGAAAAGGAAAAGCTCGGCAAGGGTCAGAAAGACGGCAAGCAGAAGCAACAACAGAATCAACAAAAGCAGCAGCAGAAACAAAACGGCCAAAAGAACAACGATCCAAAGAAACGGAAAGCAGACGACGGGCTGGCGAATGCACAACAACGGCAGCAACAAAATAAAAAGCGGAAGGGGGTGTAGGAGACGACGTGATTGGGATAGGAATGGAGGCATATACAAAAGTGTACATATATTCCGTAAAGATACCCAGGACACATGGCGAAATATCACATTATATCTTTTCATCCACATTTAGCATCGTCGTTTTTTGATAACTTTTTTGATTTTGAAATAAGAGGCTCGCTCCTATTTCCCTGTCCATTTATATTTTGTTAAAAATAAAAAAGTAAAAGGCGAGGCAAAACGGTTTGCCTAACGCCTCTCCCTTTTGTGCTTCTTCCTCCCCTTTTTTTCCTTCTCAAAGAGGTACGCGCGGGTGGGTGACGGAGGATTATATACATCGAAAAAAAGAGTAGAAAGAGAAAAAAGAGAAGAGAAGACCAAGAAGTTTGGGGTAAAAATAAAGACAACAAAAAAGGAAACAAATGTAAAGACAGAAATGGGTCCAGAGGACAAACGAAGCGAATCACAACCACCTTCTAAATATGAGTAAGTATAATACTATTTATGGATCATCCTCCCTACTGAGGAACGATCGTCTGGGCCACCAGGTTGCCGAGAGTCAGGACGCTGTTAAGTGACAGGCCGCTGAGGTTGATGGACACTTGCTGCGGGTTGTTGGCGACAGCGGCAGGAGCGGCGGCAACGGGAGCAGCCGTGGTCTGGACAGTGCCCAGGTCGACGGTCGTCTGAAGCGAGTTGATAGACGTAACGGCCGTCAGAGGAGGGAGACCACCGGCGGCAGCAGCGACGGAGCCACCAAGGGGCGCAAGCGTGTTCGCCGAAGTGGCAGCTGTGGCGGCAGGCTGAACGGCGAGTGAGGTCAGAGTCGACGAGGACGAAGCCAGAGCCGGGAGAGCGGCGAGCGAGGTAGACGAAGACAGAGCCTGGAGCGTGGCGGCGGAAGTAGAAGCTGTGGCAGCAGCGGTAGCAGCGACGTTAGACGTGGCCGCCACAGAGGCAGCAGGAGCCACAACCTTGGTCGAAGTGCGTGCCGAGTCAGGGACAGCAATGACAGTGACACCGACACCGCCCTTGGGGACGCCGTCAGCAGCAAAGCCACTGCCGCCAGTTCCGGCCGAAGCAGCAGCACCATTGGCAACCGTGGCGGCCGTGGCAGCCGTGGCAGCTCCAGCAGACGACACAGCAGCAGCAGCACCAGCCACGGCAGCCGACGAAACCGTCGCAGGAGCAGGAGCAGCTGCCGCGGCACCACCAGCAGTCACGGTCACGCTGACAGTCTCCGTCACGGTCGTGCCGGCACCCGCAACGGTGACAGTCACAGTGCCAGGTGCAGCGGCAGCACCGAGAGCCACAGCGGCAGACGACGAGCCACGCGCAGCGTTCGAGGCAGCAACAGCCACGGTGGCATTGACCGTGTCGGCAGGCTGGGCACCAACGGTAATGGTCTGGCGAAGAGTGACTGTGCTGGCCTGGCAGTTACCGTTGCCATTGCCGTTTCGGTTTCTACCGTTGCCGCCATTGTTGTTGTCATTGCTGTTGTCGGCGTTCCGGCCATTGCCGTTTCCATTTCCGTTGCCACCATTGCCGTCGTTGTTGTTATTGTCGTTGGTGTTGTCGGTGTTACCGCCGCCAATGCCTAGGCTGCTGAGTAGGCCCGAGATAAAGTCCCGCTTCTGCACCTGTGGCCGGTCGACCGCGGCAGCCTACGTTTGTTAGTATTCAAACCAGTTGACGACTTAATTATAGTATCTGTTGGAACCCACCTGGGCCAATGTGAGCGACGCCACCACCAATAATGTCGACGGCTTCATGGTGACTGAAGATGGCGTTGAATAAGAATAAGAAATAGGTTGGTAAAAGATATAGATCAAGAGTTTGTGTCGAACAAGTCGAGAGAAAAGACTGGATATCCAACAGGGCCGGCCTTGCGAGTGGATGGGTGACAATAGACGATGGGCGAAGGGGGTATATTCTTGTCAAGATGTCGTCGAGTGTCGTCGATGTCGATGTCGAGATGTTGATGATTCGATTCGATGTGGGAGTCGATTCGAATATCGTCGGTCTTTTGAAAAAAGGAATGGCTCCCGAAACGTCCAATTGCGTCGGGTATCGAATGTACAAACAAGTAAAGAACAAATACAATAAAAGGGAAGAAGAGAAGCGAAGAGAGAAGAAAAGAAACGAGCTTGCTGTCGACGAAAAAGAACGATGGTCGACACAAGACAAAACTCGTGATGGTTGAACTTGTTTCTCCAAACGGGAAAAGAGAGAAGCGAAAAAAGGCGTGAGAAAAGAGAGAAGCAAAGAAAAGAGGGTAGAGAGAAAGAAAGAGAGGGAGGACAGAAAGAAAAAAGCCAAGACCGGAGAAACCAGAGACACAAAAGGGAAAAGAGAAGACTGAAGAGAAAACTGAAGAGACGACAAGAAGGGAGGTTTGACAAGGCCCAGAAAGCAGGCCAGAAAAAGCTTGGCTCCAGAAAAGGCCCAAGAAAAAAAGGACGAAAAGGACGACAAGACAGGGAAGGACAACAGGAGGCTCAAACCACTTACACAAACCCCGGCCTTCCCCCATCAAGGAGCAATAAGAACAAGGCCTCCTGGCCACTCGAGGCTCTCCCTCATAGTGCCATAGTGCCACAGAATGCTCTTTGCTGTGTGCTTGTGCACAGTGCCCAGGCCGAAGAACGTTGTAATACAGGGTATTTTCGCCCAGTGCCTTGTGCAGAAAGTCGATGCATCGCTCAATGCATTGTGGTCTTTCCTCAGGGCCTGTCGGAGATGGGTGGGGTCAGACTTCAGTTCCCCCTGGTCGAGGCTCCAATGGAGTGGGAGACACTCTCGATACCCTGTCGAGTTCTGGGCCTTTTGGGGAGAAGGGAAAAGACTAATACGACCTGACAGGGCCCCAGTGGGTGGGAGGAGTGTGAATAAGGGTGAATAAGGGTCAGAGAGAGTCACAAAGGGTCACAGAAGGAAACCTCTGCAAAACGGCAGGCCGACAAAACGAAACAGCTTCTATTTCTGGTGATTGCGCGGCCTTCGACGGAGGGGAAGATGGTAGGAAGGTAATGTGAAAAGGGGCATCCAGAGCCATGAATGCATGGTAGTCATGGAATAAATGCTGGTTTCTTGCTGGGATGTATCTTGCATCGTGGGCAGCCTATCGTCGCTGTTGATGTTGACATTGACGCCGCCTCTGATTCTGCTGTTGCTTTGGTTGTATTGTCATTTAAAAAAGGGGTGCAAAGGTACATTGCGAGCCGTGAGAACCAGGCGGTTGCACATTTCAGGGTCATTTTGACTGCCACAGGCCTGTTGAAGGTCAGAGGCCAGAACAAAAAGACGGGAATGCCCTGTCAGGTCCAGGGTGAAAGGCCTAGACTTTGACATTGTCGCCACTGTAGGTGAAAAGGGTACAATTAAAGGGGCAAAAGGGAGAAAATAAGCTTTCCGTCAAAACTCAAAAGCGGTCGCTTGAGAGGACAAGGGCTGTAGTCATCGCAGTCGAGAAGGGGAAACAGTCGAGAGTGAGGGTGAAGTCGAGTAGTTGTAAAGAGGGTGGACCCAGACGGAGGTTTTGGGTTTCTGAGACGAGGACCGTGACGGCTTGTGTTTGAGGTTGGCGGCCTAGCATTGCTTTGGAAGGCAGGGTGGGGCCCACTGTGGGCGCCTTCCTTGGATCTGTTTGGCCGGTTGAATAACAACAGTGGAAGTCACGATGAACACACAGTCGTTCTTTCCTTCTTTGTGTTTTCCTACAAATATTGTTTGCACCTTCTCAAAATCAGACCATGATGTGCAATGATGTGCCATGATGTGCTGGGAAAATACGCAGAGACCGGCAGCCACGCGATTGGTAGCTGGGGTGGAAGGCGCGATGCACCAGCCTTTTGGCCAGCGATTGGTGCAGACCAACTCACTGTCAAGGCTGTGGACGTGTGCAAGTTTTGGCCCTCGTTTTGAATAACAGGGCACGGCGGCGATTGCAACAAATTGTGTATCAAAAATACAGAGTTAAAGAGAAAGCAAGTTACAAGACACGAGAAAAAGAAATCAAAATGTACAGTGGAAAGACAGTAAACAATACAGTGTGCTGTGCTTGCGTGGCTGTTTGGGCAAGCGCTGAAGAGGAAAGAGCGATAGGAGCACAGCGAATAATCGAATAAACCGCAATTTATTTACTAATGGGGAAATGAAGCAAAAAGACGGGTGCATAAATACAGTTCTGAATGTCACGATGCATGCAAATTCCTTGGGTTGGGACATTTGAGGGGCTGTCCACTGCAGTGAGGTGCCATTGCTTTTACAGGAGACAATACCCTTGTCGTTGCCGTTGTAACCTCCTTTTCCAGTGGACTTTCATGAGAATGAAGCTATTTTGAGATCGAAACAAATAGAAGCAGATAAGAAAAGGAGAGTACCGTCAAGAATCCAACTTTATCGTCCATTTTATTCTCGTATGCAATACTCCGTAAACATGTTTTGTTTTTGAGAGGTCCCATTAAAATCTTGAAATAGCTCTATGTAGTAAACAAGATTTTAAGCCATCAAGTAGCAGCTATCTTCACTATCAGTTGTTTACTTTTGTTGTTCTAGAAAAAAATATAACAAATAATAAAGAACATAGAAAAGAAAAGGTAATCAGCATTATGGGAATGTTCATAAAAAAATATGCGGTAATATTTCCTCACAACGAAATAGCTGAAGAACAGACCGTATGTGACATCGGGTTAAAAAACTCAAAGATAAAAGCGAAAACCAAGTGACTACTACATTTGGCGGTTGAAACCCCCAATTAGATCAGTCGTTGGCGGCATCTCGGCACTGATCAAAGTCAACAAAGACGAACTTTTTGGTGAAAGATCAAGACACACGAAGGAAATAATGTAGAAGCCTGCGACTTGGCGCTGAATTTATATACTTTTGAGCTATGATCGTACACCGTATCTGCAAGGATTTAGAGTTCCCCTCACGATTTGAGCCGCATTTTTGTCTTGGCTTCTCACAGCTTGGTGGCTTGCAGCTCATTGCAGGCGGTGCGCCTTGCCATCGATTGACCATTGGCCATCAATCAATCTACCCGTATTATCGTGCGCCCCAACCGGACACAAGGCGTCCCGAGGCACCGTCTTGGCAGACATCACCGTCACATAAAACCGTTCTCATCACCAAACTTTTCAACGTGCAATTTATGTCTTTGAACTGAAAAAAACCAGACGGACTTTATTTATTACCACGCGGCGCACGGCGCATTTCCGCGAGCATCGACAGCGATAACTAGGCCGACGCCATCCATCGCCATGCCTATCCACGTTCTCGACAGATTCTACCTGGGCCTCACGGCTGTCATGACCGTGGGCTACCAGCTATTCTTCTTCACCATCGCGTTCTGCAAGAACTTTGACGATGTGACGGGTAAGCATCGCCACCCTCCTGATCTGAGATGATAGCTGTCTACTCGAGACACATGTTTAGCGACTAACCCATCTCAGACTTTGCTGGCAGCACCAACATTATCATCCTTGCCATCGTCACACTCATCCTCGGCAGTCGCGATCCGCCATTCAGTGCCGTCACTGCGGCCCCGCCACCGCGACAGCTATGCATCACGATCTTGCTGTGCATCTGGGCCTTCCGCCTCGGCACCTACCTCGTCATCCGCATCATCCAGACCGGCAGCGACAAGCGCTTTGACAACATCCGCGGCAAATTCCTGCCCTTCTTTGCGTTCTGGCTCGGACAAATGGCCTGGGTCTGGACGACGGCGCTACCCGTGACGGTGCTCAACTCACCGGCCGTCCAAAGCGCCGCCATGGCCGGGCGGCTGCCCAAATTCGGCACAGCGCGCGACATTGCGGGCATCGTCCTGTTTGGCCTTGGCCTTGTGTGCGAGACTGTGGCCGATCTGCAGCTGTACAATTTTAAGCGCAGAGAACGGCTGGACGCCACGCTCGTCTTCCACAAGACGGGCATCTATCACTATTCGCGGCACCCCAACTTCTTTGGCGAGATCTTGGTGCAGGCGGGCATCTTTACTATTGCCTCGGCCGACACGCAGTACTATGGCCATTACACGACGCGCCCGGCCTTTGTCAACGCCATCAACGCTTCGATTGTCGGCCTGGCCAGCGTGCTGTTTTCACTGTTGTTTATGACGGGCGTGCCGCTGCACGAGCACTCGACGGCCACCAAGTGCCACAAGGCGGGCGACACTGCCTGGCAAGAGTACATTGAGTACCGCGACCGCACCAGCGTCCTCCTTCCCTTGCCGCCAGCCGTGTTTGTCCGGATCCCCAAGTTCATCAAAGTCACTCTGCTCTTTGAGTTCCCATTGTATCGGCATGAACCGCCAGGGCCACCAGGTGGCGGCATCGCCAGCTCTGCAAACACGCAACCAGCCCCGAAAATTCCTCCCCTTGAGCTGAGATCGAAGCCGCCGCCGCCGCGTCTCAACCCAGATGTCGACAGTGATCCAGATGCGCCCGTCAATGACCGCTCTGCGCCGCCGCTGTCAGCTTCCACGATCTCTTCGGCAGCCAAGTGAGACTTAGATCGAAAGCTAGGCGCAAAATGCGGCAAACTAGTGGAATTGTTCTTTGCTGGCCATTGGCCTTGCATCTTGTGTCTGTGAATTTTAGAAAGGCGCGGGGTTTGCATTTTCACGCCGCCAGTCTGTATAATTGGATTTCTTTCGAGCATTCAATACCTTAATGATACCCTTCGTTTATACCCGTCATCTGGAATGTTGGTGCTTTCGTCTTGAGTTTGGCTGCTTTCACACATATATGTCAGACTCCGGTGTCGTTCGTATTTTCGGCCATGTTCGTACGAGGAATAACCCGTAGACCGAGTTGTAGTTAATTTCTTTAAGCGGCATCGCTGCGCCGCCGCCAGGCGCAATCGAGTCGCAATCACAGTCGCAACCTTTCCATGCTGACGTGAACTTGGGTACAACTCAAGTGCCGCCAGCCTTTCATTTGGAAGCACAGCCGGCCTCTGCCCGGTTGCCTAGCTGCCTGGTTTGTCTCATCTTTTTCGATGATAAGATCTAGAAAAAGAGAGGAACATAAGGAACGTAGCGAACGTTGAGAACGTCACAGTCGAAACAGGCCGAGCCGGCTCAGTCCTAGCGCCGTGACCGGCAAGGCTTTAGTGGGGCCTTCCTTACTTTTTGGCGGCTTTCTGTGAGGCTTTGTGACAAAAAAAGACGAAAAAGACGACAAAAAAGAGGGGACACTGACCTGTGCGTCACGGCAAGGGCGCGCCGCCCACGCGGGTTGGCGGGCTGTTTGGAAGGAAAAGGGAATGGTGGAAGGTGGGCTGGGCTGCGGGCAATGTAGCCTCCAAGGGTAACGGCCTCCGAGAAGGATGGCATTTCTGGAGACAATGGAAGGATTTTCAACAGATGAACGAACGAGATTTGACGTATTCCATCTCAATGAGCAGGTTCTCAAGATTAACCCAAGAAAAAACGGCAAGAACAGCGGAGACACCCCCGGAGCTCCTTCCCTTGGCGATTAGGCCGGATTGCCGGCCGCCTTCTCACCTTACATTCGCACCTTCCTCTGGTGACTAAACAGCCCGACCGAACGAACCTCCTTCCCTTGGAGACCAAGTCGCCGAGCCCAGACAAAAGAGTTCTTTCCCTTGGAGAACATACCTCCGACGCCGTGACGTCGACCGAGATCGCACAAGGTAAGAAGCGAGTGACGGAAAGAGCAGACCTTTGCTGCTACTTCCCAGTTTCAAAGGGCATGTGACCACGCGACAGGATGGTGCCTTCCCAACAACCAACCACATCACATCCTGCCCGTCTTCTATGATTCCAAGTCCAGAACGCTTCCACCTTCTCTTCCTTCTTCCTCCCCCTTTCTCTTCTCCTCAGCAAACTTCCCCTTACCCCTCCATCCCCAAATTCTGCAGCCGGCGTCCGACATCTCCAAGGACTTACGACGACAGCGTCTGCCTTTTCCTCTATCTGCCACCATGGATTGACACAGCGTGAAGCTGAACCGCCAAAAAGCCACAAAACACTAACATCACGCTGAAAGAAACAAAAACAGGCCTCCCCGTGAATGCGCAATCTGCAATTTGTGAGAGTCTGCGAGTCACAACGGCCGCCCCCGAACGAACAATCAACAATTGATATGAAAAAGACATAAAGTATACGGAGGGATTCCACTTATATCGAATCGACAAGCATCCGAGCGCCTGGGTGCATCGAATCTCCATCCGTGCTCCACCGCCCATTTTGCCCTGCGCGTTCTTCCGCCTACAGCAGCTACAGCGACTACAGCTTTCTGTGAGTCACGGTCACAACTGTCAACTCGCAACTCAATTCAACGGCGACAATTTATTTTGGCGTTACAATTCATTTCTCATTTACGTTTTATGTTTGATAATTTGCTTTTTTTTCTTTGATTTTCATCCCTTTTATTTACACCGCTGTTCTTTGCCCTTTCTTCTTTCTTTTTTTATTTTCCTATCCCCGTTCGTCTCATCACATATCTCCATGACTCGTCGATGACTACATTGAGCTCCCAGCCGGTGACCAATTTTTGTATTTGAACCGCGAGGCTGCCTCCTTTTCCTGGCTGTTGCTTTATATCTGCCCACTCATCTCAATCAATTTCTCACAATCGATCCGTCACCCGTTGATTCATACCACCTTGATCACCACCCAGTCATCTCACCTTTGACTCTTCGGCATCATTTCCTCCATTTTCTCTCCCCGTTCTCTATCCTTACTCTCACTTCCCATCCCCTCCCCGCACATCACAATGGAAGCTCGGTGTCAATGTGGTGCAGTCTGCTTCAAGACGCCCACGGCCCGGCCACTTGCTCTCTACATCTGTCACTGTCACGACTGTCGTAGACAATCAAGCTCGGCATTTGGCACCAGCGCAATCTTTCCGCGCTTTCCCCTCCCAGACGACACTCTCATGAGCTGTTATACGTAAGTTCTGCTAGCATGCCTTATACTTATCATTGCGTTTAACTAACATTTTATAGCCGCCCAACAGCATCAGGAGCCACACTCTACTGGTAAATATCACCTCTCTGTCATATTTCCTCCATATTTCCCCACGACCCCCTGGACGGCTTCTCCCGTTCTATATTAGGATCAGGGACCTGTCAAAGTTATGACAACAAAAAAAGGTCAATTGAAATGCAGGAACACATTCTAACGGCTTCTTATTACGTTACCATTAGCTACTTTTGCAAAAGTTGCGGTACCCGTCTACTCCACACCACTCCAGTAAGATAATCTTGCATCTTCCCCAGATCCAGGCCCAGATCTGATCTCCCGCATGTATTACTCATAAATTTCGTTTGTGTGTGTGACTCACAGTCCTCTCCTCCATCTAGGGCAAAAACGTCGTCTCTGTAAAAGGCGGTTGTCTCGAGGGTCTTGACTGGCGCAGCGCCATCCACATCTGGACAAAAACGGCCATGGTGCCCATCCCCGAGGGCAGCGAGAGCCACTCGGAAGAGGCCGACTACACGGACTACGGCTCGAGCCAGGAAGAGCTCGATCAGCCGGATCTTCTTCGCGGCAACGGAGGCAACGGCCAGACGGACAACTATCCGTGAGCCAGGCATGCAGAGAGCATGTTGTGAGGTTCTCCTTTTTTCTTTTTTTTTCTTTTCCTCCTTTCTTTTATCACCTTTTCGACTTCTTTCTCAACGATTAAAACATACATGGCGGCAAAGTGGTAATGGCAGGTTTGTGGTTTGGCGGTGTTGGTGTCGGTTTTGTCGATTTTGGTTACTCGAAAAAACGGTGTTTTGTTAGGCATGGGTTGCCGACTGTTGGTTGGTTGTTGGATCTGCTTGAATTATTTAACATATATCTTATAGGTTTTGGATACCGCGCTGTTCAGTTTTGTTTTGGTTTTCTCATATATATTCTGGTTGGTCTCTTGGATATACCTATTCAGTACAATGCAATTATTTTTGGGCAACTAGCATACTGGCACATAGTGACCCTATACTAACCGACAACAATCGTGACCAGATCGTCAGTTCCATGGTCCTTGCTCTCTCTGGTTTGATGAGCACCCTTTTTACTCGTATCCTCCTGCAAACATGCCTTCTCAACGGCTCGGCCCAAAGCCACAATCGGTGCATCCACCAGCCGCCAAAAGACATCCGCCAGCCAGACTATCAGAGCTCCGAGGATGACCAGTCCAGCCAGCCAGGTCATCGTCCGTTGAGTCGCTGTCTCCATACCAATAGGCCCGACGAGGCTGTCTGCCAGGCCTTCCCAGTAGTCAAGCGCCGGTCCATGGACCAAGTACACGGAATAGCTGATGCGGCCGCAGTACTGGGCCACGGGGCGCTCAAATTGCTGCTGAACAACCGAAAGTTCTCCACAAGACCACACAAAGAGGACGGCAACGATAGCGAACCAGAACTTTTGTTCGAGGAGGTACTCGCCCCAGTCCTCAGTGTAGCTTGCCAGGGCCTCGTCTCGGCCATGAGACAGAAACCAAGACGGCGTGTTGGCCAAGAGTGTTCGGATTCCGGGTGTTTGGTTCGCACCTTCATTTGGCCAGCCGGCGACAAAGAGGCAGCTAGCGAGGATGATACTGTGAAAGACAGCAGTTAAAGTGTGGCCTCCCTTTAAAGACTTGCCGTTAGACCTTAGGATATGCACCTCCGCCAAAAAGAGTCCCGCGAGAAACTCAAACGCTGCCCATCGTCCACAAGCCAGACAGTGGCCTGCCAAGAGGACTGTCATCACTTGTCTTAGACGTGTTTTCAGCGGTACCAGTGCCAATAACACCAGAAACAACAGCATGGCGTGTGCAAACTCGATCGGGATCGTCCACAGATGGATGTTGTAGCCGGGCCGCAGATCTCGATCCCAGGCCCAAGGCCAGGCAATTCGACCGGCATATGTGCGTGCCCAGCTATTAAGCTGCCCATACCAGGTTTTGTCTGCTGCGTACAGTTGCCCCGTTTGTGCAAGAACTGCAATCGCAAAAGTTGAGACTGCACAGGGCAGAAACAGCCTGACAGGCCGTCGAAACGCTGAAGAGGCTAGAGCGGCATAGCATGCGTTGAGTCCTTCGGGGCCGTGGAGAAGACCCAGTGGCCTGTAGGAAAGCGCAAAGCCAGAGACGACAAAGAAGATGTGGACCATCGGCCGGCCAGAGTACAGGACTCGAATGAACGGAAGCTGAAGGAAAGATGAGGAAGGGTGCATGTCGATTTCGTCACTGTCGGTGCATGGTACTTGCTGGAGACCATAGGTTGGCAGCAAGTAGCCGTGCCGTTTCTCGGTATAGTGGCAGATAAAGACAATCATCGCAGCGATGCCGCGGAGGCCGTCGAGATAGGATGTGGGATGGAGTTGTTTATGTCGGCGAGAGTGGCAGTTGTCGTCTTCGGGCCATATCGTGCCCGAGACAAAGCTAGGCAGAAGAGCTCGAAAAGACCACATCTTTTGTAGTCGCGTCATTGTGAGGGACGATCACGAAGGTATGGCCGTTCAGTGAAGTTTACTATCACAAGATGTGTCTTTCGGGAGGTTGAAGATGTCTGTTTCGTGTCTCGCCCCCCTTTTCGGTCAGAGGTTGTGTGTCGTTGCTTGTGCCCGTGTAACCTGTGGTGGTTCCCTTGAATCTTGTTGGACGAGATTTGACAGTCGACGGGATGAGGCGACAGTGAAGTGGGACAGATTTTGTAGACAGTACATAAAGTCAAGGATTGATGCAGGAGAAACAGCGAACGTCATCTGGGCCAGGTACATCCAGTTTGGGAAGGAAGGGTGGGGTGGGTGCAAAGAAAACAAAAACGGAAAGAGCGACTAACACGTCAGGGGCAAAGTAAACAAATCAACATGGAGGCCAAAATATTTACACGAAAGGCTTGAATCATAAAATAATATGTACTAGGAGACTAGGTTTTCCTCTTCAAATCAATTAAATTATACAACTTAATTTGATTTAGTTTCTTTTTTTTTTCTCCACAGAAAAACATATAAATTAGTTCAGGAGCGAAATTATGCCACAATTTTTTTCTTGTTAGAACCATACTTTAAATTATTAATCTACTGAAGCCCCCTACAGAAACCATCCCCCAAATACACTCTAAGCTTTCTACTCCGGCTTGGCCACGTCGACAGACTCCTGACGCTCCTCATCGGAGACGTAGACCGGTACACCGTTCAAAACACCAGCGACACCGTAGTCGGTGGCGGCCAGCTCTTCCCATTTGAGGTTGCGAGTGTACTGAACATTTTGGTGCGGCCAGACCTTGACGACGACATAGTAGACGATCCAGCCGGTCGAAAAAGTGAGGAACCAGCCGAGGTAGCCGAGCTCGACGCCGACCTGCGGGACTTTGGCGCCGACCTTGTTGACGAAGCCGACGAAGCAGAGGCCGACGGCGACAATGTAGGCAATGTACGCCTGGACGTTCCAGCCGCGGGAGTACCAATAGTGCTTGTTGGTCGACGATCCGTCATAGAGAGAGGGGACAAACAGGTTGCCGCGACTAAAGACATAGTATTCGCAGAGCATGATGCTGATGGCGGGGCCCATGAAGATGCCGTAGGCGCCCATGAAATCGAGAAACGTGCCAGCCGACTCGTAAATCTTCCAGGGACAGATGACCCAGGCCAGGACATGGACAATCAGGTAGCCGCGGGTCATGTTGATGTAGCGCGGGCAGAGCATGGACGTGTCGGCGCCAAAGGGGATCATGTTGGACGAGACGTTTTGGCTCAAAGTCTGGACGAGCCAGGTGAAGGCGAGACAGAAGACACCGAAACGGCCGGCGGCACTCGTATGCTGTGTCAGCATGTAGGTCATGATGTCCCAGGGCGTCCACAGAGTCTGGCCGATGGCGGCCTGGAGGGCCGAGGTGCCCAGAATGCCAAAGACGGCAGACATCGGGTTGAAGACTGAGTTGGTAAAGAGTGTCGTGAAGATGGGGCTCACGGGCGAGTGAGCCCAACGAGCCATGTCCGGGATGGATTCAATGTAGGGCGAGCCGTTGCTGATGGTGCTAGTGAGGGCATAGACGATTTGCCACGCACGCTGAGAGGATGTCTGAGTGGAAGCCGTGGCAGCAGAGCCAAAGTGGTCGTCAAGTCCGATACGTCCACCAGACTGCACCATGCAGTAGCCAAACAGAGCAAGAATCGAGGGGAAACTGAGGACACAGGCAGCGCCAAACAGCCAGCGCATCTGGTGTGGGCGGCGAAGCAGGAGAGGCAAGTAAATCAGCCAGACTAGGAAATAGCACAAAAAGTCCTGTGTCGTGTAGCCAATGCTCTCGGGAACATGGTTGGGGATGCTCGTGAAATGAGTGCCAAAGACGGCCGTCAGCATCACACCCAGGTAGCTGGCACCCGAGTAGATCTGCGTCGCGTACCAGACGGCCGCCAAGATGGCACGCACGCCAACCTGGTACGAGCTGCCCCACATGCCGTAGACCGAACGGGCAATCGCCGGGAATCCGACATGGTAGCGGGCGGCAGCCTTGCAGTTGGCAGCGACTGCCATGCCGGCAATAATGTTGGCCGCAAACGTAAGGGCAATGGCCGCCTTCCAGCCAAGGCCGACGCCGATAACGCTGCTGCCGCCGGCCCAGTTGTTGAAGCCGGTGCCGATAAAGTACAGCAGGTAGTTGTACCAGTGGAAGACGCGGCGCTCGGGCGGCGTGGGCTCGAGGTCCTTGTTAGACCAGCGCTGGTCGGCCTCGGAAGGCTCGACACGGAGGTCCTCGCGGATGGCCGAGGACCACGCCTTGGCGCCGTCAACAAGACGGGAGGGCATGTCGAGGGACGATGTTGGTGGTCGAGATGGAAGTGAGTAAGAGGAAGTTGAATGTCCAAGACGAGACGACGGAGTGCAGATAGTGAGTGGACTGAGACATGGCAGGATCAGACGACAAAAAGTCGAGATCGTCGCGAGACTTTAAGCAGATGGCATGATGGTGATGATGAGGTTGTTGCAATCAACGAATGGTGAAGGTTGTATTGCAATCGAAAGGAAAGGAGGGAACAGTGGACTGCAAAACGCAACGAAAGTTAAGATAGAAGATGCAAATGCAAAGTGGACATAAATTCTCACCACGGGCAAGAACGTGCGACTTGCCCGCGGGCAATTCTAGGTGAGGCAGATGGCAGTTGACGGCACGCTAACAATGGGACTAACACGGTGAAGATTGTGCGGTGGGATGTGGTGGATGTCAACAGTGGATCCGGTCTAGCCAATGGACTAACACGTTGGCCGCGGGGCCACAGAGCCTGGATCATAAGGGCTCATAAAGAAGACAGAAGACGAGAGCTTTGAAGACTATTAAATGTGGCGTTTCGCAAGAGGATAAATTATATTAGATGGTGATATATTTATTGATTTGTGTAGTAAGTCGTGCTTCATGTCCACAGGAGAATGGCATCTTCGGGTGATTGACTCGAAGGAGAGACCTGTAGTGGCAGCCGACCGTCTTCCTCGTCGGCCTCACCAAACAGTTCACCCATGATAAGATTCAGCCGCCGCAAAGGTAGACGCGCAAATTCATAGTGGCCGCCTTGGGCATGCCTCGCATTGAGGCGGACAAGATACCGTCGGAACGATAACAGCAAGTCACGGCGCTCGTCAAGGGTGTTGTCGTCGACACTCGCGAGCACCAGCGTGATAAGCAAGGCACCGACCATGGCAAGATGCCCTCGAAGATAGCTGAGCCATAAGCCAGTAGGCTGTTGGTCGGTATCGGCAGCTGATTCGAGACCGTCAAGAACAGGAAACAAAGAGTGGCGGACAGTATCAACTATATCGGCTGCCGCCTTCTCTGCTTCCTGGCCGCTTCCGCTTCCACTTCCGTTGCGGCTTTCACTTACGGCGTCGAGGACGGCCCTTTGAATGGATAGTCGTACAGCGAGTGCCGTAAGACGCACCAAATACTGATGTGCCTCCCCTGAGGCGGGTACAGCATGGACAACGACTGCGTGTTCATCTGCCCAGCGCTGCAGTTGAGCCATGAGAGTTTGAGATTTGCCGATGACGCTTTGATGGTCAGGCCCGCCGTACCGGCGGCCCACAGTGTAAAACGTGTCTAGTACATCGGCCAGGACTGGACTCAGTGCACAGAGTGCGACAAATGCATTGACCGATGACACGGCCTTGACGGAAACACACCCTACATCATCGGCAAAGTCGGCCAGAGTCAACGGGGCAACGTCCCAACCTCCAAACCGGGCTGCACCAATGTGCGATGGCCGCCCTAAAGAATGTGCCATCCACTTGTCGTGTGTCATAACGGCCCACCAAAGAACGCGTCGCGTGCGTCTTTCACCCCGGCTAAGTTGTTGCCAGCGAGCTGGGTCAACGTGCAGCCCAATGTCTTGAGCCATACCCACGAGCATGTTGGTCATGGGCCAGAATCCGGGGTGGTTGGGCGCACGGATCTGGCGTGGTAGCATTTGCATGAAGAGCAGCGTGGCTTGGACGACAGCTATGTTTGGCGTACGCGCCTCAATGGATAGGCAAGCAAAGACCCAAGGGCGAATCTCGCGCTGCAAGGGACAGGCATGGCCCTCAGCGGCACGTGGCGAGTGGCTCCAAAACTGAGCACCGTGATTGTAGACCACGGCCAACAAAGATGCAGGTACTCTCTTGGCGGCGCGGCGAGCGAGAAGGTCTGCCATGGGCTCTAGGATGGGGTACGATGGGTGGACATGCTCGTAATATAGACGAACAAGCTCATCTTGGTGTGGTGCAAAGAGGGCCTCGACCTGGTCTTGTGAGTACATATCGGCGAGGCAGTCCAAATGTGGATTGGGAAAGACGGTAAGATAAGAGGGTCGTTGTGGGCCGGGCAAGGCTGTGGCCGACAGAGACGGTGGAGGCGAGGCATCCCCTACTCGCCAAACTGTCCAAAAGCCATCGCCAAAGCAGCCCGTGGAATCATACGTCAAGTGACGCAGTAGATGCGGGTCTTGATCGCTGCTGGCACCCGAGTACAGACATGTGCGGTCTGGAAGCATCGTCGTCCCATTAAACCAGCTGGCAGTAGACTCTTCGTCTCCATAGTGCTGATCGTGTGGATCATGGCCATCGTTATCATGATTGCCAAGGACACGTACTTCGAAGGTAGGCTGGCCTTTACCATCGGAAACGTTGACCGACTCTTGGACTGGAGTCGACACAGAGGACAACGGTGATGTCTGAGCAGCAGCCTGTGGAGTGTTTCCTGATGGAGAACTGACTGCCCGTCTTTTTCGAGCAGGAGTATCCCTCTTGCCACGCCTCTTCTGCGGAGCATCCACAAATGTACATGATGTGCCACGGTGGAGGCATAGTGAACAAGCTTTGCTGTCTTGCCCGTCTTCGACCTCGCCGTCCTTGTCTTGGTCACGCACACAAGCAACTCTTCGACGACGACAAGCGTCACATCTGTCCCGTGGTTAGCACAAAATTCGGATGACAAAAATCAAAAGTCAACGTTGTTGACCACGGTGAACTTACGGGCGGACCAGCCTCGATCGATAGGGTCGTTTTTGCGGGCTCATTTTGGATGTTTATGAGGATGGAACTGAATATGGAGGTATGGAAGCCAAGATGCAAAAGATGCAAACAAAAGGTGTTGGCCGCGGGGAGACATGATGAGATGCATGGCTACAACCCGGTATAAGTGAACCGGGATCGTGGAGAATGCGATAAGAGATGCTTGACACTCTGGACTAAGAGTCACTAGCTTGAAGATGAAGTTGCCCGCGGGCAATATGCGTCGTCAGGGCCACTAGGCTGAAGATAAGACGGCAGTCGTCGATACCAGCCGCCCCTAGACCCTGATTGTTCCTGATTGTTGATTCTTTAGTCTACTTGTCAACGATAATCGATTTCAAGATGCTGGCGATGAATAGGCTGGCAATACTCACCTCGTTCACGAACCCCCTGACTCTGTGCAAAAGTATAAAATGTGCGCATGTTCGCCATTGTTATAGGCCTTCTTAGTCTATTTATGCTCTTTATGCATTTATTTCGTCCATATTTGTGACTCGCAGGTTGGGCATTGGCAAATGTTGTGGCTTTGCTGTATTGGTCGGAGAGAAGCTTGAGTGTGGAGAGGAGAGGGTTTGCATTTTCAAAACATGGACAGCAACATTCACATATGCCATCTTCACATGCCAACCTGGATGACCGCTCCTTCCTCTGATATTATATTTTATTAAAAAAACAGAGTCACCATCATCTGGATGGAAAATTCGGAGAAGAATTATGTTGAGAAGGAGCGATGTACAGGCCCAGTCACATGACCAATCACGCGACCACGCATTGGTGCTGGCGCCAAGGAATGCAGCTCGACGCGACAGGGTGTCCCCAACTCCTGGGTCCAGTCGCGCGCCCGTTCGGCAGCAATTTACGGTATTTGTGCAGCAATTTGCGACGTAGCAATACGCAATCTGTACCCCGGTTTCTCTGTTTCCACACCCGTCCTCAGCCCACACACAGCTGTCCTTTACGAACCCGGAAATCATTTCCTTTCAGACTTCCAGACTCCTTTTCGAACGTTGCGTCCCGTCTTTCGACCTTTTCCCGACTCTTCAGTTCTCTCAACCGCAGCCAACACAACTCCTCCCACGACACCACCCCCTTCTCTCTCACAATGGACGCTGTTCGCTCTCTCATCCAGCCGGTGACGCACAACCTGCCGGCGCCTATCCGCGATATTGGCGTCGGTCTGCTCGGTGACACATGCTACAAGGCGCTCATCCTCGATATTGACGAGACCAATGTTGAGTGCATCAAGCTGGCCGTGTCCAAGGGCCTGGGCGTCGGCATTGTCGCTGCGTCGGCTGTCGTCAAGGTGCCCCAGATCCTGAACCTGGTCAGCTCGCGCTCGGCCGCCGGTGTCAGCTTCCTGTCGTACCTGCTCGAGACCACGAGCTACCTCGTGTCGCTGGCCTACAACGTGCGCAACGGCTTCCCGTTCAGCACCTACGGCGAGACGGCGTTTATTCTCGTGCAGAACATTGTGATTACGCTGCTGGTGCTCAACTACAGCGGCCGCGGCGCTGTGGCGGCTCTGCTGGCGGCTGTGCTGGCTGTGGCCGCGACGGCTCTATTCGGCCTTGCCGAGGGCACCGCCCTGACGATCGACTCGACGCAGCTCGGCTACCTCCAGGCTGGCGCCGGCGCGCTCGGTGTTGCCAGCAAGATCCCCCAGATCCTCGCCATCTGGCAAGAGGGCGGCACGGGCCAGCTCAGCGCTTTCACAGTGTTCAACTACCTGGCCGGCTCGCTGTCGCGCATTTTCACGACGCTCCAGGAGGTCGATGACAAGCTGATCCTGTACAGCTTCATTGCCGGCTTTGCGCTCAACGCCGTGCTTGCCGCCCAGATGGTGTACTACTGGAACACGCCGAGCAAGAAGGCTGCCGGCGGCAAGAAGGGCGGCAACAAGGCCGCCTCGCCCGCTTCGGCCACCTCGACGCCCTCCAAGAAGAACAAGGGCAAGAAGTCGTCAAAGAAGTAAGCGGTGCGCAGCGAGCAAAGACGCAGCGGGGTTGTCTGCTGTGAATGTGGAGTGGTTGAGTGTGGATCGAGGATTGAAAATCGAGGGTAGTAATGGTTGGTGAGGACGGAGATTCAAATTTACTGGGGGACTCGAAAACATAGACCGGGTTTGGGTATTGGATACGGACTGGACCGGACTGGACTGGACTGAACCGGACTGAAATGGTCATTTATTCGTCTTTGGCAGCCGACGACACAGGCTCGCCTATATTTCTTTTGTTGTTATTCATACTGAGTATTTGCTGTAATTGTTGTAATTGCCGTAATTCATAATGGCCTGTCTGGCCGCAATTCAAATTCGTTTGTTGTTTTGTTATCCGGTCATTTTCCTGTGTCAACGCCGTCTGTTGTCTTACGTGAAGCCAAGGTATGCGTGTACTCAGTACGCCATGAAGCATAAGCTAAGGCATGGTGTCCAACAAGGTCAGGAGCTCTTATCTATTGGGGGTCAGTGGGAAAGTGGCTGGCTGCATGGCCATTTTTGTCCACCGACGAGGTAGGAGATCACCAGTGTTGTTGTCCACGTCGACGTCGACGTTGGCTTGGCGCACATGCTGATTACCTCAACATTGTCGGCCTCAAAATTGCCGAATCAACATCTCGATGAATGTTGTGAAATCTCTGATGTCGTTTCCCCCGTCTTCCCCCACATATTCACCCACAGCGCCTCCATCCGTCGGCTGTTACGTCAAACAAACCCGCCGGGTCCAGTATCGTCTTTTTTGTCGAGAAATGGAAGGAGGGAGGAGGATGGACCAGATAACGTAAAGCCTTTTCAAAAAAAAATCAAGAAAGATGAGGCATCTTTGGCAAAACCAAGGGATTATATCGGGGAATGGGCTCATTGAACCCTGGATTGCTCCTAGACGAGACTAGTTCAACAAACAAACATCTTGCACACCGCCAGATATTGGTTTGACAAGCATGTGGTTGTGATTATGTTGGGGAAGACGGGCGTTAAGGTGTCAGGGTTGTCAGGTTTTAGTATCTAGAACGCCGTTCAAAATTTGTGTGCCCCGAAGAAGATAGCGACGGGCCCATCCAGACCAGACCAGACCCGACGGGGAAATTGCTCACGGGCTAGTTTATGTGGTCGCGTGTTCGCTTTTTTTCGTTCGCTCTTTCCTGGTGGCACTTTTCGCCCTTAAAAAGTTGCCTGCCTGTAGTGCGTTGTGCCTGTCATGCCTGGCTTCTTTGTCAGTCTGTCACCGACGCCGTTTTGGGCAGTTTGCAGTTGCGGATTTTTGTGAACCTCCACGTGAGCACTTTCCTTCGGTGGACGATCTGTTCACCGTTCTTTCCTGCTTTTTTGTGTATTCATTGTTAAGGCGACTACGTGTGTCGTCGGTGTGCTCTTTCTGTTTGCGCTCGACGTTGTAACCTGCTCTTGTGACATGTCGTGTGGCACTTTCCGTTTTCGCAATCACATTCCCCTCCCTGGCACTGACTTTCTGGTTATCTCCTTCCTCGTATCTGATCGTGCCCCTCGTTCCCCACGCCGTTCTTGCCCGATACAGAAACCCGAACCGGCCAAGACAGGAGACAGGGGGGAACGTAGGGGACCCTCCATCTCAATCCTCCAATCTCATCCACAGAAATCACGACAACACACTCTCTGCACACAAATCTGCCCGCCAAAAAGGGGACCAAAAAACGACGCTACACTGACTCGACTCTCGCCTCGTTCCCGACAAACACGCCGTGGCTGTCCACCAATGCTCCCATCCCCGAACCTAAACGCGCAGCCGGCCAATCGTCGGCCGTTCCGGGAGACCCTAGCGTTTGCAGCGTTTCCTTTTTCCATCTCTCTTTTTCTCCTCGAGAGAGCCTCCAGCGGACTCTGGTGGGACCCTGACAATCGGTCTTTGGTTTCTTTTGGCTGTTCTTTCATTCTTCCTGAGACTTCCCTCGCCCTTTTGTCACCCTTTGTCGCCGTCTAGCCGCTGTTTGGCGTCCATTGGCCCTCGTTGGCGTGCCCCAGAGCTTGTCAAGTCTGAAAGACGGTACGTACTTTAGGTATTTATATTCCTTCCGCGCCGCTTCTTTCGAACTTTTTTTTTCTTCCTCCTGCTAGTGTCGATTGCACCATCGCCACAACTAAGATCTTGTCAACGATTGCGTGCTTGGGATTACTTGTGGTGCAAGCTGCACTTCAATTGCGAATTTCGGATTTCTTGACTATACACAGCTTTTTGCAGCCTTTTGGCAGCTTTTTGTCCAGACGACGTCGACAGATCGTCTGAGGTTTCGTCGACTATTACGAATTCTATTTTTTGTATCTGGGGTATCGACTCGGCAGTCTTGGGATTTTGTGTTTGTGGCCAAAACGGGAAAAAGGGAAAAGGAAAAAAGGTCTCGACAGTTTTTGTACAGATTACTTTTTCTTTTCTTTCTCTTATTCTTCTCTGTTCTCTCTTCTGTTTCTTCTTCTTTTCTTTCTCTTCTGGATATTCTCTCTTCTCTCTTCCCTCCCATCTTCATCTCTCCCTTCCCCGCGTTGTTCTTTGTCCCGACGTCGGCTGACTCGCTCATCAACCTCACCTCTTTCTTCGGAACGCCTCGTCACTCACCTCTTCTTACCTGATCCTCTTTTCATTGTCTTTTCATTGTTCTATTTTCTGTCTTTTCTTCCTGTCTTCCTCTTTTTGTTTTGTTCACGTGTGGCTCAGTTCATACATTCAGAAAAAGAAAACAATATTTTTTTCCTGTCTTCGTGACAGCTTCGCTTTCTTATTATCGTTCTCGTCGACAGTAGACCGAGACCAGTTTTTGTTACTTACACAGGACTCGACTTTCATCTCATCATCAAAAACACCACGCTCATACACTCAGCAGCCTGCTTAGCATTAGCAAGCAATGGCTCCCGATCTCAACTCGATGCCCGCGTCGCCGGCCGTCGGTGCCTCTGCGCCCGTCGAGTCGTCCACCGGCCCCAAGGCGCCTCCGGCGCCCACCCGCAAGCAGCCCAACATCCTCTATGTCATGGCTGACCAGCTGGCCGCTCCCCAGCTCAAGATGTACAACCCAGACTCTCAGATCATCACGCCCAACCTTGATGCGCTTGCCGCCAAGTCTGTGCAGTTTGACTCTGCCTACTGCCCTTCGCCCCTCTGCGCGCCTTCGCGCATGAGCATGATCACGGGCCGTCTGCCCATGGGCATTGGTGCCTACGACAACGGTGCCCAGATTGGTAGCGACATCCCCACATACGCGCACTACCTGCGTCTGCAGGGCTACCACACCGTCCTGGCCGGCAAGATGCACTTTATTGGCGACCAGCTGCACGGCTACGAGACGCGGTTGACGAGCGACATCTACCCTGGCGATTTCGGCTGGGTCGTCAACTGGGACAAGCCGGAGACGCGGCTGGAGTGGTACCACAATGCCAGCTCGATCGAGCAGGCAGGCGTTTGCGTTCGCAGCAACCAGCTGGACTACGACAACGAGGTCATGTTCCGTTCGGAGCAGTACCTGTACGACTATGTGCGCGCAGACCCTGCCACGCGCCGGCCGTTCTGCCTGACGGTGTCTCTGACGCACCCGCACGACCCCTACACCATCCACAAAAAGTTCTGGGACATGTACGAGGGCGTCGACATCAACATGCCCAAGATTAACATCCCCAAGGAGGAGCAGGACCCACACAGCAAGCGCCTTCTCAAGGTCTGCGACCTGTGGGACAAGGATTTCACCGACGAGCAGGTCAAGCGTGCCAAGCGTGCCTACTACGGCGCTGTCAGCTACGTCGATGACTGCCTGGGCCGTCTGCTCAACATCCTGCGCGACTGCGACCTCGAGGACAACACCATTGTGATTTTCAGCGGCGACCACGGTGACATGCTGGGCGAGCGCGGCCTCTGGTACAAGATGTCGTACTTTGAGTCGTCGGTGCGTGTTCCCTTTCTGATCCACCACCCGCCCAACATTGGCGTCAACGGTGGCGAGGGCAACGAGGCCAACGCCGACTCCATCAAGCCCCACCGCGTCTCGCAGAACGTGTCGACGCTCGACATCCTGCCGACCATGTGCTCGCTCACGGGCGCCACGCCGCACCCTGACCTGCCGATGGACGGCCAGTCGCTGCTGCCTCACCTGCAGAACCGCGAGGGCGGCCCCGACACTGTCATTGCAGAGTACACGGGCGAGGGCACTGTTGCGCCGCTGATGATGATCCGCCGCGGCGCGTACAAGTTTGTCATCTGCCCGTCGGACGGCGTGCAGCTCTTCAACCTGCAGAACGACCCTGACGAGGTGATCGACCTGGCCAAGGCTCTGCACAAGAAGAAGGAGCTCGGCACTGCCCTGACGGCCGAGGACGAGGTGGCCCAGTCGGTGCTCGCTGCTTTCGAGGCCGAGGCCGCCGAGCGCTGGGACATGGACGCCATCACCAAGCAGGTGCGCCAGTCGCAGCGCCAGCGGCAGCTGGTGTGGCCTGCGCTCAAGACGGGCAAGTTCACCAGCTGGGACTTTGACCCTCATGACGATGGCCGCGAGAAGTACATTCGCTCGCACATGGATCTGGACGATCTGGAGCGCATGGCTCGCTTCCCTCCCGTTGATCGCTGGGGCAAGGATGCGCGCAAGTAAGCGCATGCCGTACCAACCAATGTGGCCTTTGGCCTTTTATTTTATTTGGCGATGATTTCCCCTTTTTTTTCTTTTCTTTTCATCTTTTTTTTCAGATCTCTGGCATGGCCTTTGCTTTTCTTACTTTTTCTTTTCTTTTCACTTTTACCCACGCGACACATGAGGAATGATTCGTTTTAACTACAAAAAGTCAATCAAACGATTAATAATCAAATGTGAGAATGACAAGTGAACGCACAGTGATAATGTAAAATATAAAACAGTCGTAGGTTCGAAGACACGACGTTGAAGTTGTGCGACGTATTAGTTTGTAAGTGTCACACAGTGGTGGGGGGATGTTGATTGTTGGTCCCTGGTGGCTGGACCCACTTTTCCTGTCCCTCCCCACTCAGCGATCGATTGCCAATTCAGTGAGCATTTGCACAGTGTCGCGTAGCTCCTTCTCCGACAACCAAAGCTTCTTTCTTGCTCTTTCCTCCACCTCACTCTACGCCCACCTCACGCCCTCTCTCTCTCTGTCTCTCTCTACAACCTCTCCTCCACGACAACCCCCTCCCATTCTCGAGCTCTATTGCGTGTTTGGCGCACCACCCACCCGCCATGAACTCCGACGACACGGCCCTGGGCCTCACCCAGGAAGACCTCAAGGCCATCGACACGGTCCGCGCGCGCCTCTACCAACTGACCAACAGCGTGCAGCGCCTCAAGGGAGATGTTTTGATGGGCGGCGGAAACGGGAGCGATGCCAGTCTTCTTCCGTCGCCCGAGTCCATCCAGGCGTCGTCGTTTGTCCTCCAGCAGAACCTGGCATCGCTCAACGAGATCATGGCCCAGCACGCCGAGCTGTTCCGGCGCATTGTCGTGCACCCAGATCCCATGTACCCCGGCCGCACAGAAGAGCAGATCCTGACGTCCTTGCTGCGAAAAAAGCTGGAGCCGGATGTCGAGCAGGTGGCCGAGCGGGCACGCGAGACGGCGGCAGCGCGGGGGATTGGGCGGTCGAGCTTTGCCGAGTCGTTGGGAAGGCGCGGGCGGCGAAACGGCCACAATATGGACGACGACGACGATGAAGACGACGACGACGACGAAGATGAGGACGAGGACGAGGATGCCGACGACTCGGAGAATGACGACGGCCCGCGCGAGCCGTTTGGACTGGGCGACGTGTGGCACGAGACGCGGGCATGGACCATGGACCGCCTGGGACAATTCATCCGCGAAGAGGCAGCCGACGTTTACACGAAAGAAGAGCGCGAGATGGGAATTGAGAACGTGCGGACGGGCCTGAAGCGGTCGCTTGAGGAGGACGACGAGGACGATGAGGACGACGATGAAGACGAAGACGAGGACGGAAACAAGGGCGCCGACGACGATGTTATCATGCTTGACGACGGAGCACCAAAGCCGGCACAAAACACCCAAGGACCAGCGTCACAACAACAGCCGACACAACCACCCGCAGGCCCAGCTACACATCCAGAAGTATTATTCTGGCTGGCTGCACGAGGCGACACAGACCTGCCAAAATACGTCGATATCGAGTCGGTGCTGGCAAAGGCGGCGGCAGAGGCCCAACAGACACGAATGTGAGGGAGAATTGGACGAGAGGAGCGAAGAAAAGTGGCCGCGGGCTGTACGAATAATACCCAATGATAGAATATATGAGTTGAATACATTTTCACGATTTACATACGGAATGGTCAAGGAGGTGTATCCTCAAGGCTGTTGGCGATATTTGATTTGGAAGGATGGATATGACGGCATGATATGTACTGTTCTGGCCGCAATATAATGTATAGATACGATATTTCAAGGTATTATCTTCGCCTTGCATTTGAATTGCAATTCCAAATGGGATGTCGATCTTGGCGGGGAAAGTCGAAGACGAGAATAATGGCGAACAATATAATAAGTAGCCCAGAAGAAGAAAAGTAGACAGTACGCGGATACGGAGAAAAGATCAAGGTCACACCGCATTCTGTAGAAACTGCAAATACGTCAAAATGTAAGACGAATAAAGAAAGATATACGGGAATACGTCAGACGCGTATTTGGCGTGAGTTGGGAACACGACTGGACGTATTGGGAAGGAGAGCAAGTCACTGCGAGTGGTGGTGGCTAGGCCGGTAATAGCGCCAACTGTGACTGCCTCTCGGCGCTTTGAGAGCAGTCCCTTTTAGGAAGCAGCGGTCACGTATGAATTAAGACCTGGATAAAGCAATTAGATGAGTGTCAAATAATGAGCATAGTTTTTAACAGATATTGAATTTCGAACAGTTCCGTTCTCAGTGTGGTGTCCTCTTCCCACAGTGGCCTGCTCGTACGGCATTTTCACATGGCGATACTTTCCGTATTGACCAGGCCCTGATCCTGATGGGAGATGAACGTCAGCAAGTCTCTTTTCTCAGCGGGAAAACGCCGTTCTGCAGTCTTGCCCTACAGCGTAATACGACGTCAGATACAAAAGTATTACGTTCCGCCTCCGAGGCGTTAAAACACCGGCTGGCAAACATTGTCTTTTGGCACGCGGACAATGCTGGCTGTCAGCCCTTTTTTCGTGCACCATTCTTTTCATGTCAGACACCAGCGCTTAGGCCCACTATGCCTCGATCGGTCTTTCCTTAGTTGCGACGGCGTTGTCTTCATCCTTTCCCTAAATCCCAATCCCCACGGCTTGGATGCACCTTCCTGCACTCTGTTCCTGCACTTTGGCTTGTCTTGGCCTTCCTTAAGTTCTTGCAAGTGCTGGCTGCACTTGCCTCAGCCTCATTGAGAAACTACGTACGGAGTAAGAGTAGTACGACAACATTCAATAATCTGCACGTCGTAACTTGTCAAATCTGACACCAACCAACTTTGACAACTCCCACCAACAAATCTGCACAAGATGACGCCCCAAGACCGACGCGAACAACCAACGGTAGCCCGCGTCTATCCCATCCTGGCATCGAGCATCTCACGTCCCCTGTTCAGCCCAATGGACCCAACGGCCACGACGACAGGGATGGTGCTCCCACTCGTCTCCCCCATTTCATCCTCCTTTTGCTTTATTCCCCTTCCTCCTCCTCATGTCCATCTTTGTCGAATAAGATCTCGAACATGCCCTAACCCGGATCAGACCGCCATTGGGCCCTTGTTCCTTGGTTCACAGCCCGTGGGATGTTGGCGGGTGTCAGATTGTAAGTGAGAGTTGCACTTTTGCGTGAGGCGAAGTGGCCAAAAGAAACAAGTACAAGAACGAATATTCCGTATTTGAATGTGCAAAAAAAGACAACGTCAGACGACAAGTGTGGCTCTCTTTCTTTTTATTTTCTGCCTTTCTCCAAATACACGCTGTTTTCCATTGCTCTTCGTTCTCTCCCCTCTATTTTGCACATTTTTGCTGTTGTTATTTCGTTTTCTTTATTGTCCTTTTCTCATTGTGCAACAACTATCCGTCTCCGTCTCCGATCGGCCGTCTGCTCCGTATCATCGCAGCCTTGACCGCCCAACCTCACTCGTTGCAACATCGGCCTTCTTAAAACATGGGCGAAATGTTGTTTGTTCACGCGGAACTGGCAAAAGATGCTTGGGCCGGAAACAGCATCACCATGTCTCAGACATTGCCGTCGTCGCCTCTAACACCACCAGGCCCGTCTTCACCTTACAAAATAACGGCTGTTGGCGACCACCGTGACGAAATTACACAAAACACAGATAGCTCTTATACGACTGCACAAGAGAATGGAAAGGGTGTGTTAAACGACACAAGCTTCGATACACCCCTACAACCTGCAACAGCACCGTCAAATACGGAGCCCGACAAGCAGCCAGTCGATATTGTCGGCTCCCAATCCAAAACTCAAGTTCAAACAACACCCTATACCTCACAGCCGCCCTCAGCGCTGCTCCGTCTCCCTCTCGAGATCCGGCTACAGATCTACCGCTGGGTCCTGCTTCTCGATACAAAACGCAAGGCGGCTTCAGGCACAGGCACACCGGTGTACGGCAGCACCATTTCGAATGGAGATAGTGGCAGCGGCAGCAGCACGGCCAGCGCCGCCAAGACGGTCAACGATTCCGCCTCATCTGCCTCCATGTCCAGCACTCTCTTCCACTGCATGCCGCCCTACTTTTTCGACAGCCCCCAGCACTTTGGCCCTGGCGACGGCATCATGTTTATGAGCATGTTTGCCAGCAATGCCCATCAAAAGCCTCTGAACTTCCGGAAAGTGATTATGCCGGACGTGGAGAAGAGCAAGGAGGAGGAGGGCGAAAAGGACAAGAAGGAGGTGGATAGCACCCCCCTTCTGGCTGCTTACCGCCCGGTTGGCCGTGCCCTGCCGATTGGCCTCCTCACCAGCTGCCGCCAGATCTACAGGGAAGCCCGCACGATGGCCTTTGAGACGAGCGAGTTTGTGTTTGTGCGGCTGTTCTGCTCGGGCCTGTCGACAGCCCACGCTTTTGTCGTTCTTGGCAGCCAGACGTACCCGGGCAGCATCGGCGGCGATATCCCGCGCCTTCAGTCGTGGCAGCGTGACAACATGCGGCATGTGCGCCTGGAACTAGATGTTAGTGTCGCGGACATGGGCTGGACAGGCCCCGAGAGAGAGCCAAAGTTTCTCGAGGCCGACGCCGAAGGCAACGTCAGAGACGGCCCCAAGATTATCGACGTGCCAAAATGGTTTGCCTTTTGCGATGCTTTGACCAAGGGATTGCACGGCATGAGAGTTCTGCTTAACATCACCGAGGAGCGGTATCAGGCTAGCATGGACGACGAGACTGGAGAAATGGACGATGGCAAGACCGAATACACTGCCGAAGAAACCACAATGGTCGCCCAGAGTGTCTTGGTCCAGGGCCTATCTCGTCTGGCTGCTCTGCGCCAGCTAGAGATTGAGCTTGTTTGGGTTCTGAGAGGCCGATTCCGCAGCCGTGCTGCCAACATGACCCCCCATGCTACTCGGAACAACATCATGTGGTGCAAAGCTGTCGAGACAGCCGTCAATGACGCGAGACAGAAGCGGACTGACCAGCTTGAGGCGACTTCACCACTGTCAACATCAACGCCGACATACCGTCCCGTATCAACAAAGGTCATCTGCGTCGAGAGGATCTACGACGAAGAGAAGAAGAAGGAGAGGATGTAACAGGGCGGCGGGGTGTTTACATTTCGCATCGTATTTTGTTGGACATAATTTTCCGTGGAATGGCGTTCTGGTATTGGGAGAAGGTGCTACGTGTGTTTCCTTTTTGCATGATATAGAGAATCCCTACTGCGCTTGCATTTTCTATGGTCACACATTAGATTCAGAGAACGAGCACAAGATTATGTCACGTCTATTTATATAGGAAAGCAGGAGAAATCCAAAGAAGAAATATAATTTTGCCGTTCGTTTCATCATTGTCGTCATTTGTATACGCAATAACCAACCAAAAAATATAGAGAGAAGAAAATAAGTAGAGGAGAGCCAGAAACAAAACGGGGAAGAAACAGAAGGTGGCAAGGTTCTTTTCACAGATAGGTAAAAGCCATGGTAGTAATGGACCCATCTGTCCTTTAAAAGCTGCCATCCATCTTTTGCCCTCCTTACTCCTCAAAACCACGGTTTGTTTTTAGATACCGGCCGCAGCGAGAGTGGCCACCGGAAATATCACACAGGCGCAACCAAACCAAACACAAAAACAAATCGAGATGAAAGATGTAGTGAAAAAGAACAACGTACCGCCAGTTCCCCTCCCAAATGAGACAAGAATGTAAAAAAGGAAAACAGTAATTGGGAATGCCAATGAACAGAGAATGCAAGAGCCATGGAGATAATGACACACGGGGATAGCGATAATAGCCGACCCTGTGATTAATAAGAATAATCAAACGCAAAGACATTTTTCTTTGCCCAGGAAGCCTGTGGAGCTCTCTGCTATAGCTCCTCATCCTCTTCTTTGACAGTCGTAGTTGCTGTTGCCGCCGCTGCGGGTGCCGGTGGTGACGTGCCCAATGCCGCGCCAAGGCCACCAAGTGTGCCGCTGCCGCCGGTTGTGGTGCCGTTACCGCCCTTGTAAGCCGCCTCGGCCTTAGCGAGGATATCACCAAGGGCCGGTGGGAAGGCGCCCGAGTTGAAGACGGATCTCGGGTCGCTGTCGGAGCCCTCCGCTACACTAGCGCGGTGCCGCTTCAGTGGACTGCCAATGACCGAGTCGTCCGGCAGGCTCTTGCCAAACAATGAGCCTGAAGTGTTGGATGTACCAAGCGCAGACGCATCTGCTCCGGACGCGCTGCCGCCAGCACTGCCCGACACGGCTGATGCAACACCAGATGCCAGGCCGGAGGCGCTTGGTGCACTTCCATCGGTTGGTGTCAGCTCGCCGCCAAACGGTCCTGCGCTCGGTGATTTGCGGAAGGCGTTGGCCGAGGCTGTGGCGCTATCGGGATCGACTGAGTGCTGACGCTTGAGCTGTGAATTGTCAGTGATGTTTCTTCTGAATTAAAGTTTGTATGTGTGATTTGGATTTGGGCCTGGACCTACCCGAATGCGGTTTACACCGTCGGCCAGCTCGCCCGAGGACTTGGCGTCTTCAGGTGCCAGCCGGTCGGATGACTTGCCGCCGTCCTTATCGTCGGCCTCGTCCAGCTTGCCCAGGATTCTACCCTGGTCGTCATCATCGTCGTCGTCGCTGTCTTCGTCCATGGCACTGGCGTGTGTAGCCTTGTTGGCCACGCTGCCGTTGCGCTTGTGGCTAGCCTTCTTTGCTGTGGTGTCGTTGTCGCGGAAGGCTGAGAAGCCGACTGTGCCGGCGGTCTTGAGCGGGCCGATATTCGAAAAGTCGAGCTGTGCCGACTTGCGCTTGGTATCGTTGGATGTCTGCTGTGAGTCCTTGGACGACTGTATCACGCCCATCTTTTGTAGTTGGCCTGTAACTTGTTAGAAAACAAACAAATATCAAACTGCCAGTATTGAAAAAGAGAGAGAAAACTCACGCTCGCCACGGTACAAAAAGGTAAAGACGGCGTAAGGCTTGTCTGGGCCGTCAATTCCGGTAACAGTCTGCGTGGAGATGGTCTTGGGGTCGAGCGTCTTGGGCTTTGCAAAACTCGTTGTGTGCTCCACGTCGGCATCGACACCACCGCTGCCGCCGTTGCCACCGTCGTCGTCGTCGTGTGCGTCGAACTGCGGCGAGTACTCGCCCTTCTTTATTTCGCCGGATGCCAGAACGCGGAACATAGCCACCTTTATCTGACCCGCCGCCTCGGGGAGCTCGTCGTCTGAGGAGTCGGAGTCGTCTGACAGGTCGTCCTCGAGGGCCTCGACGGGTGATTGGGCGTCGGCGCCACCGTATCTCAGAGTGTCGTGGCTCGCGCTACTCTTGCGGCGGTGGATGCCGCCAGTACTTGTCGAGGACCCATTTTGCTGTGCCTTTTGCTGCAGCTCCTGCCTCCGCCGACGCTTCTCGAAGCGCTGCCGTCTCTTTTCCAACTTGGCAGCAGCATCTTTGCCCTCAAGGTCCAGGCCGTTGAGCCAGCGTTCGAGACCGACCTCGCGGAAGAGAAATTCACGCTCGGCCAGTCCACCGCCCTCACTGTCAGGCACCTGCACCCATCGACTGTTTACCCATGTCTCCTCGCCTGGCCGCAAGAGCGTAGCGACTTCTTCTTTAACACGGCCATCAAAGTAGATGTAGGCGGCAATAGTCTCGTTTTCGGAGTTGGTCATAGGGATGTAGGGTGTGACGATGCCGCCGGCCTTGCTCTCGCTGTTGGACGAGGGCAGCTCGCCGACGACGTGTGGCTTGGGATAGGGGTTGGCGTCGGTAGCCTTGGGCGTTGAGTATGGGATGGGCAGGCCGGGTGTGAGGAGTGTGATTGAGATGGCAAACTTTGCAGCCTCGGGCTTTCCGGAGTCCGTAGACAGCTGCGGTGCTGGCACGGGGATGTAGCTATTGATTCGTGATGCACGCGCAATTTTCTGGATGCCGTGCTCGGGGAGCGGTGCACCATTTGCATGGATGCTCACCGCGATGCCCTTGAAGCAAGGCATCGTGGCGGATTGGAGGAGAGTGTATGTATGTGAATTTGAGAATGAGCGTGAATGTGTTCGAGATAACGCAACCGACGAAAAACCCTGCTGTCGGATCCGTGTTCAGGAGACGCTGACGGCTGACTGTTGGGTGGTCAGAGAGGTTATCTGGGAGGGGCTCGGCTAAGGGTCGAGATTGAAATTGAACTTGACGTCGTAGAAGCTGATGCCAACGAAGGGAGCGTCGAGTGGAAGTAGGAAGCAGAACCGAAATCTGGCCACGGAGGTTGTGCAAGAACGAGACAAGCAAAAAAAAAAAAAACACAAGAGAAGAAGCTTGTTCTTGTGCTGTGGTTCTGTGGCTGGTAAATGGAGATTATGGAGGAAGCCTGCGTGGGTCCCTAGTGCGTGCTCAAACTGTTTTCGTCGGCGTTGCGGCTAGCGAGCTTCGGCTGGATCATAGGCGGTAGGGGATCTAGTCGTAGTCGATGCTCACTAAGTTGTACCTGGCGATGATGCAGTGGGAAGCTGGAGATGCTGGCGAAAAGAGAAGATGATGTCGAGAAATATTGAGCAAAGTCGACGATATCGACAAGGCCAAAGGTTAAGGGACTGTCGAAGTTTCGCGGTCTAACAAAACTCGAGGTCGGTCAGGAAGAGGGGACCAATCTTCGACTGCAGGGGCCTCGAAAGGAGAGTTAGTTCGAGTTCGAGGCTGGCGGGGCTGGGAAGAAGAAAGTGAGGCGGAGACAAACCAGGAAAAAACGTCGAGAAAAAAAGTAGAAAGATGGAGAGATGCAGTTTGCTTGCAGCAACAAGGCGGAGATCAGAGGCAGGAGGGAGGATACTGCAAATTTCGGAGGGGGAAGAATAATTGGCCTGCTGGGGGTGTGGTGTTTCCCCTGGAGGTGACGGATGGTCGTGGGTGATGAAGGGGCAAGATGGGAGGTTGGGGGGGTTCCTTCCGTCTAGTATAAATTCGCGCCTTTGTTCCTTCCTTCTCTTGAGGCGTTTCTTTGCGTTCTTTCCTTTCTGGAAGCAGAAGCGAAAAAAAGCGATGCTTGTGGAAGGGGCGTTCGAGGCGTACGGTCGTGCAGGGAAAGAAAACAAAGGAAAAAAGAGAGAGAAAGAGCAGATCGCAGGTTTGGCTGGGAAAGACACACAGGGGCGCGGGATAGGGAAGGTTCGATGAGGGGGGTTTTGGGCCGGAAAGAAACTACGGAGCCTCTACGGAGTAGGCCAGAGTGTAATTACAGGGCTAACAACGGTCACAATAAGGCACATCGGGGCAAACAATAGCACGCGCGCATCCGTTAGCGTGCAAGAAGCGGGTGACTGCTAGACATCAATAATTCAAGTCAGGTCCAAAAGATACGGGCGGCGTGGGACACATCTTTGGGGCGGTTAATGATGTGGCAGATCATTGTTATGCGGTGTGGCTACCGGCATTTGGGCGTGCTTTCCCATTATGACATCTTACGCTTCCCGGAGCCCACGTTGTTCGCTCTCGCCAGTTTGTTGTTTCTACTTTCTGCTGTCGTATTGTTTCATGTTCTTGCTACTCGCCGTAAGTGGCTCTTTCCATAATTGCATCCATTCCCTACAACGACCCGAGGACGCCTCAAGGGGATGTCGCGTGGCTGTTTGTTGGAGAGGCGCCTTCCCGAAGCCCGGAGTACAGTAGTGCGCTTGCCGGCTGTAAATGACACGTTATACTGCGTGTGGAAGGCAACCTCTTTCAAGGGATATCACTTGACAGCAGCACACGATGTGTAATGCGAGGCACAGACAAAGACGTTCGCACGATTAAGACTAGACATATTTTTTTTTTGTTCCTGCGTGGTCAGCAGGCATGGGTCAGGGAGAGGGACCATGAAATAGGGGTCGTAGAAAAAAACGAAAAGGAAAAACGAAGAAAAAAAAGTGATGGGGAAAAGGGATGCGTTGTTCTGGCGGTGAGCGTGGTTGCTCTTTCTCTTTTTGGCCGTGATCGCGCCAGTTGTCGGGATAGTGGGGAAAGAGCAGCTCAACAAGTGAGAGGGGTCGGTTGGGAGACAAAATGAAGAAAATTAGTGGCCCATGTCACAGCGAAACAGAAAAGAAAATGGCGGGGAAGAAGCCGCTCCGAGGGAAAGCTTCAGGCAGGAGCGAACGAACAGCGCAACAGCTCTGTTGTTTGGTGGGGCAAATGGGCCTGGCCCGGCCGAAGCTCTTTTTACTGGCGTTTTTACAGGTGGGGCCTGACAAGGCGGGATAGGTGCCGAAGTGACGACGGCAGGAGCCAAGAAGTGGTTGCCGTTTGCCAGTGTTTTATTACTGAGGAAGGTGCAAACAATAACCAATCTTGTCCACAAAGGATGCAAATCACTCTATCCGTTGTTGCCTCAATTTCGACTTGTCGGGTACCACGAGGTTGCGTGAGAAATGAGGTATGACGGGCTGATCACTTTAGCGGACGTTTGAGCGAACTGATGACAACATCTGCAGGCAAAGAATGAGGTCACCAGAATTATGTACAGTGCACGTGGCCAGCGTAACTGCGTGCCAACTGCGTATTGATAGCATTCCGCATGGTCTTAATCTTGACTGTCTAGCTTCAGTTAATTCATATTCTAGTATCCGAGCAGTTTATGTTTACTTCCTTCCACTTTGGTCGACTTGGTTTACCATCACAGCAATGGCTCCCTTTTCTCTTATCTTCCATCTCCATTCTCCTCTCTTCATTCCCACTGCGTACTCCACCAAGACACCATCTTTTGGACCAGGCCACTTCCAATCACATCAAAGCCAGACCGCATCGTGGCGCTCGCAGCCTCGGTCTTATGCGTGTCAAAGACGAGACCAGCACGCCCAGGGCGGTCGTTGTCATACTTTTCAGCATAAAAGTCGATGAGCTTGATGGTCGGGTTGCGGCGCGGATCGGGATCCGAACCACGCAGACGAGCGACCCATTCACGCTGGGGAACGACATCGAACTTGAGACCAGCGGCAGCCAAGGCCGGCAGCAATTCTTCAGTCCAACGGAAGACATGAGAGTTCTGGACCTGGTAGACAATGGAGGTGTCTATGGGCTCGTCAGAGGCCCCACTAGCGTCCTCACCGGAGAGACCCGACAACTCCAGGACCGACCGCGCCATGGCATCGACAGGCATCCACGAGGGCGTCTCATCCAGCGCCGGCAGCGTGCCCGTGGTCAGGGCGCTCTGGAAGATGAGCGGGATGGCCTCGGTGGTGTTCCAGATGCCGTGCTCGGCGTCGCCGATAATCTGCCCAAGACGCAAGACTTGAGCGGTCATGCCGGTCTGTTCGGCGGCGGCACGAACAATGTGCTCCGTGACAACCTTACTGCGCGCATAGCCCATGGCCTGGGCGTGCTGCAGGTTGTGGATGTATCCCTCGGAAATAGTGGCAGGAATAGGCGTGCCTGCAGCAGCCGAGATGGATGAGCAGAAGAAGAGACGGGCTGGGACTTGGGCCCGCTGAAGACAAGTGTCGAGCAGGTTGCGAGTGCCGCGGATGTGGTGGGACTCGAAGCTGCTCACGCCGAGGTTGAAGTTGACGGCCCAGGCAGCGTGGATGACCGTGGTGAGGTTCTTGCGGAGATCAGCCAGCACAGAATCGTCGAGGCCAAGAGACGGCTGGCTCAGGTCGGCCGGCAGACAGACAACACGACCATCTTGTGGCAAAGGAGACAGTCCCTTGTTGTCAAGAGTAGACTGCACACGCTTTTCAGCATCAGAGGGTGCAGGTGCCCGCACAAGACAGTAGACGCGTGCCACGTGCTGGGCGTCTTGCTGGACGAGTTGGTTTAGAATGTGCGCACCTAGAGAGCCCGTGGCACCAGTCAGCAGCACAGTCTGCGGGCCTTGTTGAAGCGACTTGACGGCAGCTGGGTCGGCCTTTGCATACGCAGAGAATTCGCTGTACTTGGCAATGAGCTCCTCCATGACCTTGATCTCATTGGCATCGTTGCTGTCCGTGTCATCGCCGCCTGTCCGCAGAGACACAAAGTGCTGGGCCAGTTGACGAATGCTGGGATACTCAAAGACGACGTTTTGACCCGGCTTGCGTCCTCCGAGATCAATCTCGCGGAGAACTTGGGCACGGGCTGTGATGGCCTGCAGACTGTCGACACCAGCTTCGAACAGATCCGTGTCAGCCTTGAGCTTGTCTGCTGGGACACCGAGCGTCTTGGTGAAGAGCTCTAAGAGGTAAGTCTCGAGCTCTGTCTCATTCAAAGTGCGAAGGGGCCCAGATGATCCTCCAGCAGCATCGCCAGTCGAGTCTTCAAACCGAGTGTACACAGCTTCGATCTCGGCATCAAATCGTTTGTAAAACGCGGCGCGGATGACAGTGCCTTTGTCGGTGCGAGGGTACTCCGTGTCGGCCGGCAAGATGGCGACCATTTCACGCGTAATGCGACCAAAGGCTTCAGTCTGTGCATTTGTGGCCTCGATAAAGGGCATCAGCACATCGAGCAGCCCCTTATCATTGCCTACAAAGGGTGTTGCCTTTTCACTCGGCACGATCATGATACCTGGAACAGCACGGCCGACGCCAAAGACGACACACTCGCGCACAAGATCATGCTGGCGGATTTGATGCTCGTAGGGAATGGGCAGGACCTTCTCGCCGTTGACCAGAGTCACGCGGTCGTCGATGCGGCCCAGGTACTTCCAGGCATTGGCCCGAGTTGGGTGCTTGGAGAACAGATCACGCGTGTGGAACGAGTTTGGCGGGTCGTCGCTGTTGGACAGCACCTTGGACGGAAGGCCGTCGAGCACAATGCACTCATAGGTGGTGGCGACACCGAGATGGTCAGTGGCCACTGGCAGCATGCGGAGAAAAGGCTGGGCTGACGGCACAGGCCGCATGTACGCCCACTCCTTGTCTGTCTCCGGATCACGAAAGGACGTCATGAGCTGGCCCATTTCGGTGGCGCCGTAGTGGCCCGCCAGATAGACTCCGGCAGCAACGAGCTTGTCACCGAGTTCGTCCGGGCAGCTGCTGCCGCCGTACAAAACGAGCTTGAGCTCGCGTAGCGTGGCAATGCCGCGCGGGTCCTCGGCCATAAGCTTCAGTGCATAGGGCACGCAATGAAGAGACTCTGGGGCGACGGCACGGATCGACGCCACGAGTGTGCTGCCAGCTAGTGGAAGGTTGGCATTGTAGAGGGCGGCGGCCTTGCCGGCACAGAGGGCACGGAAGAGTGTCGAAATGCCGTGGTTGTGGAAAAGGGGCAGCGTGATAAAAGCGCGGAAGGGGATGCCGCTCTCGTAGTTGGCGAGACAGGCTGCGTGGGTCTGGAAGATGGGCTTGGGCAGACCTGTCGAGCCCGATGAATGGATAATGAAAGCAATGCGGGTCGCAAGTGTGGCTGCGGATGTTGTTGCAAGTGAGGGCCAAGCAGCCTCGACAATAGTGCGGTTGTCTGCCGTTGCGGTTGGAGTCTGTTGTGCAGAGTACTGCTCAAACTCAACGAGGCTAAAGACGGAGACAGGGAGCGTGGTCTCGCCGTTGGCCTTTGTGGCAGCAGCGGCCGCCTCGACGGCGTGGGCTGCGTAGTGTGACGACGCAATGATCTTAGTGCACTCTGTCTTTTGCAGCAAGTTGACAACTGCCTCGGTGGCCAGGCGGTTTGAGAGGAACAGCACAGCGAAACCAAGCCGTGACAGGGCAAAAATTGACACGACATAGTCGACACTTGAAGGTGCCAGAAGCGCAATCACTTCAGCCTTTTGGGGACTCGGGTGCTGGGGCACAGCGCCCGACTTGAGGTAGAGACAGGCCGCGGCGTCTGCATAGCGGTCAATGTCGCCAACAGTGTGGTAGATGTAGTCCTCTTTGCCCCGCGGCGTGGCCGGATAGGCAAAGAAGGGCGCATAAGGCCCCTCCCTCACGCGGCGGACCAACAAGTCGTTGACAACCCGCGGTGCTGGTGCGGGCAGCTGAGACGAGCCATCGTCTTCAAGAGACCCCTCAGCGTGGAAGTGGTTGTGAGCAGAGAATGGGCCAGCGGCCGTCGAGATGACTGGGGCAGCAGCAGCCATGATGAGGAGCGGCTGTGGGGTGTTTGCTGGTGTGTATTGCAGTTTATGTCTGGGAGTTCATAGACGTGTGAGATGTCGCCCCAGAGAAATGATGCATGAAAAATAGAAAGAAGTCAGAGTGTGAGAAGACGACAAATAAAACGGACTACTAAAAGGACAAGGCTCGAGGACAGGGGAGATGTATGTCCCAAATAGTACTTGGCGGGCCGAAATCGAGAATGTTATTGGGTGCCTTTCGTGGTCTGTGATATGGTTTCCTGGTTTCCTCGTTGCCTAATAAATGGACAGGCAACGGAGCAAACAAAAGAGTCTAGACACAGTCAAAAGTCGAACATGAACTTCGAAACATACCAAAATGGCGAGTCTGCCGTGGCCGGTTCTGATTTGCGGATCAAGAGCGGATGTCCATTTCGGGACCGTCGAGGGCGAGAATGCTGATATCACTGAGGAGGAAATGGTCATGATGGCGGAGCGGGCGAGACTGTGGATGTTGTGGGGGAGGATTGGGTGGATTTCCCTTTTCCGATTGTTGTAAGTTGTGATTTCGGAAAAGTGTCTTGCTGAACCGTAGTGAAGAATGCGCTAAATTGAATTATTATGGGGGAATTAACGGGGCTGTCGGGCGCGTGGAGTCCACTGTGAAAATGGCTTGGATCGCTTTTCCTGGCCGGCGGATCAGGGCTCCAGCCATTGTTCGGAAAAGGGCTGTCGGGCGTAGGCCAACCGTGTAAGTGAGTCGGGCCAATCAGATACCTGGATTCGGACCCTGATGCCATTGCACTTCTTTGATATTGTTGACTTTGGACGAGGAAGATATCTTTGAAAAGTGAAATTGAAGAATAGACATTGATAATTATGAGCAGTAGATTTTCTTTCCAAAAAGATAAACAATTTTCACCAAAAAAGCACACAAGTCAACAAAATGGCCCAGCACTTTTACGACGACGACGCCTCTCCGGTGTTTGACGCCCTCCAGGCGCTTTCTCTCGTGCGGCCGGACGTCAAGTTTGACCGCGCGCAAAAGGTCATCTACCGGACGTCGCACAACCCTCAACAGTCGGTGGCCCTCATCTCGGGCGGCGGTGCAGGCCACGAACCCGCCCACGCTGGCTATGTTGGCGAGGGAGCACTGACCGCGGCCGTGTCCGGCTTCATCTTTGCCTCGCCGAGTGTGGCGCAAATCGTGTCTGCCATTTCGCGCGTTGGCGGGCCAGCTGGTGTGCTCTTGATCATCAAGAACTACACGGGCGATGTGTTCCATTTTCATTTGGCAGCTGAAAAGGCCAAGGCAGCGGCGGCCGGCGTCCCTGTCGAGGTGCTCGTTGTGGGCGACGATGTGGCCGTGGGCCGCAAGCAGAGCGGCAAAGTTGGCCGCCGAGGCCTTGCCGGCACTGTCCTTGTGCACAAGATTCTGGGCGCGCTGAGCAGCACCCAGAACGCAAGTCTGGCCGATGTCCTTGCGCTCGGTAAGGATATCGTGGCCAATATGGTGACGGTCGGCACCTCGCTGGGCCATGTTCATATCCCCGGCCGCGCCGACAACGAAGATTCGGCTGCTTCTTCCAACCAGGCCGAGCTCGGCATGGGCATCCACAACGAGCCCGGATGCCGTGTCCTCTCTCCTCGCCCCAGCCTTCCGTCCTTGATCGACACGATGCTCGACCAGCTTCTCGACGAGACCGACACCGACCGTGCCTATGTTGCCTTTTCTGATGCCGAGAAGAACGGCAACATTGTGCTGCTCGTCAACAATCTGGGTGGTGTGTCGCCGCTCGAGTTTGGCGGTATCACAACCAGCGTTGTTCGGGCTCTGGCCCAGCGTGGTATTCGTCCTGCGCGTCTCTTGTCGGGCACATACATGACGAGCCTCAACGGCCCTGGCTTTAGCATCACACTGCTCCGGGCGACACCTCAAATGGTGGAACTCCTGGAAGCGCCGACGACGGCCGTGAACTGGATCCCTGCAACGAAGATTCATGGTGACGTCAACGAGAAGCAGGAGGAGGCCACCGTGGCCGAGGAAGAAGAAGGCCCTCTGGGCGGTGTCAAGCGTAAGAGATGCAATCCTTCAAATGCTATTATGTCTCATGTTGTTTGACTTTGCTAACAGCCTTTGCAGTGGACACCGCTTTATTTCAAAAAGCCGTGTCGGCGGCGTGCGCCAACGTCGTTGCCCAAGAGGCCACTATCACGCAGTACGATAGCATTGTCGGCGATGGCGATTGCGGCGTGACGCTTGCTCGTGGAGCAAAGGCTGTCAACGAGTTTGTGAACCCGTCAACATCGAAACCGCTTCCGGGTGATGGTGATGCCGTCGCCACATTCCGGGCTCTAACAGCTGTCGTCGAGAACAACATGGATGGCACGTCGGGAGCGCTGTACAGCATCTTCTTTGCCGCCCTAACAGCAGCCCTGGCCAAGCAGTCAAACATAGCTGGATCTGCTCTCGACTCCAAGGCCTGGGTGGCTGCTGTCTCTGAGGCACTGTCGCGCCTGCAGCAGGCGACTCCCGCTCGTCAAGGAGACCGGACGCTGATGGATGCACTCGAGCCATTTATACGCGCATTGGAGGCCGGAGACGGGAGCCTGTCAAGTGCATTGGCCCAGGCCAAGGCTGGCGTCGAGGCTACCAAGGGCATGAAGGCGTCGCTTGGCCGGTCGGTGTATGTCGAGGCGTCCAACTGGGAGGCGGTTCCAGACCCGGGCGCTGTGGGTGTTCTCGCTATCCTCGACGGGATCGTGTCAGCGTTGTCGTAAGCGGAATGGAAGTCCTCAAAGTATAGTTGCAAGTAAAGTCAAAATAAATTAAATTAAAATGTCTTTATGTCTTTTTGCCTGTACATCAGATCACACTCGTAATTGGTGTTCCTCACTGAGCAGAGAGTCAAGCGGCCAGAAGCCGGATGAGACCATGGAGTCAAAGTAGCCCCAGCTGGTGACATCGGCGAGAGAGCTGCTGGGGCTGCCGTTCCAGTCAGCCAGCCCACCAGCTGGACCGCCAATCAGGCCAGCAGCCAAAGGGACTACAGATAAGTCGAGGGCAGGATGCTGCGGATGCTGTTGCTGCTGTGGCTGTTGTTGGCCATTTATGCCACCTGCCAAATCAGTTGGCAAACCATTGTTTGAGTTGTAAGCAGATCCGTTTACAACTCCGCCAGCTTGTGCATCCACAGATGGCTGGAACGCTTCGGTCTGCTGCAAAGTAACAAGCCGGAGCTCTTCAAGAACAAGCGAGTACCGCTGCGTCAGGGAGCCGCTCTCGGCTAGACGCGCAATCTGGCCCTGGCACCCGATAGCGGCGGCGAGGTGGGCGGTATATGTAGACTGTGGCGCTGACTGGTGCTGTATCACGTAAACATAGACAACTACGACGGCCGAGAAGGCAAAATACATTGTGAACTAAAGTGCAAAGTTAGCAATGCTCTTCGAGGCTTCAAAAAAGAAAAATTACACATTGGTAATAAACTCACCCAGTAGGCTCGGAAGAGCTGTCCGTCCTGGAACAGGTCGTCGACAATCTCGATGATGTGCATGGCCGCATCGAGGCACTGTTGCATGCTGGTCTGAGCTTGGGCACGCACATCAGGGTCGCGTGCATCGGTTCGGGAGGAGCCGCTGCTTCCTCCACTTGCTCCCTGGCGGAGGTAGGCGAAATTGCTTAGTAGGACAGGCCGATGTGTCAAGAGAAGCGCGTGCCAATATGCCAGGTTGAGGACATTGCGTTGCCGCTGGAAGATGGGAATGAGGAGTGATGCACTGACGCGATCAGCGTCCAGGAAGCGAGACAGGCCGGGGTCATCCTGTCGCCAAGTCATCAAAGCGGCCGTGTGTTTGGCGGTCAGAGTAGAACGGGTAGCTGACGAAATCGGCCGGATGGAATAGAGATCTCTCAAGATCTTGCTCACGATCTTGGATAAGCGGGCGTGGGCAACGGGAGCCAACATGACAGACATCCCACGAAGAGCGCCGCCTCCGCCGGCCATTCCCATGCCATTCATATTGAAGCTGAGGCCTAGTCCATGACTGAGACCCTGCCCTAAGCTCTGATTACCCATGTTCTGGTTTCCCAGGCCCAGGCCAACACTTGGTGTTGATTGTCGAATGATCTCGCCGTGCAAAATCTTGTCATCTTCAACAATAGACGGCAGCTCCTGGTCAATATCCTCGTCGTGAAATGTGCGTGGCCGTCCGAGAGCAGCACTGAGGTAGTTGTCGAGGCTGTAGGCGCACCAAAATGTGCGGCGACGGCACTCGACGTCGATATGGCTCAGACCTCCGGCCGGGTCGGCACGCCGGTTGCGGTTGAGGCCAATGGCAAGGGCGAGGTGAGCAGTTGTGCCAAAAAGACTCCAGCAGTGATTAATGCGCGATCGGGAGAGCAAATAGAAACACTGGCATAAGCGGGCCTGGACACTTGCGAGACGGACAGCACCCTTCTCGCGGGCAAGCTGTAGCTCGGCTGCGCGGTAGTAGTGGGCGCTTGAGTCCATGCCCTGGCTGACAGCCGACTCTGGTATGTAGTCGCGAGCTTGGGCAAAGACCATGAAGAGAACGGCGGCTTGAGCCCGGCCATCATCCCCGTTATCTCGGCCATTTCCATTTCCATTCCCCCCATTGTTATTATTGTTTGTACCGGCAGTCGTCATACGGCCACGAGTGGCATAAAATGTGGACAGCCAGGACTCAACCGTAGGCCGGTGGAGGAAGCGGTGCGTCGGTACAGCAAAGTCAAAATACCGGGCTAGCAGGACGTTGGCTTCTGATTGTGACAGGAAGAGGGGAGATGTATCGGCCCCGCTAGTGCCGTCGAGTTCGGGTGCTGTCGGCTGAAGAGGGGCGTCGCCGAATGTGAAGATTGAGGACGATGATTGCTGTAGAAATGAGACATTGTCGTGAAGGCGCTTCTGCACCCTCAGCAGGAAGGAGACACCTGATGCTGGGCCAACATAATGACCCTGGAGATCGGTCTGCAAGGGCTCCGGTGAGACACGAGACGAGGCTGCCGGTGCATCGGCTGTTGGTGGGATGGGAGGAGGTATTGTGAGAGGTATGGGTTCAGAAACTGGGACTTGGGCGAGATTCAACGGAGCAGCCTCGCCTGGTCGTCGGTCCATCTCGGCGGCCGCTGCCGACAGGAACGACAACCCCTCCGACTGTGCCTTTTGTCCCTGGCCCTGGCTGTCATTTCGACCATGTTGTTGTTGCCCTTGTTGCCCGTCTTGTGTCTCCTGATGTTGGCTTCCTGACCTTATCTCACCTCCACTGTCGTGCGCGGCCGACCTCTCCGTTGGTACGGGCGAGGCCAGGACTCCGTAGGTGACAGGGGCCGGTGAGGTCGCGGATGTTGCCGGCGACTGGCCAGTCTGTGTTTGGGACGTCTGAATCAATGGGATCGACGGCAGTCTGCCCCGAGAGTAGGAGACATCGTAAGTGCATTCTCTGCCGGCGTCGATGCAGTTCTCGCACGGCCTGATGCCAGTACATCGTGCTTTTCGTCTGAGGACACCACGTGTTAGCATCCATCCAAGCTCCCACTCTTTGGGCTCTCTTCTCAGACGGCAGAACTCACTTTTTGCACCTATCACAGGCACGTGTCACACGTTGTCTCTCATTCCTATCCCGTTTCCGCCGGTTCGCTGTGTTGGCGGTCGGGCTGTGGATCGAGGCCCGTCGTGGAGATGACATTGTCGGAGTGCTTGTCGCGTCCGGGATAAAGATCCGTCTGAATGCGTCGCGTCTTGCGACGTGTATCCGTGAGTGTCTTTCAAAAAGTCTGGGCGCAACGGTGAGAGCGGATCAGGGGGTGAGGGGAGCTCGGGGAGCTGTCTGGTCGTACTTGCCGTCCTGTTCCCCGTATGTTGTTGCCGATTAGGAAGGAAGTTGAAAGTGCGGAGATGCAGATGCAAAGTGCGGAAAAGGAGGGCGCGATGGGATGATCCATGGTACGGGGAAAGGGCAGGTCTCCGAATAAGGAAAGCGCTTTTCCGGCACTAAGTCACTCCTTCCCCTCGTTTGAATTGCCCTACAAGCCTCGTTATCTCTCCACCTCTCCGCGCCTTCTCCATTCTCCATTCTCCGGGCACACGCATATTGCACACAGCTCCACGATCGCAATTGCCGTTTTATTCGCCAGCTAGTTCTTGCTTGTTTCGCCATTTGTTAGCCCGAGAGGGGGCCAGCCAGCCTTCTCGGGCCTCCTCAGTCGCTCCTGCCTCGGAGGTTTGAGGCAATTGAAAGCAGGAGCAATGTAGAATTTATCTCGCGTTCTGTAGATGCTATTAAGATTTTTTCTCATTTGATTTGACCACATTACAACTCAGCTATAACACCGCATCTCCCACCATCCAGCATCATCATGTCCGCACCCATCGACACGCCTGTGCCTGACCGGCCGCCATTTGACAGCCTGCCACTCGACCCCAAGGGCCCGCCCGGCAACGCTTGGGGCCTGTACGGCGAAAATGACTGCCTGGGTGCCCTCAATATGCTGACCCCAACCGTCGTGGCAGCTGCTGCGCGCCAGGAGATCCAGACGGGCGAGCGTGTGTCGCTGGACTGGTCGCTCAACAAGCCGTCGCACCCGAGCTTCAACCGCCCGCCACTCGAGTGGAAGCGCATTGTCAAGAAGGACGTGCACGGCAACGACCGCACAGTCAACGACGACTACCTGGCCTTTAACACGCAAGGATCGAGCCAGTGGGACGGGTTCCGGCACTACGGGTACCAGCAAGCCAAGCGGTTCTACGGCGGAGTGGCGATCGAGCAGCTCGAGGGCCGGCCGGACGTGATTGGCATTGACGCATGGGTCGAAAAGGGCGGCATTGTCGGCCGCGGCGTGCTTTTGGACTATGCCAGCTACTGCAAGGCAGAGGGCATCGACGCGCCGCCGTACGAGTCAACAGCCTTTACGGTGGAGGATCTCGAAAAGGTGATCGAGTTTCAGGGCGGTCCGGAACTGCAAAAGGGCGACATTCTGTTTATTCGGTCGGGCTGCACGGAAGCCTACGAGGTCATGACGACACAAGAACAGCAGGCCATTGCCCAGCGGCCGCAGCCCAACTTTATCGGCCTGGTCTCCAACAAGACGACGCTGAAGTGGCTGTGGGAGCACAATTTCTCAGCAGTGGCAGGCGATGCGCCCAGCTTTGAGCAGGCACCGCTGGCCGGGGCACACGTTTACCCCGGCCACACTGAGCTCAGCGCCGAGGATGAGGAAAAGATGAAGGGCGGCGGACTGCTGCACCAATGGGTTCTGGCAGGCTGGGGCGTGCCGATCGGCGAGATGTTCGACCTGGAGGCGCTGGCGGCCAAGTGCAAGGAGCGGAAGCGGTGGTCGTTCTTTGTGAGCAGCGTGCCGCTCAAGGTGCCGGGAGGCGTGGCGAGTCCGCCAAATGCCATTGCAATTTTCTAAGCACATAGCAGGTAGACAAATATAATATGAGACATAATTTGGATGAGGCTGTATATTGCACACGTCTGATTATAAACTAAAGCCCATCCTCCAAGCCCACTATGGAAGGCAAACTATATTTTGTGACACTCGACCACAACCACTCTAATAGATGTACCGGAAGTTGAGGTTCTCGCGGTCAGTCATGTCCTCAAAGGCGGTGGCATCGAGATCGTGGCGATCCTGGTGGTGGGTCTGGTCAATGCCCTGAAGACGATCGCGGCGCTTGTTCTCAGTGGAGAGCAGGAAACGCAGGGCGATGACGACGAAAAACTCGAGGATCAGGACAACAATCATGCTCCAGAAGCCCAGAGGGTACGTCGGGTACTGGCTCGTCTTGTAGAAGAAGGGGCCGGCAATATTGCCCGCGCAATATCCAATGAACATGCAGGCCGACGTGACCACTTTCTTAGTGTGGCCGCCGATGTTGGCCGTCTGCAGTGACAGCAGCAGCACAAACGAGGCGTTGAGGGAGCCGGTAAGATAGTAGCAGATCAGGCGTCCGACCCGTTGGTGCTCGGGCACAAAACGGAGACCAAAAGCACCGGCGAGAGTGGGAAGAATAAAGAGAGCAAGGACAAAGCATCGGTTGTTAGGGGGCAGGCGGTCGTTGATCCAGACGCCGAGGAGAATGGACAGGAAGATGAAAGCGCCATAAGGAATGTTCATAAGAGTGGTGGTCACTACATAGTTAGTGGTAGGTCAAAAATAGAAGAGAAAAAGAAAAAAAGAAAATCAAAAGAAAGAAAGACATGGGGAAAGATAGCACTCACAAGTATCAAAACCAAAGCCTTTAATGATGAGCGTGCCAAAGTTGGTGGTGCCGCCGTTGAGGACGGCCTGGCAAAACGCAATCATGAAAAAGAAGTATGTCTTGTAGTCGAGGAATGCCTCGAGCATCTGTCTGGGCTTAAACGTCTTGTTCTCAATGCCCGTCTGGTTGTCTCTGAGACGCTCGACAGCAATTCTGCGCTCGCGGTCGGTGAGGTTGAAGACCCAGTGAGACAGCGGCGCCGGCTTGGCCACGGGGTTGTCGGGCAGCACGAGCACAATGATAATGCCCCAGGCTGTGCAGATAGCACCGATAATCAAAAACTCGTAGCGCCACGACGCCAGGTGGCCGCGGATCTGGCCGATGCCGTAACCAAGAAGACCGCCAAGGGCAACACCAAGACCGACGGCCGTGTACCACAGGCCAATCTTGATGGGCTGTTCGCGGCGGGTATACCACATGCTTGTGATGAGGATAAACGCCGGGTCGGCGACGGCCTCGACAGCACCGCCAAGAACACGCAGGGCCGCCAGACTGGCAAAATTGTTGCAGGCGGCCTGGGCCATCAGCAACACGCCCCAGAGCATAATGTTGACGCCGAGGTACTTGGCCACAGGCAGGCGCTGAAGCAGCAAATTGGACGGCAGGGCCCAGAACAGGAAGCCAAAGTAGAAAAGCGAGGACAGCCAACTGTAGTCGGTGCCCTGGAGCTTGAGGTCTTCCTGGATGCCGAACACGGCGGCATATGAGAGAGTAGTCTTATCAATCTGAGTGCGTTAGAGTTAGTGGGTGTGCTCCCGAGGACATCCAATCAATAAATCAATATTATCCTCCATCGACCATAGGAACTCACAAAGAAGAAAATGTAGGAGATGGCACACATGGGGAGCAGCAGGCAGTCAATCTTGCGCACCAGCCGCTTCTCTTCCTCAGGGTCAATGTCCTCGCCAATCTCGTCGACGCCAGCAAACAGAGCCAGAGCAACATCGCCGTGGCCAGCCACCACATTAGCCAGCTTGCTCATGTCCTTTTCGGTGTCGAGATTGCCAGAGTCGACCCGGGTGCCCTCTACCTCGGCCACAGCCGCCTTGGGGATATCTTCAGAAGCCATGACTGAAGACTGTGGGCAAAACAAAATAAAGTGATGAGATGGGGAAAATGATGGAGTAAGAGAGATGGTCAAGAACAGGTCGAATATGAGAAACGAATCAAACACGACGCCACCCTATATACCAGATCAGCATCCGTGGCCAAGATTCTCATCCGGGGAAGAAGAGACTGAGAGCGTAAGGTACCGCGTGAGGTTCCAATGGAAATGCGCGCAATGCGTGGAAACGTGGAAATACCGTGGTCAGTCGACTCAGGTCAGGCCAGGGTGAACCGGTTGAGTTGAGCGCGTTGCCATGGTCTCAACTCAGTATATGTCGTGGCCATCCTCTCTTTTGCCTGTCGACAATGGAAAAGGGGAGAGGGAAAAGACCAGATGAGCCCAAGACGCCTCCTTGTGAAGCCAGAACGCTAGTGCCATTCTTCCCCATGGGGTTGGCATATGGACAATGGATGCGGAGAAAGTAGCCTTGGCCTTGGACTGTGCGTTCCGAATGAGTTCGCTTTTCCGAAGCTTTCTGAATGCCAAGTAGGAAAAGCACGCTGGCAGGGCATGTGGTGATGACTGATAAATGCAGTGCTTTTGGTTCGAGCATTGTTCAAGCATCCGCTCAGAAGAAAACGTTCTTTACGTGATATGAGCGATTATGTAAGTTTGTCTCTACTTTATTCGCTTCTGAGGTTCTGTATAACGTACTTCGTACTCAATGGACTACACTGTTGTGATTAAGAGGATGGGTTTACAGGAAAGTCTTGACTTGGTTGTTTTATTTTTATGTGAATTAAATCGTTTCTGTTTCGATTAATTAATTCTTTCTTTTTTCTTGTCTTTTTTTTTTTAAAAAAAAAAGGGAAGAAAGCAAACGAGAGATAACAAATAAGGCGAGGACTGTTATTGTAAACTACTTTTTAGTTGGAGTATTATTCTGGCTGCGGGAAATAAAAGACTAAAAAAAAAAAAAAAAAAAAAGAATTAGACGTGGAATGAAATGATACAATAATAAGGTGAATGTTGGGCGATATGCAATCACTTAATCAGTTATTATCATCCAAGCCATCGCGAATTGTTCTCAACTTTTCTTATTTGCCGAGTGCCGTGATTATTCGCCGCACGTACAAGGTTCTCTCCTCATCTCACAAGCACTTCGTCTAATTCTTCATATCTTATCATTTTTGCTGCATTTGTTCCGTACTTTCGTCATACTTCGTCTCACTTCTTACCCCTCGTCTCACTCTTTAACGAATTTCTTGGCACGCAACAATACAACACGTAAATCCATGTAACAATAAATATGTGAGCCTCAACCCCAGAATGTCTGCACCATGATGACTTGGAATTCTGTTCAGAAAAAAGGGCAAAAAAAAAACCACCCACCCAACCTGCCAAAATGCCATAAGTGTAAATTTATATGTTTTATGCAAAGTACCTGGATGGATCACAGCTAATGCATTTGTTTTCACGGTTGTAAACCATCGTGCCTTCCCTCCCCACTTGGTTCCGTGGCCGACGGAGACAAGCAGCGGACGGATAAATCCCCTCCAAAAGCCGCCAAAACCGCCCAAGGAAATCTCCTAGAACGCTACCCACTTCGGTCTTTCCCTGCCCGACGCAGCGGGGCACACAACTTGGCGTCGGACGGCGGTGTCGGAGCTTCCCTATTTGCGCCTATTGCACCTTCTGTGCAAGATGCAGGAAACGTCTTACAGCAAGAACAAAGGTACGGATCGTCACTTCCACGGCTCTCGGGGAAAGTGGGCCGAGAGTGGTGTTGGAGGGGGAAGGCACGACGTATGCGTATACTGGCCGCGGGTCGGGGAAGGTACGATGGTCAGCTCTTGTCTAATATGAGGTGATTGGACTATCAGGGTGCTGGCAGGGTCTTGCATGGCATTGAAATAAATGGGAAAACGAGGGGCAGAGTAAACAACTTTCCGTTTTCAACTTTACTTTTCACGACTTTTTACTACTTTTCCACGCAACTTCACCTGAACTCCCAATTCGACCTCACCTTCACCAACATCAACAAAATGGTTCTCCAGACTTCCGTCAAGCTCAACTCGGGCTACGAAATTCCCACAATCGGCCTGGGCACATGGGTGAGTGTCATTTTCTCTTTCAAACATTACTCTATATCCGTCGACTTCGACTAACAAAAACAGCTCTCCAAGCCCAACGAGGTCAAGAACGCCGTCGAGGCTGCTCTGCGCGCGGGCTACCGCCACATTGACGGCGCCGCCATCTACGAGAACGAGGTGGAGGTCGGCGACGGCATCAAGGCCTCGGGTGTTGACCGCAAGGAGATTTTCGTATGTTTTTTTCTCAACTCTTACCATTTCATCAAGGTGACTCCCTACTAACCCTCTTCCCTCCCCAGCTCACTGGCAAGGTCTGGAACACGCACCACCGCCCCGAGGATGTCGAGCGCCACCTCGACCAGACGCTCTCTGAGCTGCAGACCGACTACCTCGATCTGTACCTGATCCACTGGCCGGCCGCCTTCCGCTTCCAGGGCGACAAGACGTACTACCCCGTCAATGCCGAGGGCGCGTTCGACCTGGACGACGTGCCAATTTCCGAGACCTGGAAGGCCATGGAGGCGCTCGTCGCCAAGGGCAAGGTCCGGTCCATTGGTGTTTCCAACTTTACGCGCGAGCGCATCGAGAAGCTGTGGGAGACGGCCAAGATCCGCCCCGCCGTCAACCAGATCGAGGCGCACCCGTACCTCCAGCAGAAGGAGTTCTTGCAGTGGCAAAAGGACAACGGCATCGTCGTCGAGGCGTACAGCCCCATGGGCAACAACATCTACGGCAAGCCGCGTGCCATTGACGACCCCAAGGTCATTGACCTGGCCAAGTCTCTGGATCTCGAGCCCGCCCAGCTGCTCGTGAGCTGGTCCATCCAGCGTGGCACTGTCGTCCTGCCCAAGTCCATTACGCCCTCGCGCATCCAGTCCAACCTGGTCGTCAAGGAGCTGCCCCAGAGCGCCATTGACACGCTCGAGGCCCTCGACACCAACACGCGCTACAACTGCCCCAAGCGCTGGGGCTACAACATCTTTGGCGAGTGGTCTGACGCCGAGATCAAGGCCGCCGTCGACGAGTTTGTTGCATCGAAGAAGCAGTAAAGCAGCAAAACGGGGTGACGGGTTGTGAGAAGTCAAAGAGGGGAACGGAGACGGACGGGGAAAATATGTGCCGACGATATCTCAATGTTTCATAGACAAATACGACAAAAGTTACACGCAAAACGAGGGTAGTATTGTCTATGCATATTCGTGCATACATATGTGGCTCGTATGCCGTTTCGACACGAGACGTAAAGATACACTGCAGTGTTGCATCGTGGCTCGCAACTAATGTTGAAAGCGTTTATGGTTGAGTGCATCGGAGAACAGTTGGAGACGGTCTCCTATGACGGAGTTTGGCGTCATTTTTTTTAAAAGCCACAAACAACTAGTGAAAATTGGTGGTTGTTCCGTCGGAAAAGTGACGGAAAACCAGAGTTGCCGTAATGGGGATCCCGTAATAACGGGGAGTGATAGACAATCGAACTGGCGAAACTGGACTGGAGAGTATTACGGAGTAGACAGTATTAACTGGAGAAATGGAGTCGAAAGACTGGAGAATGTGCCCGGACTTGGACGTTGTTGAAACGGTGAACCCCGCACGCATTGAGCTGCCCGCGGATACCCTCCGAAAGCCGAACCGATTCTAACTGCCTTTTCTGGACCATGTAAAAAATGAAGGTAAATCATTGTACCGGAGCGCCGACATCGTTTATTGGTGGCCGACATCGTCTTTTGGGGTAACCTGGGGTTGCGTTATGTAAAGTTGTGTCGAGTCGAATTGAAAAGTGTCAACTTGAACTTTGTCCTAGCAACTCAGAATCAAACTTTCAAGACTTGACTTACAGAAACAGGCTGCCCTCGAGTCGCATCGCCAACAGATTTCTCCGACAAACCTCCCAAAACACAATCCACCCACGGACATCATGGGCAAGATCGCCACCATGGAGTGGTTCCGGGTGCCGCCCCGTTGGCTGTTCGTCAAGATCACCGACGAGGCTGGCAATGTCGGCTGGGGTGAAGCGTCGCTCGAGGGACATTCGCAAGCCGTCGAGGGCTGTCTTGACGCTTGGTTCGAGCGGTACAAGGAATTTGAAGCAGAGTGAGTATGCGGGCGAAGAAAGACGAGAATAAAACCAATGTTGAAAGCAAGTCCACCGCTAACACCCGCCAGCGACATTGAGCACATTTGGCAAATGTCGTGGAGAACAAGCTTCTACCGCGGCGGCCCCGTCATGATGAGCGCGCTCTCGGGCATCGACATTGCCCTCTGGGACCTCAAGGCCCGTAAACTCGGCGTCCCAATCCACCAGCTGCTGGGTGGCAAGCTGCGCACAAAACTGCGCGTCTATGCCTGGATCGGCGGCGACCGCCCAGACGATGTCGAGAAGCAGGCAACAGCCCGTCGTGACCAGGGTTTCCGGGCTGTCAAGATGAACGGTACCGAGGATCTGGGCTGGCTGGATGTTCCCTCAGCACTTGATGGCTGTGTTGCGCGCGTCAAGGCCGTCAAAGATCTGGGCATGGACGTGGGTGTCGACTTCCACGGCAGAGTCCACAAGCCCATGGCCAAGCAGCTCGCCAAAGCCCTGGAGCCGCACCGTCCACTCTTCATCGAGGAGCCTTTGCTGTCAGAGCACCCCACGGGTATCGAAGAACTCAAGGCTCTGACGAGCATCCCGATTGCCCTCGGCGAACGTCTGCACAGCCGCTGGGACGTGCGCCCTCTGATCCCGCATGTCGACATTCTGCAGCCGGATGTGTGCCATGTCGGTGGTATCTCGGAGCTGCGCCGTATCGCTGCCCTCGCCGAGACCTATGACGTCGCTCTGGCACCACACTGTCCGCTGGGTCCCATTGCTCTTGCGGCGTGTGTACAGGTCGACCTGGCCAGCCCCAACTTTGCCATCCAGGAAATGAGCTTGGGCATTCACTACAATGCCCAAAACGGCTCGCAGCAGGACCTGACGAGCTACACACACAACCCCGAAGTGTGGAAGGTCGAGGACGGCTACATCCAGATGCTGACAGGGCCTGGACTGGGCATTGAGATTGACGAGGAGCAGGTGCGTAGGCTGGCCAAGGATGCAAAGCCCTGGACATCGCCTGGCTTCATTGGTCCTGGTGGCGAGATCCGTGAGTGGTAGACGGAAATTGGTGGTGTAACACCAGATTCAAAATAATACAAAAGAACCAAAAATGTATTTGAACGGCCGTAATGGATATGTAAATAAAAACATGAAAAGCAAACGCAGAAAGGATATAGTTTAATACAAAGAAAAGCCGAGAATCCAAGACGTGACCCAACGCAGATAAAAGAGAAAAGAAAAGACATAAACAACCATGGTATCGACAACGATTCTGATCCCTACACAATTACAATAATACTTTCAAAAACACACCAAAAACTAACTCAAAAATAGGCGTTCTAAGCCGGCTTGTGGGAAATGTCGTCGAGAGACTGAGACATCCTCTTCCGTGCTGGGCTCCCGTGGCTGTCCGAGGCTGCGCTATTCGTCGACAGATTGGATGTTTCCTTCTTGGGCGGTCTCTGCCGGATAGGAGTGCCGTCTGTTGGCGACGAAGGTGAGCGTCCAGTAGCCACTGCCGAGTCTTTGCCCTTGTTGGTCTTCCTCGGCGACGAAGGGCTGCTTGTCCGTGCTTGTGCCTTGTTATTGTTCTGTTTCCGGCTGGGTGTAGGAGGGATAATAGGTTCGGCTTCGTCCTCTTCGTCGTCATAATCATTGTCGTCGAATTCATCGTCAAAGCCATCATCCTCGCCATCTTCCTCCGGCTCGTTGATTATGCTCTTGCGGTTGTTGGCAGACTTCGATGGGGTGGGTGTTGATGTCCGGCTGGGAGCTTTGTTCTGCTTGCCCTTGTCTTTGCTGTCTGCCGTTATTAAGGAGGTATCTTTCGTATCCTTTGTATCCTTTGTATCTTTTGTGTCTTTCGTTTCCTTGGTGTCCTTATTGGCAGTGTTGGTGGTCGTGACAGCTTCCACGGGAATCGATGCCAGCTTGGACGTCTCCTTGCTAAAGCTGACCTCCTCGGGCTCTTTCTTCACAATCGGCTCCTTCTTCACGCTCGAGAGTTCCTTCTTGATTGGAGCGGGGTTGCTGGTCTCTTTCTTCGGCTCGATGCGCTGAACCGACCGTTGACGAGACGTGCCATTGGATCCCGTGTCTGACCGTCCCGTGTTGTAGCCTTCGTCCTTGTTGCCGGCAAACACTATGCCCACCACAACGAACACGGCCACCATGAATACCACCTCGATCAACCACCACGTCGTCGTCAGCAGCAGGAACGAAAAGACCCGGTGGTGGTACATCAGCCAACGCAGGCCACGAAGCTTGGCCGAGAATACAACCTCCACCCCGTATGTCTGCAGCTCGTGCTCACCACCGGTGCGCAGCTCCAGGTATAGCACGGCCGGCAGAACAGCATTGGGCCCACCGGAGCCCGAGAACGTCAGCGATTCCGCCATAGGGACGACCAGGCGTGTGCGGGAGGCGGCTTCGGGAGAGAAAAAGTGTACCGGCAGCAGCGTCAAGCGCGTCGCCCGGGCCACCAGTGGGTCCGTATACGCCAGAAGACCGGGCCGTGCCGCCGCAAAGAGCAACTTTTTGCCGCCCGACTCTAGGAAATCGCGAGGGTTTGCGGGCGGCAGACGTGCTGCCGCCGCAATGGCCGCAGAGGAGCTGCTCACACTACTGGCGGCCAGGCCGAGCTCGACCATGAAGTTGCCGACGGCCAGATTGTTGGGCGAGCGGGGCACTGACAGAACAACGGACACGTCGTAGGCCTGGTCGACCTTGAGGTTGAGGTCGCGCAGATCGGTGAGGGCAAACGGGTGGTGGTGGGGGTGTGCGCCGAGGTGCTGCTGGATGGCCGTTTCGGCCGCAAAGAGTCGGCTGCCGGCTTTTGTGCTCGCAGTCGAGGGAAAAGGCGGCGCTTGGGAGTATTGCAGGTGCACAGGCGCCGAGCGCACCCGATGTGGCACATATTCGTTGTAGAAGCCCAGGTAGCCAATAATAGCTATGCCGTAGAGGATCGCAGATGTGATCGTGAGGAGAGTCGCGTAAATGTAGGTGCGCCGAGCCGTTTTGGACGTCACCGCCCGGTAGGCGTCGCTGACTGCTGAGAAAATGGACTGTCCGCAAAGGTTAGAAGGTGTGACAAGGGTCTCAGTAAGTCATACTGTCAAACATTTGGCTCACCATTGTGTAAGTCGCGTCCGAAATAAAGATGAAGCTCGTGAAGTTTAGTTTTGCATCGTCAACAAAATATGGGTTTGCGACAGTTCGGGGCGCGAAGCGATTGGCAGTTGGCGAGATCAGCAGAAGATCGAAGAAAACGCAGCGCGTCGTTCCATTTATGTACCGCGTCTCTGGTGGGTTCGCAAACGAAGGGGAATTCGTAACAAAGACAGAAAACAGGTTGTGACAAGTTGAAGGGAAACGAGGGAGGGACGCACAACAGCGGCACAAGAGGGCCAAGATGGCAGGAGAGCAAGCTTGTGACTGTGGCGTCAGAGGGAGGAGACAAAGCTTCTAGCGTGGCAGCTGGCAGGAGCGACGGGCGCTGTTGTATGACGACACCCACCACACCACACCAGCGCCGGCCAGTCAGCCAATCGATCCTTCTCCAGTTAAATTCCCCAGCAAACCCAGCGCCGGCCGTCGCGCCTTCCCAGTTCATTCCAAGAAAACTCATTCATTCTCAACACCATAAATGAAATCCTTGCAGACTGTGACGTTTTCAACGGAAACGGCAGGCGCGATCTTGAACCCTCAACGCTTGTCGTTTTAAATGCATACGCCATTGAATTAGCTGAAGCGAGTAGAGCGCTTCAGATGAAAGAGTTGACGAGACTCACAAGCTCAGGATGGTGGGGCAGCCTGGCATCGAGGACAACTAACATCTTCATCTGCAGCTCTGCTTCTCAATATGGTTTTGATAGTATGCATTTGACCTGCTAACTACGATGTACAGTTTGTATAAACTTCGTTGGCGAAACTCTTTATTAGCGAGATACTTTTGGCTGTGGCAAGAACCCTGATAAATACCGGTCGTTCCTTCCACCTCCGCCCTCACTAGCAATAGGTCTAACAGCCAACGACCAGGCACGCGACATCTTGAAGTATTTGCAGTAACTAATATATAAAATGTCAAATAAATCCACGAGGTAAAGCAGCCTAGGTGCTCGCCTCACCCTTTGGTCGTATTTTAGGTACGCTGTGATAAGAGCTGATAACGGCTCGTAGTTCTTGCCCTGTCCAGCGCGTCTTGCCGCTAGCTCGTCGCTCCTTCCCCGCCAATCCCAATCGGCGGGTCTCAACCCACTGCATTCTCAGCCTCTGCAAAAGCCCGCCCGGGTGTTGGCCGAACTCGTTTTCTCGCCTCTCCCGCCCTTGCGCTTTTCGCCCTTTATCCTCTACCTCCCGATCCCGACCTCCCGTCTTCAACCACCCATCGGCCTTCCGCCAAGCGATCCCGGCCTATCACTGCCGTTGACTTTGCGACCGCACGCTGCGTGCCTCTCCAATCACACTGCATTCCTGCCCCCGCAATCGCTTTTTGCATCGCTGTCGGGCGTCTTCCAAAGTCCCCTCCACCCCGCCTTCGTGCCACCAGCCTCGAGATCAGACCCCTGCTCGCCCACCAAAGAGCACGAGACCATCGCCAACACACATCTACAAGCTCCCTCGGGCCATTTCCGAGGCATTCTGGGCAGCCGCAGCTTGCAGTCCCGCACCACAACTCCTCTCACACCGATATCACCCCCCTCCTTCCAGACACAGATTGCCACAGATGGCAGACTCAGCTGCGACCGAGGCCGCTGTCCCGGCCCCTGTTGAGGTTGAGCAGACTCAGACTCATCAGATCGAATCACAACCACATCAACAAGAACAGCCATCGACGGCAGCACCATCTGCAGGGACAGCCGCACACGACTTGCCCTTTGTCACGCCATCCTCCTATCTTCGACCCAACCCCGATACCAGTGCCCGAGCCCTAGCCGACGCCCGGACGTATTCTGCGATAGACCGGGAACAGATGCAGGGTCTTGAGAACATCCGCGCATTCTTGAAGATCCGCACGAGTTACGATGTCCTGCCGCTGTCCTTCCGTCTCATCGTCCTCGACACCGACCTCTTGATCCGCAAATCCCTCGCCATCCTCATCCAGAACAACATCGTGTCCGCACCGCTGTGGGACTCGCACAACTCGACCTTTGCAGGTCTGCTCACGAGCACGGACTTTATCAATGTCATCCAGTACTACTGCCAGTACCCGGACCGGCTCCACGACATTGACCAGTTCCGCTTGAGCGGATTAAGAGGTGAGCCCACAGATGATATGAGCACTTCGTCAGACTTGATAACTAACTTTGACCTTGTTCAGAAATCGAAAAGGCCATTGGCGCACAACCGCTCGAGACCATCTCGGTCCACCCCATGAAGCCGCTCTACGAGGCCTGTATCGAAATGCTCAAGACCCGTGCACGCCGTATTCCGCTTGTGGACGTTGACGACGAGACCGGTCGCGAAATGGTCGTCAGTGTCATTACTCAGTACCGTATTCTCAAGTTTATCGCCGTCAACAACGAGCACAACACCGTCATGCTCAAGAAGTCGGTGCGCGAGATCGGCCTTGGCACCTACACCAACCTTATGACCGCTCACATGGGCGACTCCGTCCTCGATGTTATCCACGTCATGGTCGAGCACAACATCTCGGCCGTCCCTATTGTCGACGCCGACAACCGCGTGCTCAATGTATTTGAGGCTGTCGATGTTATCCCCTGTATCAAGGGCGGTGTCTACGACGATCTGCAGTCCAGCATCGGCGAGGCCTTGTCGAAACGCGCCGAAGACTTCCCTGGCATCTACACCTGCAGCGAGGATGACCGTCTCGACTCTATCTTTGATACTGTCCGCAAGTCACGCGTGCATCGTCTTATTGTTATTGATGACGACAGTCGCCTGCGGGGTATGATCTCGCTGTCTGACATTCTCAAGTACGTGCTGCTGTTTGGCGAAGAGAATGATGCCATCTCGCCAGATGCAGTATGAATGGCTTGTGCGGGTGGATGGTCGCTGTTTTAATCCGGGGGATTTTGCATTTTATGGCGTCCAGCGGGACGAAGTCCGGACCGCTTGATACTGTCGACTTTTTTGTTCGTTTATATATCGCTTTTGTCCCTTTTTCCTTCTATTTCCACCATGTCGACTAAGCACATATCATCTTTTTCTCTCGTTTTATGGTTCTCTATATAGATTCGGGAGTATTTTTATCGCGGTGTTCTTTTTCGTCAATCTGTTATCATATCTCACACCCCCTTCGGTCACCGAACTTATCCCTTCATCTGATGTTGCAGTGCTGCCTTGTCGTGTTTTTGCCTCTTGTGTGCTTTGCCATCGCTGTCGATTTCGGGGGATTTGTAGACAAAGTTGCACCGTCCGTTTCTGTCACACGGTAAATCACAAAAATGCGCAAACAATACCATTGTCTGCTATTACAGGCCTACGATGTATTACTCCATATATCGAGCCGAGACAGCGTACAAGCATCCTTCAAACACGACTGGCTGCCCGTTGAAACCATCTGCATAATCATTGTGAAATCGTCGCTGTGGTCTGTGACACGTGAGCTCGTATTTTTAGGCGACAGACGCCCCATTTCTGATCGCAGTCGCACCTTCTGTCAATTCGGCCATTTCTGTCATTTCTTTTTGACGTTTCGTCGTGCTCTCGTTGTCGAAATCTCACTCTCCTGTGTAGTCTCTGTGTCCTCGTTCGCTCCTTCTATGTTTCGTTTCATTTCATTTCTCGCAGTCTTTTCTCTTTCAACTTCCTTTTTTTTCGCCTCGAGCTTTTACTTCAGATTAAATCCTTTCTGTATTACTGCAAAGGCCTCATTGGCTGCACTCACAAACTTGGCGAATCCGTATTGTTCGCTTCTCGTGTCAATCAAGCCCTGGCCACACAGTGAGAGCCCGTTTCCCGGTCACTGTAATTTATCCCGCTCGCTCGCCTCCTTCCCCCATTGTCGCGTGTGTTCCGACAGGGAACAAAGAGAGGGGAGAAAAAAGGAAGAAGGAGCGACAGAGGGAATACGAGGTGATGAACGGAAACAGAAACTGCAGGCGGTGAATTGTGGCACACTGCGGGCGTCAACAAGGGGAAGAAAAAAGGAAGGAAAGGCGGAAAAAAGCGAGGCAGAAAAAGTCATGGAGGAAGAAAAGGAAGGAGCGACGGAGCACAAAAGACAACAAAAAGCCTCAAATTTATGAATCTCAACGCGGAAGGAGCAGAAGGAACAAACAAAACTTCAATCGCAACCCGCGACTGCCCCTCCAACCGCAGGTGATCAGTTACGTCGTCGCTTCCCGTCCGTGCGACAATCAACAGCGCCCGCCCTAAAAATAAGAAAGAGGCTCCAGTTCAGCGGGCAACCCCCAAAAATCCACCCGAAATCGACAAAAGTAAACAAACCCACTTTTTCCTCATTCGAGCCTCACCAAAACAAACCCGCCAGTCTGTTCCAGCGCGACGTTGCGCTGACCATCCATCCCTTCGACTTATCTCGTCGTCTTATGATCGTGTGGTTGAATTGAAGCTGGGGCAAAGAAACCTCAGAGACTGCGACAGGCCAAGCTTGCATTTTGCATTGAGCTCACAGCTACACTTTTTTCAGCCGTGTTTTGATCGCCCGCCAGTCAAGCAGGCCTCGATCGTCCTTTCCACTTCCCACTCACACCCTCCCATGCCACCTTCCCACCTTTCCATTCTCTAGTGTCTTTCCCACGTTCTTGCCCTATCTCCATTCCTGTCCTTTCCCTCTTTCCCCTTCCCCTCCATCACCGTTCGGAGTTCCCACCACACCTTCTTCTATCTCCTTAGCTCGCCTCTAATGCAACGGCCCTTGAACCATGCTGGACATGACCCGAGTCTGATGAGTCGTCGACCTCCGAGCCCGACCTTTGTGCGATCATCGTCATCAACTGCCGGGCCTCCGGGCTCTTATTTCGATATCGCTAGTCCTGCAGCCATGATGGACTCGTCTGGACCGCCACCAGCGTCCGGCGCGTGGCCGCAACGCCCCGTCTTTAGCGTGCAAGACAGAAGCCAGACAGATCTCATTCCAGCCCGGCCAGTCTATTATGGCAGCGACCCATCGTGGACATCTAACGGCAGCGAGGCCGACGATCCTTTTACAGATAGCAGAGGTGGCAGCTCAATGACACTGCCTCGGCAGAATCTTTTGCTCCAAGAATACAACAGGCTTGCAGAAAAGGTAGGTCTCGAATCGAGCCCAAGTTTGCGATTGTTATGACGGTGTACTGACATTCAGCAGCGTGGCCTCCGACCACTATCGCACTCCGGGGAAGACGATCAAGATGAATCGGTCAGTTGGCTCTTAATGGTGGGCGGACATGGATGATGTGTCTTACAAAATCTAACAAAACAGGCCGAACATGACAGCCAGGCGGGCGACAGGCGCAACTGGTTTGCGCGTACCTTTGGCAAACCTTCCGCGCCGACATCCAGACGGTCGAGTCGACACTCCATCGGCGGCGGCAAGCACAAGCGGAGCGATAGTGACCCGACAAATCAGCTCCCGTCTGGAAGCGGCTCCAAGTCTGATGTTTTGGACACTCTCAAGAACCAGCCACTGCAGAGTCTTGTTCGCACCTGCGGCAAGAGTTTTCTCTATCTCCCGTCAGACTATGCGACTCGATCACTGATGCTACCGACATGCTTTCGTGCAGCAGCTCAATACCTAGTTCAGAATGGTCAGACTCCTATGAGCATCCAGCCTCGCATTGTATCCTGCTAACCATCAAAAGGCCCAGAGACACGCGGTATCTTCCGCATATCCGGCTCGATGAGGGTTGTCAACGAACTCTACGACTACTATTGTATCAGCCTCGACGATGACGACGACATTGCCGCGACAGTCCGGTCACCAAACCTGCCTTTCCATATTAAAGCCGGCGTCCACGACGTTGCATCTATGTTCAAACGCCTCCTCGCAGGCCTCCCAGGTGGCATCCTCGGCAGCCTTCACCTCTTTGAGGCCTTTGTTGAGATCATGAAGTCAGATGGGCACGCGAGCAACGAAGTCTTGGAGTCCGGGAGATCAGACCCGGCACAAATGAAGGCCCGTCTCATTGCCCTTGCTATCGGAGCCGCCCCAAGGCCGCTTCAGCGTGAGCTGATGTGTGCAGTCTTCGGACTGTTGTCTCTCATCGGTCATTCAGCAGAGATGGCGGATCCGGTTCAAATCCATCAAGGGAGCTCATTGCCTCATTCAGAAATGATGGGATACGCTGCTCTCGGTATCATTTTCGGCCCGCTTCTGATGGGTGAACTCCTCGATTCGTTCTCACCAGAAACAGCCGCTCCCAGTGATTCAAGCATTACTGAGGGCACACCATCCCCGCGGTCGAAAAGCGACAAGCGGCGCAAGAGCGTGGTTTCTGACAAACAGTCTCTGGCCAATCTCCCGTCAACACTAGACAAGATCCTTCTTGCCAACGATGTCGCAGAGATGCTCATTACAAACTGGCGGGCTATTGTCTATGAAATGAAGCACATAGGCATTATGCGGAAGGAATCCATGCTGCAGCATCCGCACCAGCAACCTGCCCATGTCGCCCAGCCGCTGCCTCGGTCACTGCGTCCTTCTAGGTCCGAGACGTTCACTGACCATAATATGGGTTCAATGGTCCAGCAGGCCTCGCAGCTGTACAGCTCCAACCTACGCAAGACGCGCAGTGCCTCAAATACTAGGAATGCCATTGACGCTATGAACGCAGCAAAGCCACCCCTTCCGAACAGCAACTGCAATATCAACAACGCCACCAATAATCCTCCGCAGCGACCAGCGGATATGTCGTTTGAGGAGTTTGCAGCCCGCAAAAAGCTCAGAAACTACGCGTCAAACATGTCGATTGCATCCGAGTCCACCTACTCAGCAATCGAGCCTCAGCCGGTCAAGCCTTTGTCACCTCCTGTGGAGGATCCATTTTATGTCCCCGGCGCCATTGCGATATCAACACGGTCAGGCGCTGCCAAGCTGACGAAACAAAGACGGGCAAGCGGTGGGTTCTCGGCCATTTTTGGCGGTGACAAGACGGTATCCCCAACAAAGGACCTGCCCAGAATAGCGAGAAAGGCGGTCAACAGCAGCCATGGCGACGGTCGTTCTTTGATGTCTGAGGGAGGTGATAAGGTGGCCTCTCCGTGGAATGTGTCACTGAGCCCAGCTAAAGTTCGTGGTGGCACGTCGCACGAAACGCACAATAACAGAAAGACATCGGGATCGCCGAGGAAGGCCACGCCTACACGAGCACACCACAGAAGCAACCCTGTAGATGCCTGCCGATCTGAGCCTGCCGGCCGTGTAGGTATTGGCAGTGCCACTCCTCAATCAAAAACGGCCGCATTGATTGCAAAGATCATGAACACGAAGCAGCCACCGCCGACTCCAACACCAATCAAGAGATCCAAAGTGACAAGTGACTTGTCCAGTCGCAAAGAAAAGGCGCAGAGAGCCTCCCAAGATGCACCCAGAATTTATGAATCCAAGTCTGCTAGCAACAGTCCGGTCAAAAGTCATGGGAGCTGGATGGGAGCAAATGTTTCGACATCATCAGCCACGAAGTCGGAGAACCGGCCCATCGAGTCGAACGGTATCGTTTCACCGACGCCCAGGCGGCCATGGAAGGCTCAGGCCAGCGCATCTGTACTGGCCCACGGACGTGACAGCCCACGGGCGAATGTCGCTAGAAGCCATAATTCGCCAGCTTCACGTCTAGGGAACACTACAGGTGGCCAGGGAGGGCAGTCCCCAATGGTGCGGTCCAATAGAGCTGGAAAGCCGTCGTCCGTGACACCCCAAAGAAAAGCTCTGGGTGGGAGCACTGGGACAGTAGTGGTCAAGGCAGGCGTTGTTGGGAAGAAGGGCGAAGAGAAGCTGGCCAAACATGCGGCACAAGAACAGCGTGCCGTTGTGCACTCAGCAACTGAAACGGCATCGGCATCGCCTCTTTCTGAAATTAAGAATGACGCTCGAGGCGTTGCAAGAACCAACTCGACAAGCTCTCGTGCATCCAAACGGGCACATACCGTCCAAACAACACAGCCAGAAGGAATCCCTAACACGGAGCCCAAGTCACCGGCTGCTGTCGGCAGTTCTGTCAAGGCAATGGCGGCCATGTTCGACACAGCAGCATGGAAGTCAGCCGAAGCACTCCCTCTGACCAACCCGCAAACTGCGAAACCACGCACTCCGAAACGCGGCTCAGCCCTGTCGCAGTATACAAGCAACACATCACCCACCAAGCCGGCGGCCGATTTTGTGACGCCGCCACAGTCTCCAATGCTGTCCAAGTTTGGAACCGTCGACAAATTCGAAGGCCGCGGCACGGACTCTTCTACGATGCAGCGGACGGCTAGTGAACGGAGACGGATGCGTCAAACGAAGAGCGAAGGCCGGAACGGTCCTCTCGGGAAGGTTGGGCGGCTTGCCGCCAGCGAGCGAAGGGAACTGGCACGGTCAGTTGATCGAAACGAAGTGAAGGCTGAAACAGGGAGGCGAACACAGGACGCCACCACATCTGCCCTACCAGCATCTCCCATTAAACAAACCACGACGCTGGCAGCACCTGACAACAGCTCGTCGTTGGCACGCGGCGGCACACCCGTGTCATCACGCACCAAGGCTCGGCCAGTGTCCACAATCCTTCCGTCTAGCCGTTCGGCAACTTCGACGGCGGAGCTACAGAGACTTCTTGACAGCAAGACGACCGAGTGCGAGAGTTGGAAGACGAGGGCGGAGGCGGCAGAGGCCAAAGTGGCCGAGCTGGAGCTGGCGCTTGCACGCACAAGTGTGACGGATGCAACGCAGGTTGGGTCGTTTATGCCAGTGTCGACCGAGCATGGTAGCGAGCTGTCTTGGGCATGGCAGAACCTTCTTCCCGAGACGGACTCGATCCACTTGTCGCAAGAGAAGCTGGAGATGTCGAGCACGGTGCGGGAGATTGGAGACGGAGACGATCCTATGCCGGCGCCGCTCAACACGGTGTCGCGTCTGCGCAAAGACTTTGAGACGGACGACGGGAACGGATCGGAGACGAGTGGCGGATCTGGTGCACGGGGGCGGTTGAAGAACAAGCGGCTCCTGCCGTTTTCCATGTAAGATAGGCGATTGTACGTCGCAGCGAATATGATTATGCGGGAGGGGCGGGTCAACAAAACGGTGGATGGTCAATGGCGTGGGTGAGGAGGGAAGGAAGTGTATGACGTACTTTGTATTCTAAAACACGATGGCTACGAATAATGATTAGGTCGGCGCCTGCAGTTATACATTGAATTAAAGCATCAAGCAACCAAAGTGGACATGGTGATTTCTCTTGTTTTGTACGTAGATACATTTTATAAGATGCTTGCTATCTTACATGGCACAGCGACATGCTCCCGAATGCTCCCAAATAACTTTTTATAACATTGCTCCATGACATGAATAAACCAACGACCATAAACGACCAACTGCCACACGCCCACACTTATCGATACCCCACTTAACGCACAAACTTGCGGCGCGGCGTGGCAATGCGGTGGGTGTACTTCCACAGATGGCGGTACTTGGGGCCCTGGTGCTTGGCTTCCCAGCCACGGGCCGGGCGAGGCGGCTTGAGCGAGGGCAAACGCGTGGCCTTGAGCTCGACATCGGCGCCGGGCACACCAGCGCGCTCCATAACGCCAGCCGTGCCGGCGTCCCACTGAGTGCGGAACAGCGTGCAGCCGACGACCTTGAGCTTGTTCTTGTCGATGAAGCCGCGGATGGAGAAGTTGTCGCGGGGGCCCGTGACGTCGCCGTCCGAGTTGGCAATGGCCGAGGCAGGGTCGCTGCCGAAAGCCTTCTGGAGGGCAGCCGTGTCGAGGCTGCTGCTGTTCTTGTCATAGGACTCGGGGTCGACGGGCGGTTGCTCCAGCACAAAGACGGCCAGACGGTGCGGGGCAGAGCCCTTTTGGGCGAACGCCGGCAGCCAGGGCAGGACGACCTGGCTGTTGGCGTCGAGGCGGCCGAGCGGGACGGAGGGGTTGGTGGGCTCGAGGGGGATGTTTGTGGCAATGTAGTGGACGCGGCGCTTGTAGCCGTCGGCCTCGAGATCGGGCACATCGGCGTCGACGACGACGACGGACACGAGGCGGGTGCCGCGGTCAAAGACCTGGATGCGCAGGCGCGGGGTGACCTCGGAGATCAGCGAATCGACAATGGCGCCGTGGGGCACCTTGTAGGTGCGGAAAAAGAGCTCGACATCGGCGCCGACATTCATCTTCGGCAGCAGGTCGGGCACCAGGTGGAACTGCGAGATGCGCTGCTCAATGAGGCGCAGCGGGCGGCCGCGCCAGCGCACCTCGGCCAGGTGGCGGTAGACGGGCTTGTTCATGTCGCCGAGGCCGTCCTCGAAGCGGCGCTTGACGAGCGGGTCGTTGATGTCGGCCAAGACCTTGAGCTCGTCCAGGTGCCGGCGCAGACTGCCCAGCCGCCTCTTGATGTAGGCGACGCCGCCGCGCGACGTGATCTTGGAGGGGTCGTCCTTGGCGGCCGCCAGCACCTCCTCGAGCTTGCGGATCTTGGCCGTCTCGGTGGCAATATCACGCAGCTTCTCCTCGCGGTCGGCGTGCAGCACCTTGCGGGCCTCCTGGAAACACTGGTACGGCATCAGCTCAAAGGGCACGGGGCCGCCCGGCGTGTTGCCGGCAATCGCACGCTCAAAGGCCGTGGCCGTCTGGATGGCCATACGCCGCCGCCGCGAGCCAATGGGCGGTGTTCCGCGGCGCATCAGCTCCTTCTCGGCAAACGGCAGAGTCGTCAGGTTGGGGTCCTGCTGCCAGGCCTCAAGGTCTTCCCATTTTAGTGGTGTTCGCAGTGGTGCGTCTGTGGATGAGGAGGAGGAGGTGGTGGTGGTGGTGGTGGTGGTGGTGTCTGCCTGCTGGTGGGCTGTCGTCGAGAATGCCTTTGTTGTTGTCGCCGCAGATTTTGTGGCTGGCCGCAGGACAAGAGTGGCCTGTTCGCTGCGACGGCCGCCGGCCCGCAGGCACTGCACGAGCGGCCGTGCTGCCGGCGTGTACCGGGACATTGTGAGAGTGGAGGGGTGTGGGAGCGGAATTGAGAGCGGGCGGTCGCTGCTCCCAATGGCTGGTGTTGTCGTTGTGGTGAGGTCAAAAGTCAAAAGGGCAGTCCCCAAAGTGAAGCTATTCGCTGCCAATAATTTACCACGCGACAATTTTTTCTTTGCAGGCAGGTACAGGGGTCTCCACAGTAGGCTCGAATGCACCTTCCACGCCCGCCAATTCGTGCCATGTATCACCACGTGACGTCCATTTTGGGTAAGCGCTTCTGTTTACTCGTCTCTCATTGGCCAATCTCTGGCAGCAGCCGGGACCAGCGTCTGTGCGCTAGCGACGGTTTTTTCTCCCATCACGAACCTCGTTTGAGCTTCATCGGTCTGGTCTATTCAGTGCCAATTCGTCGTTTCAACGCCCGACCACCCAACCCCGTGTGACCAAACGTCGTTTCTCGACAGCCGGCGCTACTCGCACTCGATAACACACCCTTTCCACACACCACACAATGGCTGCACGGCGTGGTGCGCAGAGTCTCTCGGAGGCCTTCCATGGCCTGACCCTGAGCTCTGGCTCTGCCTCGTCTGGTTTGAGCTCCCAGGCCGGCCGCATGGCCCTCGTGTCGGCCTCCACAGCTGCCTCGGCACCATCACAACAGCAGACGCGCGCATTCTCGACATCACCATCACAATCGAAGCCCGCACCAACATCACCACGAGCCGCTTCGGCTCGCTCAAAAAACTTTGACTCTCCTCGCATGCCCTCCTCCTTTGCGACCGCCATTGCCCCCGCGGCCACCGCCCCCTCGGCCGTCACCAGCATCACCGAGCGCACCGTCCCCGTCACCGTCTTTGCCTTCCCCAGCCTCGAGCCCCGCTCCCTCGAGCTGTGGCCCGCCCAGCACCTGCATCTGCCACTGCGGCGAGATCTGCTGCACCTGGCCGTCACCTACGAGGGCGACAACACCCGCCAGGGCACCGCTTCGTCCAAGACCCGCTATGAGGTCCACGGCTCGCACCGCAAGATGCGCCAGCAAAAGGGCTCGGGCAAGGCCCGTGTGGGTACGCGCCAATCGCCGCTGCTGCGTGGTGGTGGAAAGACGTTTGGCCCTAAGCCGCGCGACTTTGGCACCGACCTGAACCGCAAAATGTACGACCGCGCCTGGCGCATTGCCCTGTCGTACCGCTACCGCCGCGGCGAGCTGATCGTCTGCGAGGACGGCCTGGAGCTGCCCCTGCCCGAGTCCTTCCTGCGGCTCGCCCAGTCCGGCACGCTGGACCGCAGTCTGGAAGACGGCTTTGTCAAGCGCTACGTCCGCGCCCTCTTCAACGGCGACATGAAGGATGCTGCCGAGGCCATGGCCGGTCTGCCCGTCGGCGGTCTCAGCCCGGTCGTCCCTGGTATTGTTGCCGCTGCAGGCACAGGCATTGGAAGCATCGGCCAGGCCTGGGGCCGTCTCGCAGGCCGCACCACGTTCATTACCAGCGACCGCCGCCCCAACCTGTTTACGAGCCTGGAGACGGCTGGCGAGGACGGCCGCGCGCTCACTCTCGACGACGTCGACGTCAAGGACCTGCTCGAGACCGGCCGCATCGTCATTGAGCGCTCCGCCCTGCACGAGATGATTGCCGCCCACCAGAGCGACCTTGTCAGCCGCATCGTCATCAACGGCGCCAAATCGACTGGTCTTCCCACGGGACAGACAGTCGTTGGTTAGGAGAAGGTGATGTGGAGGGAAGGAAGAAGAAAAAGTAAATAGCAATCATATCTCTTGCATGTACGAATAGCATCAAAATACATTGGACCAATCTAGCTTGTATAAAGACATTGTATGACTGGTAAACTATCACTATATCACAACTGTTTATGGAGTATTGCATTGATCAACTTGCATGAATGTGTTGGCGAAAAGGTAGAATGTACGATGTAATACCAGTCTCTTTGAGGCTACTTCAAAGGGGAAAATCAGACAATTAGAAATCCAACCAGGCTATAGCTTTAAAAAAATAAAAAGAAGAATGCGTGAAGGGGTTACAACAACATAACAACTGTGAAAAGAAACAGCATGACGTCTTAACATAACAGGTTCAACCCGAGTGATGTTCTCAGATGAGAGAAATAAGTGGATCAACTGTTGACTTTCGCACATGATGTGTCACGTGGTTTTAATTGGAACGCGTCTCTTTCCTGTAACTGACCGCGTCGACCGCGTCTGCCCCTCCATACAAGCATTCACACTGAGGACATCAGAAGAATTACACCAAACAGCATCACTTTTTGTCTTGAGCTGACGATATTTAACAATTGACGAACTTTTGTTTCAATTTCCTCCACATATCCAGCACTCTCACAAACACCGTCAAAATGGCCTCCATGGAAACCCCGCGCGTCTCGTGCTCGTACCTCAACAGCTACGTCAACCGCAATGTTCTCGTCGTCGGCAAGGTCGTCCAGCTGCGCGGTGACTCGGCCATTGTCGACGCCGACGGCCACATTACCGTCAACCTGAATCGGGTGCGTACATCCCGAGAAATATTCAACATTGACGTATCTGACCCCTCCTAGGAAGCCCACCTTGTTGGCGGCAATGCTGCCCAGATCGTCGGCAAGGTGATGCCTGACCTGTCGATCAAGGTTCTGAGCGCACAGGATCTCGGTGTTGATGTTGGTAAGTAGTCTGGCCGTCACATAATTTTTTTTACACTTTCTAACAGTTCAGACCTCGATCTGGCACAAAAGGTTGTCGAGATTTCACAGGAGAACAAGGCCATTTTTGGCGGTGCAGCATAGAATGGCTAGGACATGAACGGATACGATATGGGCATGTATTTATTTCCGACGATTAATAAATGACAGTATAAAAAGGAGTGCCCGCTGGCACATAATTTATAAAAGATATTCGGCATCATTGGTCCCATTATTTACATCAAAATGCAGAATTATGACAGTATGACAACCGGGACAAGCCTTTTAGACATCTTTCACGATGTATAGAACGCATGGTTGGTTAATCATAGTGGCAGTGACAGTTTCTAGCTGGAGAATTAAAATCAGTAGAATAAATCTGGGATATTGAATAGGACTAGTACAACTCATCCTCATGGCCGAACACTATTGATGAATGGCCAAAGGCTCATGTTCTTCATGAATGAATGCAGGTACTATGACATAAATTTCACTAAAATCGCTAGCAAAGTGACTGGTCAAAAGTATCGGGATCATTCATTATGTGATACAATCAGCGTTGGCATATTATTCACCATGTTGTCAGAGGATGTGTTGTTTAACTCATAGCGTGTGTGAATGAAGAACTATAACCATAACAAGGCAAAACAGGTCACACATTCATATCGTATTCACTATAGACCACTCATACAATAGACAAGCCCACATGGCATCGCCCATTCACTATCTCTGATTCATGCTTCAGTCCGTCCAGATTTGAATATAATAATCTGGTCTGCCCTCTCTCAATCTCTCCTTTTCTCCTTCTTTTCTTTCCCCCAGACCAAACACAATCCGCAAACACACAGCTTCCACACACAAACACAAACACAAACACAACCACACTCATACGAGTACCTCAACCACAACCAATCTCACACAAAATGTCTCCTCCTAAGTCGATGTCTGCCAAGGACGCCTCCCGCATCCAGTCCACCCAGGTAAACCCTCGTCTCTGACGTTAACCTTGGCAAATTGACAGCAGCTAACTTTTCTCTCATGTTTAGGCCACGGGTGGCAAGGACATGTCCTCGAGCGGTTTTGCTGCTCGTGCTCAGTCGGCAGCTGCCACCAATGCCAACTCTGGCAATACCAGCAACACCGGCAACAACAACGCCGGCAACAACAACACCGGAAACAAGAAGTAGACAACTCCATCTCGGCGTGCTCTCTTCCCTCATTCGAGGCAAGAACGTTGGGTGCCACGAAATTTGGGGGAATCTGCTGTTGAGGGAGGATGGAAGGAAGGCAAAGGAAGAAAAGGAATAGGAGGACTCTGATGGTAGAGTCGAGCTCAGCAGCGTGCGCCGGTGTTGTGGAGTGACACACCGTCTCCGCTAGAGAATTGACGAAAACAATCACAAAAAAGAAGGAAAATTCCAATAGCCTTTCCATAGCCAGATTCGGATCCTTTAGTATAGTTCCTGGTGAAAATAAATATTATAAAGACTTCATTTAGAGTGCCAGTAACAGATGACCATGTAATGCTTAATGCGTATGAACCAAAAACAAAACCAAACAGAAATGTAAACAATATCATATCAACCGTAGCTCTTCTCGTTATATACCGTACAACCCCTATCCCTTATCTACTCGTCGTCGCTGTCGGCAAGGAAGCCCGACTTGGCCCGGACCGCCCGCTTCTTGGTGGTCACAGGCATATCGTCGTCGTCGTCGTCGTCCATGGCGGTGTCGCCGTCGGCGTTGGTGTTGCCGTTGAGCTGGATCTGGCCACCCGTCTTTTCAGAAAGGACAGGGGGTGATGGATTGTCAATATCCATGGCATCTCCGCTCTGGCTGGCAGCAGCCTCCTTGGCAGGCGCCTCCTTCTCGGCTTCGGCTTCATCCTCCTCGTCACTGCTATCCTCAAAGCCGCCAACCACCCTTCTCCGTGGCGCTGGCTTCTTCTGGACGACCTCGTTGTCATCACTCTCGTCCTCGGCTTCATTGCCGTCCTCTTCTTCTTCACTCGATGCCTCCTCGCTCGACTTTCTCCGCTTGCGGCTGCGACGGTCCGATACTGGCACGTCTTGTGATGAAGCAAGCTCAGAGTCACTGTCGTTGTCGTCACTGTCATCATCAGACAGGACAGCCGATTTACGCTTGCCCTTGGCTGCTTTGGCAGCAGGTTTCTTGCTGATGAGGTCCTCTTTAGTCGCCCGCAGACTTTGTTCCACGACCTTGTGGATCCGCTTGCGTGTCGCCTCTTCGCGTTCAAAGAACTCGCGGTCCTTTTCGTCGTCCGTCTCATCGTCGCTCGCGTGCACATACACATCACTCTTGATCTTGCGTGCTTTTTCGAGTTCCTTGGCCCGCCGCAGCCGAGCACGCTCGTCCAGCTCTTCCTCCGTGGGGCCCTCGATCTCGTTGCCGTCTTCGTCCGTCTTTTTGCGGCGCTTCCGGATCGTCTTCTTCTTGCGTGTGCCGTCCTCGACGACCTTGCGGGCTGTGGGACCACCAGCGGGGAAGAGAGCGGCATCGTCGAAACCAAGACCGTCCTCGTCGTCGCCGTCGTCGTGGGCTACCTTTTTGCGGGGCGCCGTCTTGCGCTTGAGCTGATCCTCGGCTGACTTGTCATTGTCGAAAGTCGGCGGGTCAAACTCGGCCCGGTTGATGTACTCGAGCGACTCCTCGAGCTCTTCGGCGGTGACGTGCGACGCAAAGATCCACATCGAGTCGGGCGTCTCCTCAACCGATGGCGCCAGGCGCTCCATGCCCACCAGGTTCATCAACAGACGTAGATGCGAGTTCTTGAACATGGCCTTTTTGCAGGCGTCATCACTGGCGCGAATGCTGATCGTCGGGGCATCGCGTGGGGCTGGAGGAGCAGGAGTGTCTGAGGGTAGGTTGTCGCCTTCCGTGGCCGTGGCGACAGCTGCGGTAGCAGCAGCCTCAGCAGCAATGGCTGCCTCAGCTGACTTCCACGCCCGCCGCTCGGCGGCCGCCATGCCGACCTGGTTCTTGACCCAGTTGAGCAGGTCGTGGTGGTTCTTGTCAAGCAGAACACCGACTAGAATGGCAATCTGGCGGTCCTTGTCCAGCTCCTCACGGAACTCGAGCAGGCCACCTGGCTTCGGCGCCGACGAAGACACCGTCTGCTTCTCATAGCCGTATTCAAGGAAATGCGCTGTGCCAGGCGTCTTGGAGAACAGCATCTCAATAATGAGGACAGGCCGCTCCTCGATCTTCTTGAAACACTTGCGCAGGATTTGCTTCGAGAGCTCTTCCCAGTCGCGGTACATGCCGTTCTGCCGGTCCAGCGCCTCGGGGCCCTTGACCATGTTGAACAGCAGCCGAATAATGTCGACGCGGAACAGCATGACGCTCATGTCCTGCTTGAACGCCACGCGGTAGAAGAACCGGTGCGCGCGCTTGAGCTGGGCATCGGTCAGATCTTGGTAGTAGTTTAGAAACTTGACAAACGTGTCAATGACGGCCTGCACGGCGAACCGGCTGGCAAACCGCTTGAAATCAAAGCTGCGCTCAGTGCTCGTTTTTTGTGCCGCCGCCTCGTCGTCGCCTGACTCGTCATCATCGTCGTTTGGAACATCAGGGATCTGGTTCTCAGCATCGGCTCCTTCGTCAGTTGCATCACCGTTGGCAGCATCGCCTCCGCTTTTGGCTGCAGCCGCCTTGGCCGCCTTCTTCTTCTTGCGTGTCCGCCGCCGCGAGCGGACTTGCAGATCGACATTCTGCTTGGAGTATGCTTCCAGAATGCGTAGATAGGTGTGGGCCAGCTCGGTACAAGCGTCGAGGTACTCGTAGCCCTGGTCCTTGAAGTTTTTGACAATGTTCGTGATGGCGTCGTGTGTCGTCTCTTCGTAAAACAGACGGCTCAGAATGTTCTCGGCAATCTCCTCGTCATCCTCGCTCTTGGACTCGGTCATTTCTTGGACCGTCAACAGAATTTGCGTGAAGCAGCGCATCACCACTGTCAGCTCGGGCCAGTCCTTGTCGTTGTTGGACCGATCGAGTGCGCGGCCTAAAAAGATAAACATTTCCTGGTTCAAGACACCGGCCACGAGGTTGAAGCTGTTGATCTCGTCGACGGGTGCTGTCGTAGATTTTGTCTTTTTCTGGTCACGGCTGGCCTTTTGTGCCTTTTGCCGCATACGCTCGGCCTCCAAGAACCAAGACACAAGGTAAAAGAACTGTGCGCGGTGGTGGTGCTGGACATGCGGTGCCTCACGCTCAATCGACTTGCGAATGTGCTGGAACAGCGGATTGAAGCCCGAGTCCAAGAACTCCTCGACAAATTTGCGCAGCTGGCCGTTGGCTCGCGAGTTGAGGACAACGGGGCTACCAAGACCAACAAGTTCTTGCTTCTCGTCCCGCTTGCGGCCCCGGCGTGGTGGTCGGTACTTTTTGCTGCTGTCCATCTTGCGCTCACGGGCGGCAGAGCCCATCAGTGCGTCCTGGCCGGAAAGTGCCGACATTTTGCCCTCGCCGCGGTCAACCCAGACCATGGTGCCGAATCGGCTGTGGCGTGTAGGGCCGTTCTTGTTAAAGGAGTGCAGCATGGCCTCTTCCTTCTTCATCATGTCCGTCAGCTCCGAGGACTTTGTGTGGTTGAGCTGTGTTTCGTCCATAAACAGCTTGGCCGTGTCGACGCGCTTGACAATGTGGAAGATGATCTCCATGACAGTCGTGTCTTCTGTGCGGAAATCCTCGCCCATATTGGACGCAATCGTCAATAGCACCAAAAAGATGTCCTGGTACGAGAAGGCATCAATCGTGGCCGACCGCGAGATCTGCGACTCGTCGCCGTCGTACTGGACACCGACCGGCGGCTCAATCATGACGACATTGCGTAAGAAGAACAGGACGAGCTTGATGACGCCCTGGTCTCGCAAAGAACGATCGCCGAGGGGAACGGCCATGGACGGCAATGCTGCCCTGACGGCCGTGTGCAGGATCTGAGCGCCGTCGTAGTTGATAATGGCGCGCTTGTAGGCCACCTGGGCAAGTTGGAGAACGGGCAGGTGGCGGTGGTGGTTGACCGTCATGGTCTCGAGGTCCTTTTCGATCGGCCACGTCAACGGCGCCAGAATCTCGTAGCAGGCAAGGGCAATGCGGGCCCGGAAGCGCTGCAACGTGGCGTTCTCGTTCCATGTCGCCAAAATGGCCAGCAGGTCGCCTTCCACGAGGTTCGTCTCGGCCAAGCAGCGGGCCACGTCCATGCGGTTCAGTTTCTGGTCGTAGAAGCGGATCCATTTCTTGATGTCGCGGAGCACGTCGAGGGCGTCGTCGCCCAGCTGGTACGTTCCATCTTCGTCGATACCACCGAGCTGGATTAGAGAAAGTTAGTAAAATTGCCTTGCACACGAATTGAGAGTATAGAGAGCTCCAAACGTACCGCGGACACAAGACTCGAAATGTGTGCTCGAACTTCGGGATGGACGACGTCGACCTTCTCGATCTGCTCTTTTGCCGCCTTGGTGTCCATTGTTGCAAATGTGAAGAGGCCAGACAAAAGAAGCAGCAGCCAATTCTCAAAAGGCCGGCAGCAGTGCGCGGGGTCGTGGTTGTTGAGATGGTGATGCTGTCGTTAGCCTCGTCCCATTTCTCAATTTGAGTGTTGAGGACGACAGGCGTACACTTTACGCGGGGAGACGCGTCTGGCGCGTCGTGCTAGAGTGACACCCAAAGAGGAAAGAACGACTGCCAGTTTATTGTGGAGCATAATGCTTTCATCCCAAGTTCCGCACGTTATGTATCATGTGACCATAACGGCCGAGCATCAGTCAGCAAACTCTCGCAGTGGGGCAGCGGGCAGCCGCCACCCAATTGCTCATTGCTCATATCGTAATTTTTCCCCCAGCCTAGAATCGATCACCACCACCTTTTTCGCCAGCATCCCTCAGCCCACGACGACAGCGAATCCCGGGGCAGGCGACACAACCACAACACAACCCGTGTCCCTTCGCTGACGGGCTAGACAACACAGGTGCATTCCCTGCACCAATTCCTCCAGCAGGACCAGCCCTCATCGCAATTGATCTTGCATTTTGCATTTTGAGCTTTGCATTTCGGAGCTTAGCTTTCTTCCGGCTTCTTTTCTCTTCGAAATCACGAGATCTTTTTTTTACTCCGCCTAGTCCGGGCCTGACTAGGCCGACATTGACGCCCCTCCACCCGGTCGCAACCACCCATTCGACGCTCCCTCGACACTGCCGTTGTCGTCTTCAATTCCATTGTAGACGAAGAGGCAGCTTCCAGGTCTTCCGAATCTCCGGCTTCACCCTCAATTCCGTCATTGATTGCGGAAATCCGCGTCATCCGCCTTCCGCCTTCCGCCTTCACAATGAGCAGCACAACACTGCTACGGCTACGGCCGTCGCCGTCGGCCACGGCATCCCGACTGACAATGTCCCGACTCTCCCTGTCTTCATCGGCAAGCAGACAAGTCCGTCTGCATTCCTCATCTCCGTCACCCTCCCCGCTTAGCCGGCTTTCATGTGCTTCCTCGACAAAGCCTCGGACGCTTTCCTCGCCCCCAACACTCCTGACAACGGCGCCGTTACGAACAACGCTGTCGCCGTCTGCAGCCACAAAGTCTGCCCTCCAGCAGTCTCTGCGCTTCTACTCAGAGGGACCGACCCCGCCTTCAAATGGTGGCGGCAATGGCCGCGGCCGCAAGCGGAGAATAATCAAGCCGGGAGAGACGGAGGAGGCGCAGTCGGCCGAGAAGGAGAAGCTGGCAAAGCGGGCCGACCGTCTGGAGGACGGCGGCAAGCTCGGCAGCGAAACCGAAGGATCCAAGGAGTCCCAGGAGTCCCAGGAAACATCGTCAGACAAGACTAAGGAGACGCCCATTGAGGAGATGCCCCTGCCGCCCAACTGGGTGCGTCTCACCGAAGAGGAGATTAGCCTGCTGTCGTCGATCCTGAACTTTGCGCCGGCATCCCGCCGCGAGAGTATGGCCGAGTCCCTTGATATGATCCGCCGCTATGGCGCTCCTGTTGAGCTTCGCGAGCTGCTTGCCAAGCAAAAGTCCGGCAGCCTTAGTCTGGCGGACGGCATGAAGGTTGTCAAGGTGGCGTTCAACATGGCCAAGCAGCTCTCCGATATGGAGGATGGTGTCAACGGCACCGGCAGCAAGCCCGGCAGCAGTGTCGATGCTTCCAAGAAGGACGGTAAAGACGCCCAGCAGCAGCACAAGGACAACATGTTCACCTCCAACGACCAGAAACAGAACCAGAACCAGAACAACCAGAACCCCTTTGGCCAGCCCGACCAGAACAACGACCAGAACAACAACGACGGCGGCAACAACAATAATAACAACAACCGGCAAGGCAACCAGCAAGGCGACGGCAAGGGCAAGCCCAAGGGTATCTTTGAAGGCAACGACTGGGTCGGCTGGGCTCTTGCTACGGCCATCTTCTATCCGATCTACTCCATGATGTTCCCTGGCAACCAGACCACCGAGATCACCTGGCAGGAGCTGCGGCGCAACTTCCTGGACCGCGGCCTGGTCGAGCGCCTCACGGTTGCCGGCAAGCGCGTCATTGTCCAGCTCAACCGTGACGCCACCCAGGCCGCCTACCCCGACTCTACCGGCAACCCCTGGCAGCAGTACTACTTCTCGATCGGCTCTGTCGAGACTTTCGAGCGCCGTCTCGAGGAGGCCCAGGACGAGCTGCAGATCCCGCCGTCTGAGCGCATCCCCGTCAGCTATGCCTCGGAGGGCATGCTTGGCAGCCTGCTTATGGGCTTCGGTCCCTCGATTCTGCTGATTGGTCTTATGTACTGGCTGACGCGGCGCGGTGCCGGCGGCATGGGTGGTTCTAGTGGCATCTTTGGCTACGGCAAGAGCAAGGCGAAGCGCTTCAACCATGAGACGGCCGTCAAGGTCAAGTTCTCGGACGTGGCCGGCATGGACGAGGCCAAGGTCGAGATCATGGAGTTTGTCAGCTTCCTCAAGCAGCCCGAGCGCTTCGAGCGCCTAGGTGCCAAGATCCCCCGTGGTGCCATCCTGTCGGGTCCTCCCGGTACCGGTAAAACACTGCTGGCCAAGGCCACCGCTGGCGAGTCGGGCGTGCCCTTCTTCAGTGTCAGCGGTTCCGAGTTCGTGGAGATGTTTGTCGGTGTCGGTGCGTCGCGTGTGCGCGATCTGTTTGCGACTGCGCGCAAGAGCGCGCCGTGCATTGTCTTTATTGACGAAATCGACGCTATTGGTCGCTCGCGTGGCGACGGCAAGTTCAGCTCTGGCGGCAACGACGAGCGCGAAGCCACCCTGAACCAGATTCTCACGGAGATGGACGGCTTCAACACGTCTGAGCAGGTCGTCGTCCTCGCCGGTACCAACAGACCCGACATTCTCGACAAGGCGCTGATGCGTCCTGGTCGTTTCGATCGTCACATCAACATCGACCGCCCCACGATGAAGGGCCGCCAGGACATCTTCCGTGTCTACCTCGCCAAGATCGTCACCTCGGAAGACATTGACTACCTCGTCGGCCGTCTGGCTGCGCTGACGCCCGGTTTCGCTGGTGCCGACATTGCCAACGCCGTCAACGAGGCAGCCCTTGTTGGTAGGTTTTTATCCCTTTCGATTTGCTCCCTTTTTCTCTGATTTTCATTTCCTAACCTCGTGTTCGTGTCTAGCCGCCCGTGTCAACGCTCAAACCGTCGAGATGACCCACTTCGAACAGGCAATTGAGCGTGTCGTCGGTGGTCTCGAGCGCAAGTCCCTCGTCCTCGGCCCCCAGGAGAAGCGCACCGTCGCCTACCACGAGGCTGGCCACGCCATCTGCGGCTGGTACTTTGAGTATGCCGACCCGCTGCTCAAGGTCTCCATCATCCCCCGTGGCCAGGGCGCTCTGGGTTACGCCCAGTACCTGCCCGTCGGCGACGCCTATCTGATGAACGTCAAGCAGCTCATGGACCGCATGGCCATGACGCTTGGCGGCCGTATCTCGGAGGAGCTGCACTTTGACACTGTGACGACGGGCGCCAGCGACGATTTCAAGAAGGTTACCCGCATGGCCACCACGATGGTCACTGAGTGGGGCATGTCCGACAAAGTCGGCCCGCTGCACTTCCGCCAGGACGACCAGAACCAGTTCCAGAAGCCGTTTGCCGAGTCCACCGCCCAAACCATTGACGCCGAGGTCCGCCGCATCGTCGATGCTGCCTACAAGCAGTGCAAGGACCTGCTGACTTCCCGCAAGAAGGAGATTGGCCTCGTCGCCGAGGAGCTGTTGCTCAAGGAGATGCTGACCCGCGACGATCTCGTCCGTCTCCTGGGCCCCCGCCCCTTCCCCGAGAAGGACGAGTTCTCCAAGTACTTCAACAACGATGCGCCGCCACCGTTCCAGGGCGAGAGCACCGACACTGTGCTTGGCGACGGCCCATCACCGTCTCCGGCCTTCAAGAAGCTGTAGGAGCCACGCTGCATTCTCTTTTCTTTTTCATTCATAATGTTCATTTTCTTTTCGTCTTTCCTATGTTTATAAAATCCCCATTCTTCTCTCTCTTTGTCTAAAAAAAATACGCATGTATATTGGGCCACGATCTCACTCCATAGTTTTTGTTTGTTGGACTCTCATTCGGGGTGGAGGCGTTTTGATTTCTTTTACTTTGTTTTGCTTCCATCAAGTTTCTGTTGTGCTTTTCATATGTTTTTCCTCTTTCATAAAAGCCACAGCACACACCAAAAAAATAAGAAAACCACTTCAATATTCATTGGCATCAAAGGAGATCATCGGGTTGAGGTCGGTAGGAATAGGCCATGGATGATAAGCACTCTACTCTGTTCTTTTTGGCATTTGTTTTTCTTTTCATAGACGGACGGAATCAGAGGACTGGGCAGTCTATCGACGAACGACTGTAAATATGTACAACACGGTATATACACATTCAACTTTATGGTCTTGCATTTGCTTTACTTGACATAAGTGACGATACATTCTTCAACGATCACCATGTTGACCTCGATGCTTTTGGCAGGCTATCAACGATAGCAACCGTTGTTACTCTGGGTGTGCCCTGTTCCAGTTATTATTTATATAATTTAGTAATTCATTTGAAATTCCATTTTCAAGGAATCGTTTTCTTTCTTTCCTTCCTTCTTTTCCTCTTTTTTTTTCAAAAATAAAAGATGCCTGACAATACGCCCCCAACACCCTTGCAAGTCCCTACCTCCATATCATAACTCCGCGTCTGTGCCGCTCACATACATACCACTCTGCGTCTTCTCCAGGAAGGAGGTTCTTGCCGCCCCAATCACCATCTGCCGGTTGTTTGTCAGATAAGCGTCTGTCGAAAATGACCCAAAATGGCAGGAAAAGACCAAAAAAGAATCCAACGGTAGGATTTTCCAAGGATCCCAAATGAGGAGTATGTCGTAGCGAGCCACATTCTCTTGGCCGTCCCCGTCTCTCTCTCCATACTCTTTTGTTTTATTTGATGTTCTTCGTTACCTCCATTTCTCTCGTCGTAACATCTCGCATTTTATTGTCCGTTTCCACGACCGACATAACCGGCATTCGCACAGCCAATAATCACACCGAGAAAAAGAACAAGCCTTTTTCACCACCCCATGCACTGCAACTGTAAGAGGAAGCGAGAATAACGCAAAAAATAACGGTCGAATATCTCAGCATCACATCGTCTCATTTTATCGTCGTTTTTTCTTCTTCTTTCCTTTCCTTTTTTCCCCAGTCTCGGAATTTCCTCTTTTGGCGAGCCATGCGCCCCCCCCGCTTAGGGTCAAACTGATCAAGCTGATCATTTCAGCAATCAAGATGACTGAACACTGACTGGACAACTGGGCCTGGCCTGTAGTTATGCCGAGGAGAAATACCGGGGAAGACGAGGGGGTAGTGGATCTGCCGTATAAGTTAGCCCACTAAAGGATAAAAGACGGAGTCTGGAAGAGCTAAAAACGCACGACCGAGACGACGCACTTGGACGACGTAATGGGATATGATCCCAGCACCCAAAAGGAAAGCAAACAAATATGGGGTAAGGGTGAGGGGGCCGGAGACAAAATAAAGTAAAATAACAGTATAATAAAAATGCGCCGTTGGTGAAGCTCAGAAAAGCTGGGACGTGAAAAAGAGCGAAGAGCATGCAGAAAGAGGAAGGTCGAAGCCTGATCTTACTGTGTATTCTGCCATTGGAGCTGCATTATTGCTGGTTCGCTGCAACGCTCCCTTTTCGTGTCCCATGATCGACATGGCTTGCTGTCAGAGTGCACGGTTCTTTTGTTTCTTGCTTTTGAAATTCATGGTAGGATTTCAAGCGTGGAGTTTGGGCAGCTCCTCCAAAGCACCGGACTCCGTTCCTCGCACTTTATTTCGACGACAAGTCTCGGCTCCGTACAACGCCTCAGCGGTGTGCCGGTGATGTACATCTTACACTTGTATGGGTACCTCCGCCCTTGATCTCCTCCTCGCTCCTCAGTCTCCTCACATCTCCTCAACCTCCTCCCCTTGGCAGATCGCCGCCGCGTCTTAGTTCTCCACAGTCTTTCGATTTTGAGTGTCTTCAGGTGTTTTCTGTGTTTTTCTGTGTCTTTTTGTCTCGTTTTTTATTCCGTTTTTTATTTCCTTCTCTTTCCCTTCGTTTATCCTTCCTCCCCCCGGATCCGATGACTGACTCCGCATGCGTAGTCCCTTTTGAAGCATACCATCGGGTCATCGTGGCCCTTGTAGCCTATGTTGCCTGACATATCCGAGTTGCCATGCCTGGTTGTTGTCCTTCCTGTTCCGGACCTGTCAACGCCTGCGAGATGGCCGTAGTCGTCGTAGAGCAGCGTTGCAAGAGGCGTAAAACTGGGACATGGGGAGGCGTCTGTGCCCCGTTCGTACCTCTGGAGCCCAATGGTTGGTGAAGGGTGACTGTGGTGGCTATAAAGTTGATAGACGGCGCATATTGCCTCTTGTGTCCTTCACACGGCATATCTCTGTGTCTGTTGTGTCTTGTGTCTCTTTTGTCCCACGGCCCAGTCGAGTCCCTTCCCTTCCATCCCACCTGCTGCCCACGAGCTCCCCTTCCATATCAACCATCCTGTCCCGTCGCTGCATATACAGCCAAGCTTTTGGCCACTTCCCTCCCGAGCCTCTTGTCTTGGACTCTCTTGTCATCTTGCACTCCCAAATTTTGACAAACTTCATAGGACAAGCTTTGTGGCTTTTCTCTTCTCATCATCTCATCGTCCCATCATCCTAAACTATTTCCAAACAACAAAATACCAACATGGCGGACCACGCCGCCGCTGACCGCGACGTCGAGCACGTCGACCCTGATCTCGACCACGACCATGACCATGATCCTGCCGACGAAAAGACGGCTGCCGAGGCCGTCAAGGCCGCTGGTGGACTGCGCACCGTGGACGCCGGCCTCGAGGCTGACCAGGTCGTTCTGGCTATGGATAAGGAGCGCGAGGCACGCATCCTGCGCAAAGTCGACTGGCGCCTCGTGCCACTTCTGTCCTTCCTGTACCTCATCGGCTATGTCGACCGCAGTAACATTGGCAACGCCAAGATTGCCGGCATGGCCGACGACCTCAAGCTGCAGGGACTCATGTACAACACGGCGCTGACGCTCTTCTTTGTGCCGTACGGTCTGTTTGAGGTTCCGAGTAACATTGTCCTCAAGCTAATCCGCCCGTCCATCTGGATCTCTATCCTGCTGTTCAGCTGGGGCCTTGTCATGACGCTCATGGGCATTGTCAAGAGCGCCCAGGGCCTCTATGCGGCCCGCTTCTTCTTGGGTTTCGCCGAGGCCGGCTTTTTCCCCGCTTCGACGTTCCTGCTAACCATCTGGTACAAACGGTACGAGGTGCAGCGCCGCATGGCCGTCTTCTATGCTGCTGCCTCGCTCGCCGGTGCCTTCAGCGGTCTGCTGGCCTTTGGCATCCAGCACATGAAGGGCATCGCCGGTCTCAATGGCTGGAACTGGATCTTTATCCTCGAAGGCATCGTCCCCGTCGTCATGTCCTTTGTCGTCTGGAAGATCCTGCCCGACAGCCCCGAGACGGCCAGCTTCCTGACCAACGAGGAAAAGGAGTTCATCATCAACCGCCTGGCGCTCGAGACGGGCACTGGCCGCGGCCGCGTCACCAACTCCGACCCCATCCGCTGGCACCACGTCGTCGAGGGTTTCTCCGACTGGCGCATCTGGTGCGGCGTCATCTGCTTCTGGGCCTGCACCATTGGCACCTATGGCTTCTCGGCCACCGCGCCCACCATTATCCTGCAGATGGGCTACGAGAGCACCGATGCCCAGCTCATGACCGTGCCCATCTATGTCTTTGCCCTCATCTTGGTTGTTGTCTTTGCCTGGCTCAGCGACCGCATGCAGCAGCGCACGCCCTTTATCATAGCCGGCTTCGCTCTTGCCAGTGTCGGTCTGATTGCCGAGCTTGCCATCCCGCACCCTCGCATGACCGGCGTCTCGTACTTCTTCCTGTACCTGATCGCCGGTGGCCTTTTCTCGCCGTTCATGTGCCTCGTCTGTCTCATCGGCAACAACTTGGCGCCCAGCAGCAAGCGTGCCGTCGGTATGGCCGTGCTCATTTCGGTGGGCAACCTCGGCGGCATCTGCGGCAGCAACATTTTCTTGGCCAAGCAGGCGCCTCGCTACCAGGCCGGCTATGGCACCTGTCTCGGCATCTGCGTCGCCGGTATCATCGCCGCCTATGTCCTCCGTGTTGCCTACGACCGCGAGAACAAGCGTCGTGACGCCATCGTCGAGAGCCACACCGAGGAGCAGCTCCGCGCCCAGTACACCGAGCAGCAGCTTCTGGATCTCGGTGACCAGAGCGTCTACTTCCGGTACACTCTGTAGGGAGGATGCGGCTTGTTTGCTTGTCTTGTTAGAACTCAAGTGTTGGAATCAATCAAAGGATAGTCGGAAGGCATGTTGTGGTTTAGTGGTATAATATACCACCGGCGAGTGTTTGTTGCTGTCGGTGGCATATTGGTATGGTATTTTAGCTACAGAGAATACAGATATTTTGAGCAATTGTGGCTTGACCAAACATAAACATGGAGTGGCCGTTGATCCTTCCATTATTTTGCCCGCTCCTTCTTCAATTGATAGTGGTCGAGATTGGAAGGAACAAAAGAAGGAAGGAGGTCACAGTCATCTCCTCGGCTCAAACCCCGACTCCGTTCCACCTTCACGAGGGCCACGCCCGATGCTGGCCGCTGTCATATCGGATACCCGAAAAATGCCGGGAGTGATCTGTCGTTGCACTTTGTAAATCCTATCGACAATACGGAAATAGAGGATTGTCTCCAATCCAGATCTGTATCGGTCTTGTCTCATTCGTGCTGCCAGGCCGAGGTACGGACCCACTTTGAGGTTCAGCTTTCGTGGGGGGAAAAGGCAGTAGCTTTGGAGCTTTTGTTGGAGAAAATCCGGGGAAAGCGCGGATCAAGGCCGCTATCGCCCCTTCCCCTGCAAACAACCCAAATCCAAACAACAGCAACTCGGCAAACTTCTCCTCAGTTGTGTGCGGAAGGAACGGAGGAGGGGGACAAGACAAGACGGGAGAGGAGCAAAGGGAAAGCGGAGACAACAAAAAGAAGGAAAGAGCAATGGAATGGCTTCATAAAGGGGCATTTGGGCAAATTTTAGAAATCTCCAGAAATCCTCCTCAATTGACGACTTCCAAGACAACAGACACGGAATAAAAATCCCCACGCTCGTCAACTAACAGCCGACACGGCAGATCAAGAGCGTTCTGCCGTTGGCCCTCAGATACCTGCTCCTGTGCAACTGCGAAGCCCCGCAGCCGCCGACTTCTCCGCAGGACTTTTCGTCGTGAAACCGAAATTGTTGTCCCCTTTACTCTGCCTTTACTTTGAATTCTTCTTTGGCTACATTTCCCTCATTCCCCTCTCTCAAACTGTCATTCAATCGCAGAGCACAATCATGGCCGCATCACAGGTCCAGGAGCTTCCGCGGAAGCTCTGGGAGCATTCTGATCCCAAGAGCACGGAGATGTACAAGTTTATGCAAAACGTCAATCGCAAGCATGGTCTGAATCTCAAGGTTTGTGTCTCCCAAATCTCACCCATTTCCCCCCGTCAGCACCGTATTTGACGAACTACTTGGCGGCGATAAGGCACTAATACGCACTGTTATCTTAGACATTCGCCGAACTTCACAAGTTCTCCGTCACGCGTCGCTGCGATTTCTGGTCTATGCTCTTCAACGATGCCAACCTGATCCACGAGGGCTCTTACACCCGCGCCGTCGACGAGGCCGCGCCCATTGACGCCGTCCCGCGCTGGTTCGACGGTGTGCGCCTCAACTTTGCGGAGAATATGCTCTACAGACGCTCGCGGGCACCAGGTGCTGGTCCCAGCGACTGCGATACCACTGGCAAGGAGGACGACCGCATTGCCGTCACCGAAGTCCGCGAGGGTGCCGCCCTAGAACACACGCGCCATGTGACATGGGGCGAGCTACGACGCCGGGCTGCCCAGCTAGCGGCTGCCATGGCCACGCATGCCGGCGTCAAGAGTGGCGATCGTGTTGTCGTGGTGGGTGCCAACAGCGTCGAGACGATGCTTGTCTGGCTGGCTACCTGCTGGCTCGGCGGTCTGTTCAGCAGCAGCTCAACTGATATGGGCGCCAGCGGCATCCTGCAGCGCACAGTACAGGTCAACCCCAAGCTGCTGTTCATGGACGACGTTGCTGTCTACAACGGCAAGACGACGGATCTGCGGTCCAAGATGTCCGAGGTCGTGCGTGGACTGCGGGCCGAGTGCAGCGCTTTTGCGGGTGCCATTGCTATTCCTCGCTTCACTGATCCTCGCGATCTGTCTGGTCTCGACGCTACCTACTGGGTGGACTTTGTCGGCAAGGCCGTCGACCTCCCGCCACCGCCTTTCACCCGCGTCGACTTTGCCGACCCGTTCCTGATCTGCTTCTCGTCTGGCACCACTGGCACGCCCAAGGCCATTGTCCACTCCGTGGGCGGTCTGTTGATCAACTACTACAAGGAGGCCGTCTTACACGAGGAAATGAGTCCAGATTCCGTCACGTTGCAATTTACAACAGTTGGTTGGATCATGTACGTGGCAACGGTCGGTGTGCTAGTCTTTGGCTGCCGCACGATTCTGTACGACGGCTCGCCCTTCCAGCCTGACCCAGCTGTTTTGGTGCGCCTCGCAGCCCGTGAACGTGTCACCAAACTCGGTCTCAGTCCCCGCTGGATGCTCGAGATGGTCCGTCACAACATTGCGCCGCGCGAAATCGCCGATTTGTCTGCCTTGAGAGTCGTCACATGTACCGGCATGGTCCTGTCGCAAGAGCTGCAAAACTGGTTCTACGACAAGGCCTTTGACCCCAAGGTCCACCTGGCCAACATTTCTGGTGGCACAGATATTGCAGGCTGCTTCGGCATCTGCAACCCCCTGACACCCGTCTATGTTGGCGGAGCACAGGGACAGAGCCTGGGTGTCGATGTGCGCCTCTTTGACACGGCCTCAGACCCTGAGAGCAAGGGCTCCGAGTATCTCAAGGGCGTTCAAGTCCCAAGTGGCGAGCCCGGCGAGCTTGTGGCTGTCAGCTCGATCCCCAACGTCCCCTGCTTCTTCTGGAACGACAAGGGCAGTGGCCGTGTCGAGATGGACGCTAAGGGGACCATGGTCCTTCACACAAACCGCCCAGCTGCACCTGAAGGTTCACGCTTCCACGACGCCTACTTTGGCCGTTTCCGCCACGTCTGGGCCCACGGCGACTTTTGCTCGATCCACCCGGTCACGGGCGCGCTCGACTTCCTCGGCCGTGCCGACGGTGTTCTGAACCCATCAGGTGTCCGTTTTGGCTCAGCTGAAATCTACGCTGTGCTCGAACGCAACTTTTCCGACCGCGTAGCCGACTCGCTCTGTGTGGGCCAGCGGAGACCGGGCCGTGACGGCGATGAGTCGGTCCTACTGTTCCTACTGATGAAGCCGGGCCAGTCGCTTGACTCGAAATTGGAGGCCGGAATCCGCAGCGCAATTGCACGCGACCTGTCGAAGCGCCATGTCCCCAAGTACATTTTCACGACACCGGCAATCCCGACGACAATCAACATGAAAAAGGTCGAGCTGCCGGTCAAGCGTATCGTCTCAGGCGAGCGCATCACGCCCAGTGGCACGCTGGCCAACCCGGAGAGTCTCGACTACTTTTACCCCTTTGCCGAGATCGAGCAGGTCGTTGCCAATATGCCCAAGGCGAAGCTATAGATGGGGTATTGGGCAATTTCACTTTTAGCTAAGATCTAATATCTGCAATATACAGCAAAGCAGCTTTGGTTTTGAGTTTATAAAACAAAACTAGATATTACATATAAACCTCCTTGCTCGCATAACCCTCAGACCCGTAACGCAATGCAAAATATGATATGAATGATCCCGTGTTCCCTTGATGACGCCGTCCTCATGCCGTCCCTTTTTCGTCCGTCATAAATGCTCTTCCTAGCTCATGCATGCCGTCGTAATGCCCCAAGTGATGCAACTGTCGCTCACAAAGAAGAAAAACATAGTGGTACAAAAAAGACGCTACCTCTCCCTCCCGCCCATCACTTATTCACCTCCTTCCGATGCTCGTGCACCACTACTCCGTCGGCCAGCGCGATCAGACACTGCTCTCCGAGCGTCCGTCGCTGCTGCACGCATCTGCTGTCGAAGCTGTGCCATGTAGGGGTTGCGTGCCATCCTCTGTTGCCGAATGTTCCGGGCCAGTTCGTTGTCCTCTCCAGGCTCTCCAGTGTCTCCTGAGGCGCCCTGTTCGCCGCCGCTCACCTCCATGATTCCTTCCATCAAGTTGGCAGCCATAGCATCGTCGGCTGACCCACCCAGGCTCCTGCCTTTGCCTTTGGATGTCCTCCTCTTCTGCCTCAGCCGGCTTGACCGCGCTGGGCCTCCAGAATTGCCACTGACGGCGTCAGCCAGCTGCTGCCGTGCCATAAGCCGCTTCTTGAGCAGATCGTTTTCGAAACTGGCGGCCATGGCAGGGTCCATATCGTCGTCCACGGCCACATCAAAGTTTCCGTTGCCAACACCAGAACCGTGGACCATATCCATATCGTGGCCCATGCTGTTCTCCTGGTCTTCCATACCCATAACACCGCCAGCACCAACTCCTGTCGCGCCGCTGTTGCCACCTGCCAGCTGCAGCACATTATCGCTGACCGACATCTCGAACAGGGCCTTGTTAAGGAGATCCGTGGCGATGGGGTCTTGCGGCCGGATAGCGAGTGCTTCGTGCAGGACAACGGCAGCTTCGTCTGGGCGGCCACGCTCAAGAAGAATTAGTCCCTTGGCCGAAAAGACGGCAGAATTTTTGCCACCCAAGCGCAGCACTTCGTCAAACTGGGCCAGGGCTTCGCGGAACAACCGCATGCGGCGGTAGGCGTGCCCCAGGTTTATGCGTGCACTAAGCCATGCCTGTGGGTCACAATCCATATCGTCGGCCACCTCGAGCGCCTTGCGGAACAAGGTGGCGGCGTCTTTCGCCCGGTCCTGGTGGTAGCACACAACACCCATCTCGTTGAGCAGCAAGGGGTCCTCGCGGCAAAGGCTGTAGGCTGTCTTCAAAAACTCTTCGGCGACAGTCATGTTGTTCATGGCGTGGTGCTGCATGCCCAAGAAGACCTGCGGCAGGTGGGTTCCGGTGAAAAGCCGGGCTGCTGTCGAGTAGGCCGAGATGGCCTGGTCGTGCTCGCCTTCAGCTGCAAATGTGTGCGCAAAGCCGATCCATGCCGGACCATAGTGGGCATCCATCATGCTAGCCTTGCTGAAATAGCGGCGCGCCTCGGCAATGCGGTCCGTAGCAAAGTAGTAGACGCCAACAGCCAACCACGTGCAAGGCTCTTCAGGATGCTGGTCGGCAAGGTCGTGCGCCACAAGGAACAGCACGTTCTTCATGCGCAGCTCAAAAAGACAGGCAAGGTGCAGCGGGTAGGCGCCAAAGTTGTAGCGGTCCTCCTCAAGCACGGCACTCGTGAGTGCCAAAGCGTCTTCGTAGCGGCACTGTGTGTAGGCCAGGTCGGCACGGGCCAGCAACAGATCGGCATTGTTGCCGAGACGGTAGTGTGACGCCAACGATTCGGCGGCCGCCGCAAATGTATCGGGATTCCGGTACTTGGAGAGCCGTGTGCAGTAAAGCATCCGTGTGAAGTCGGCCGCCTCTTGGATGGCGTCTTCGGTGGAGGTGGATGATGTGCCGCCGGCGCCCGCTCCTTCGAGAGCTGTGAAGTGGCCCAGGCCGATGCTATCGAAATTGAGCGACTCGAGAAACTCCCACTCCTCGTCCGGGGCCATCAGCTGGTTCTTGGTGAGCTGCTGGAAGGCCTCGAAACACTGCACATCAATGCGCACAGCGTCCTTGTAGCACTCCTTGGCCCGATCAAAGACATTTTGCTTCGCATAGCAAATGCCACGCAGGTAGCACATGCCCGCCTCGTAGCGCCGGTTGGACGCCTCGGCAGCGGCCACAGTGGCGGCGGCGGCTGCAGAGGCTGCCGCTGCTGCCGCTGCCGCCGCAGCTGCCGCAGCTTCTGCCTCAATGCTGGCTTCACGCTCCTTTCGCCGGCTTTCCAATGAGGACCCTGCCCGGTCTCCCTTGTCCCCCGCGCCACCGATGGACCGGCTGTTAGCATGGCCCTTTGCTGCTGTTGACGACTTGCTTCCCGCACCAAATGCCGACTTCTTGCCGCCAGGGTTGCCTGGTGCGTTGGCTGTGTTTCCTCGTTCGGTCGTGGCGTTGTTGTTGTTACTACCGGCATTACCACTGCCACTCGCTTGTGCCTTCTCAGCCCCCGCAGCACCTGCTCCGCTCGGCGCTTTCCGCTTGTTAGCCGACGTCGGGATCAGGTGTGTCGGGTTGCGTTCGCCCAGAACGGCCAGCGCGTCGTCAAACCGGCTCTGCTTGATGAGACAGTGGGCCGCCAAATAACGACACGACGCGTTGCGGGCGATGAGATCGGACTTGGACAGCAGGGCCTGGGCGCGTGTGTAGTTGCCCATGGCAAAGTGAACCTGGGCGAGCCAAAATGCATCCTCGTCAGCGCCCGTCAGAGCGAGCAGCTTGTCGCCGATAAAAATGGCCGAATCGTATTGGGCCTTGTTGAGCGCGTCCTGGCGCCAGTCGCGCAGGAAAGGCTCCATGGTGAGACGGTCGTCGGTAGAGGAGAGGATTTGTGAGGTTTTTCGAGATGAAAGAGGACCGTAGAAGAAGCCGTTGAGGTGTCGCGGCACGGCGGACGACGTCGGGGGGTGGGTTGGTTGTGAGGTCGGAGTCAACGTGACGTTTTGGCGCTTTGTTGACTTTTGGAGGCACGGCTGTGAATTTTGGGCAATGACGGCAGGGTTGTGAACTCAATTGGCAGTAGCAACAGACGCGTCTCCACAGTTCCTCCATTGCGCCTGCCGTTTTGCTAGCTGGAATTTAGCGCCCTCAAACCCCGCTGTTGGTCAGTTGCGGTTGCCGCTACTGTAGTAATATTCAGGCTCTCAAAGTTCAGTAGGAAGGTGCAAGTGTCTCATGCCATATTCTACCCCTTTGCATTCAACATTGAATAAAATCACAGGTCATATTCACAGGCAAAATATAAAAAAAATCCAAAGATTAACAGAATGTCTGTGACACTCATATATTTGGCCGTGCATTTTCATATATACCGCCGTTCGATGAAAAACAAAGTCTACCCAACGAAAGAAGCAAATAACGCCACGCGCCGCATAAACTATGCAGGAAAGAAGACAACCAGAAAAAGGACCAAAATACAACGCTTTTCTTCCCCCGTTTTCTACACCTTCACACCTGCAGCACCACCCTCAGCACGAAAGGTAGCCAGTCGCCGCCGAATATCGTTTGCTGTCCGCTGGAACGGGTTGCGCCGGCGGTCATTGGCCATGGCGGCAAGAGTGCCTTCGCTAGGATCTGTCTCGCCGTAATGGTCCACAAGAGTCTGCAGCCACTGGCGCTCGGCTTGGCTCTGGTAACGGACGTGCTTGGGGCCGACGGGCCGGCTGGCAAGGGCCTCGAGGGCAGCGACAACGGGCGTGCTTGCAGAGTCCTTTGACTTCTTGCCCTTCTTCTTCTTCGGCGCATCCTCCTCGATGCCGTCCCACTCCTCGTACGTCTTTGTGGCGGCCTCGGCGGCCTCAGCCTCCTCCTCGTCTTCGAGATCGTTCAGCAGGTCGTTGAGGGGGTTGTGGACGGGTGCGGCGCTGCCGAGAATGCGCACAATGCGGCCGTTGGCATCGCGCTCGACACGGACTTCGCTGACGCCACCAGAAGCTGCAGACTTTGCAGGTGCCTTGCGCTTGTCACCCAGAATCTCGTTGGCCGTCTTGTTGAAGGGGTCGATGTAGTGCTCGATGCGGGCGTCGGACTTGGACGCAGCAGCAGCGCGCTCCTTGACGGCATCGGTTCCGAGACGCTCGATACCGCCCGTCGGCACTTTCAGGCGGTTCATGAGGCCGAGACGGCGGTAGTTTTGCGTCAGCGTCTCCTCCTTGTTCCAGTTCTCGGCGATGATGGCGTTGCCCGTGGGGTTGACAGGACGGCGGCGGTTGTTGGACTGTCGGACGGTCGGCCGCGAGGACTGAGCCTTGCGTTTTTGGCGGACAGAGCGACCCATTTTGAGGATATATGTGTGTAAATGTGGAAGGGAAAAGGTACAGCGGTAATTGTCGAAGAAAATGAAGAGAGGTTGGAATTTAAATTGTGGTTGTGTGAACAAAGTCTGGTCGCTGGACGTCGACTTGAAAAAGTATTAAAAAAATTACAGTCACTAGCGAAAGGCTGGCTCTCTTACTATTTTTTTTGTTATCGTAGTGCTTATCGGCACGTGTAGTTATCGATAAGAGTTACATATGTACTCCACTTTTGTGTTAGTCGCTGTTCTTGACCATCTCAGCACTGAAATGCACTGAAGAGATAGACATGACTAGATTTTTTAATACCCAAGCTTCACAAAGATAAAGGCATGTGTAATTGCAGGAGTACTAGCATTATATGGGATGTTTATTTTATCCCGGATTTTTTATATGTTTGACTTCATATCCTGAGTTTTTTTGTATTAAAAAGTATCAAAAGAAAAAGAAAACGAATTATATTTTTATCCAATATAACATACACCAAACAGGCTCTTCAAAACATGCTGTCTTGTCTATCATCAAAACTTTTCTTTCAAAATACAACAGGATAAGACCATCTAAATAGAAACCGCCGTAAATGCACAAAAATGTTACAGGTAGCATCGTAACACATACTTCTATATGACGGGTTGGCTGCCCATGGACCACAGGCTCTGGGCACCTACGGACGCGAAAGAGTCGAGTGCAGGGTGTGCTGCTTCATGAGCGACACAGAGATAAGGCCGACAATACCAAGGCCCAGGCCCATCAGCCAGACGCCGCGGAAGGCATCCATATAGCTGGCAATGACGCCATCGTACCAGCCGGGAGGAAGGTGCTGCAGTTCGCCGAGATCATCACGGATGCGGCTAATCTCCTCGGCGGCACCAGGAAGATGGCCGAAGCGGTCCCACAGCTGCGAGCGGAGGATATTCTGGTAGACGGCCGAGGCGAGGGTGAGGCCAAGGGTACCACCGACGGAGCGGAAGGCGTATGTGGCAGAGGTAATGACGGCCTGGCGTGACTGGGCGACAGAGGCAATACAAGCAAGCAGGGTAATGGTGAGCATGGCGCCGTAGCCGCCACCGATGAAGAAGAGCGACACAAAAGGATACCAAGGCTCCGAATCGGCCGATGCGAGGCCGACAGCTGCAAGAGCGTAACCCCCAACAAAGACGAGCAGGGCAACAATGCCGAGACCAACATAGCGGCCGGTGCTCTTCATGATAAGGCCACTGCCGACTGACGTGATGGACACGCCGAGGGGCGAGCTAAGAAGACGCAGGCCGGCCTGGGCAGCCGAGTAGCCGCGCACCTGTAGGTAGAGAGGCACGTAAAAGACGGCTGTAAGCATGGCGGCCGTGCAGACGAGGTTGGCAATGCAGGCGGCCAGGACAGTACGGCTGACGACAAGGCGGACGGGGATGATGGGGTGATGGGCGTAGTTGGCTTCCCAGAGGACAAAAGCGGCGAAAGCAGCAATAGCCAGCGGGAATGAGGCCAGAACAAGAGGGTGCGTCCAGGGAACAATGTTGCCGCCAGCACTGAGACCCAGAAGAAGAGTGACGAGGAAAGTCACCAGTAGACCGGCGCCGGGGAAATCGATGCGGCTGAGCTGCGATAGTGCCGAGTTGCTGCGACCGATGCCAACATCGTCGGCGGCCTGGTGCGGGGGCACACGGACCAAAAAGAAGACCAAAATGGCCGAGATGATGGACACAGGAACCTGCGAGTAAAACGCCAGCCGCCAACCACCGTACCAGCGATCTTGCCAGATGTGCTCGGTGGCACCGCCTAACACACCGCCGAGCATGGCGCCGGTGCCATACGCAATGTTGCCAATGCCCTGAGCGACACCGCGCTGACGCAGGGGTACAAGATCGGACCCTAAGAACGTCGAAATGGCCATCAGTCCGCCGCCGCCGATACCGGCGACAACTCGGCCGACCAGCATGCTGTTGGAGCTCTTGGCAGAGCCGCAGATGAGGTTGCCGATCGCAAAGAAAATGTTGCTAAACACGAGGCCGGGACCGCGGCCGACGACATCGGTGATGCGGCCCGAAACAGGCTGGCAGGCGGCGTTGGCGACGAGATACGACGCGGCGAGCCACGAAAGCAGACTGAGCGACCGGAACTCACTGGCTATGGGCGCCGACAGCGTGGCAATGACACTCGCGTCGGCGGCACCCACAAACACGCCGACATATACGGTACCGAGGATCAAGAAGATGCGCGTCTGTGTTTCTTGAACAACGACGACCTGTTCATCATCGGGAGACGCGTTGCCATCCTCAACATCGCCGTTGCCATCGGAAGTCGCCGGAGCATCGCCATTCGTGGCATACTTGGGAGCAGGGACGCCGTTTGTGCTGCCGTTGCCGTTACCGTTGCCGTTGGACAAAAGAGGAGTTCTTTCGCTGGCCGAAGCCGAGGCGGACTCGTTGTCTGGCATTTTCTCGTTTTCACCGTGCTTGTGTTCGGCTGCGGATTGATGGAGATGGGTGCCGAGGTGTCAGGGCAAAGCGCAGAGCCGCAGCTGAGAAAAAGATAAGGCTCGTGGATTTTCTTTTGCCTGCGGTTGCTGTCGAAAATGCACAATATTGGCCGTGTCCTGTCTCCCCCTTTTTGCCCTTTTGGATTTGTGATGTGAAACGGTCAAGTTTAGGGAAGGAAGTTCAGGGAGGACGTTGGGCCGACTATGACAGACGGCGTTGCTATCTGTCGGCAGGAGCGCCGAGGGCTAGGTCATTTTGTCATCCTCTTGCGCTATCCGCCGTCCCCCACCATTTGTCCTAGATCGGAAGGTGCTCCCCCAGGAGTATTCCGACGACGTGCAGGAAGGAGCGAGCCCCTCTACCTGCATACCAAAGAGCGACTTCTTAATATTTGCATCGTGAGATGCTGGAGTAATCATGAAAACATGTGTTTCTATCAAGCAGAAGCCGCTCACAGGGTCTTAACTCGTATTAATGCACGGGACGAGAGCACTCTAATTCCTGCTGCAGCTAGCCTGGCGCTGTCTCGCATTAAACTTGTGCGACGCTGACTGGCTGACAATTTACACGCAAAGGAGCCAGAAAATGTAAAGACAAAGATCTGGCAGAACATTTAAATAAGTAAGAGACAAAAACGTCAAGCCAAGCATCCAATTGCAGCCACACCCGCTCGCTTGGATCTGGTGATGGAATTCTGGGGCCGACTCAACTGCCAGATCGCATATTTGCATAGACACACTCCTCCATACCCCATCGCTGTTTCCCTTCTCCACGGATGTCGGCGTCTATTTGAGGCGACCTCACCGGCGCCTTCAGTGGGCTTGCTCTGCCTTGGCGTGTGGCGGAGGGACACACCAGCAATTTAAACACCGTTCCGCGAGGCTCAGTTCTCTGTGGAGTGCGCCAAGGGCAGCAACACGCAATCTTTACAAGGCACCACGGTAATGGGGATGAAGAAGAAAAGAGAGGTTCGCATTAATACGTTGGACGCATTGCGCAGCGATGAGCAAATGGAACAAGGCGCGAATGGCAGTAAGCATATAAGACGAACGATCTGCAGCCATAATGGGAGCCATAAAGCGAAAACGGAGATGTACACGAAGGCGCGGGCCACAATTACGTTGTGCGGCCAAAATAGGGACCAAAATTCGGTTGCCTATCTGGCACCTTCTTCGTCAGCATTTCACAAGTTCCTCACATCAATTTCTCACAACAAACTTGTCACAATTGCTCCTTCCCATTTTTGCTGGCCTCGTCTGATAACTCTCCCCTCCTGCACCTCTCTCTCAGCCCAGCCATGTTTCTGCCTCGTGATTGGGCTCCTTTGCCGGCGTGCATAACGTGCGTCCTGCAGACGACCTATGATTGGCCTGCCTGATGTTGTCTTGTTGGGTTCGCTCTTGGCCTGGTTTGCGATGTCATATTGTCAAATCGCCCTTTCCCTTTCTCCCACCGTTCTTTCCACGTTCGCCTTGCCGTTTCCTCTTTTGGGTTCGTTCTGGTGTCTGTCGGCACCGGTGTAGTAGGTGCGGCCCACTCCGTGGCAGACAACGAGGAAAGAATGAAAATTGTTGCGGAAAGTGAAGGGAAAGAACGGCAAGGCGTCTCTTGGTGCGCTGTGGCGGAGCTGGGCTCTTTGTGCTCTGGTGGCGTCTTTGTGATGCATGTTCAAACCTCGCTCACTCGCTATTGCCTTATTAGCTGTGCGGCTGTGCGCTTCTGATTCGCCCATTGCCCTGGTTTCGCGCAGCCTAGGCGTCTTAGGCAACGCCTGGAAACGGCTCTTTCCAGTTTCCACCCCTGGCTGTTGGCACCAGGCGACGGGCACCGTCAGAAAAAAAAACAATAGCGTGGAGCGTGGTTTCCTCTTCCAGGGGGAACGAAAACAGGGACCACAACGGTAAATAAAGAAAAACGTAATACTCCGTACACAAAATAAAACCAATAAAAAGAGACGCAAAGCGGCAAAAAGGCGAGCGATCAACGAGGAAAAGACTAAAATAAACACAGCCCAGCTCTGGCATAGGGCAACAGTAGCGTAGCAGACGAAAAGCCGTGGCCTGGCGACGACAACCGCCACACGAACCCATCCGCGCGTTCGTTTGGTCGCTCCTTCTCACTTTTGCTTCTCGAACGTGCCTTCCCTTCAGTTGCCCTCTTAGCTGCATGACTGCATTTTGCCTTTTCTGCCCTCCTATCTTCTCGATCTGGCATTTCCGGCATTTTCTTTTCTCTTTCTCTTTTCTTCTCTTCTCCATCCTCTTCAACTCCATTCTTCTCTTTCCGCATTCCTCTTCACGACGCTCCCTACCCGACCATTTCTTTTTTTGGAACAGCGCGGCCCCTTACCTTGTCGACAAGGCACTCACGAAACGGACCTCATTTTCTTTTTTTTCCTTCTACGAACTACGAACAGCTCTTTTCGGCTTCCCCCCTTTAACTGCCGACCACATATCTCTTCTTGGCACCGCATTGTGTTGCGACATCTTCCTTTAAACGATCCTTTTCGACCGTCCCCTTTGACTTTTGAGCTGCCTGAAGCCTCATCTTCCTCTCCATCCTCGTTCATCGCCGTCAGCTGCATCGATCCTCCAGCTTTTAAGCGCGAGATTGCTGGAACGTAGCCCACCGCCACTACAACCCCGACCTGCTTCGGGCCTCCTACGTCTCCTCTCCCCGAATAACCTCATCAGAGTCGCCCGTCATGTTGGACGACCTGCAAATCAACCCGGACAGGATTCCGCTTTACAAACTCATCCTCCATATTGTCCAGATTGGCTTTTCCTTCGTGGCCTGGGTGTTGGCCATTGTCGTGTTTCGCGCAAAGGACTCGTCTATCAGTGGCAATAACGGATGGGCGTTCGCTGTGGTACGTTAAACACAGTCACAACGCGTGATGTCAATAGATATGATGTGAGAGGCGCGAGGCGTCTGTGAAACACTCATGAACTCAGACTAACGGCTGCAGTGCTTCCTCTCAATACCAGCATGGATCTACCTGATTGGCGCGCCGCGCTTCCCCCGGACACGCCGCTTCGCCGAGCCGCACGTCATGGTCGCCATTGACATCCTCTACACTATTATCTGGTTGTCCGCCTTTGCCGCCCAGGCCTCCTTCAACTCTGCCGGCAAGTGCGGCGAGGGCTGCAGCGCCAGCAAGGCCATTGTTGCCCTGGGTGTTTTTAACACGTACGTATTATACTGCCCCCCTTGTCTTGATTTGCTGCAGCCTATCCTAACAAACACAGCATTTTCTTTGGCATCACGTCCTTCCTGAGCATCTACTCGCTCAAGTACTACCAGTTCAACGGCCACCTGCCTGGCTACGAGACCACCGGCTCCAAGGGCGGCCAGAACATCGACCCCGACATGGCCGCTTTCTCGACCGCCCCGCATGACGAGGCCGAGCCGTACGCCCGCATTAACAACATGGACCCCGACTACGAGCACGACAACCACCACGACTACCAGAGTGAGATGGGCGGCTACGGCGGTGGCTCGACTGTTGGTGGCGGCGGCAGCAGCTACGTCAATGCCGGCAGCCACATGGACAGCACATATCTGGGCGCTGGCGGTGCTACCAGCGTGGCCGGTGGCAGCAGCTACGGCGGCAGCATGTCGCACCACGACAACCCCTTCGACGACAACCATGGCCTCCGGCCCGCTGCCAGCTCCGCATCATTAGGCACTTCGGCTCACTCGGGCTATGCGCCGCCGACGGTGCACGATGACTACGATGAAGACCGCCCTACGCACTTCCCCGAAGGCAACTACAACCACTAAACTTGCACACGACATGAACTGATGCACGACACGTACGAAATCGTCATGAATTGGATACTTTGATAGCGTAGAGCAGGAGGAAACCGTCTACACATAGGCTGGTCCCACACGCTCTATCGCTGTCCTCTTCCCTTTCTTCTCTCCACTCACGCAGTGGACCCTTTTTTTAATGTCTCGAGGTTCACCTTTCTTTTGGCATTTTCTCATATTTCATTGCATATGGCTTTATCCTTTCTTTTTGCGCGCGTTGTGGGCGTTTTTACAGGGCTTAGAGGTTACTGGGTGGAAGCAATATCTTAAGAAAGATGGTCATCTACTTCAGTTTGTTTTCGTTGTATTTTTGGTTTGTTTTCTTATTCCATACTATACTTTTTGGTTATTTTTCTGTTTTCTGGGCATACATACCATTGCGACAGCGTTTCTTTAAACGTAAGATACAAAAATAAAAGAGTAAATTTTTGATAAATGCTGTTTCCGTGCCCGCCGTAAGCTCAAGTAAACAATGCACTCAATCTGGTGATTCCATCGTCTGACGCTTGTGGCGGCACAGCAACACCCGCCAAACACCCGCCAAGCGGGCGTGAGATGGAGATGTTTACGTCATACTCGTATTACTCTGGAGCACTGTAGTATTTTGCACTGGTTACCAAAAAATCTCCATTTTATTCTTTAAACAATTTGTACGCAAATATATATCGTATGCTGCCCACCAAGCGGGGTTTGTACTTTTACTCAATTTTGGACAGGTACAGGTATTTTTACACCAGTTTCCACACGCCGCCCTCAGTCGAGATGCCAATCTCGCGATGCTCGTCTATGCTCCGCCGGCCAGCCTCCAAAATAGCCGTCGTCGCAATCGTGTTGGCTAGCGTCGGCAGAGCCTTGGCGTCCAGATCTTCGGGCTTGACAGTGCCTGCGTTCACTGCACGGCAGCCGTCCACAAACTTCTCCATCGACACGTAGCCGTAGCCCGCCTGTCCCGCAAAGTTGCCGTCCTCGTCCGGCGCATACTGCATGTAGAACGGGTTGTACCACATCAGCTGGCCCGCGGTGTCGTCTGCCACGTCGTAGCCACGCTTTGCCTGGTTAATCCGCACCTCGCCGTTCTGCGCCAGGTAGTGGAAGTACTGGTTGGAGTGCACGCCTGCGCGCTGCGGCGCCGTCCATGATGCCGTGTACACGCCTGTGGCACGCTTGTTGGAGTCTGTCTTGTGCTGCCACCGCACGAGCAGTGTGATGGTGTCCTCAGTCTGCGGGGCGCAGCCAAGCGCCGTAGCAACGCCCGTAGAGGCAGAGCCCGTGACGGCAACGGGGACATAGCCGAGCTGGGTGACCATGGAGTCGCAAATGTCAATGTGGTGGCTATTGAGATAGTACGAAATGTCGGACTCGACGCCCGCCCAGGCCTTGAAGGTCTCGAGCTGCGACTTGGGCTGCGACATGTAGCTGTAAAAGTAGTTGAAGTCGCCGAGCTTCGAGGCACGATGGCGGGCATCGGCGTACGCCGGATCGTAGCGCTTGTGGTGTTCGATGTAAACGTAGACACCATGTTTACGGGCGGCCTCGATCAGGGCCACGTGGTGTGCAAGGGTCATGACGGCCGGTTTGGTGATCATAACATGGATGCCGCGCTCGATGGCGTACAGAGCAATAGGGAAATGTGTCGGGTCGGGTGTGAAGATTGTGATGGCGTCGCCCTTCTTGAGCGCATCGATGGCCTCCTTGTAGGCATCGGGGTTCCGGACACCCTCGGCCGGGTAGGACACGAAGGAAGTGTCAAGGCCGTTGTAGGCCTGTGTGATGTTCTTCTGAAGGTGATCGCCTGCAAGGAGCCAGAGTGTCAGTGCTTTCCCACGGCCTTGAGGTAAAACATGGGGAAACCTTACGAATAGCAGGGAACTTGGATCCTGTCGTGCCGACCATGGACAGATCACCAACTTTGCCTCGCCGGCGCAGGTCAAACAGACTGAGACCCACCACGCCGACCTTCTTGTCCGAGCCGGAGGCGCCGCCGCCGACGAAACCGGTCGTGTACTCGCCGGTACCGACCTGGAATTTTTGTTAGCATATAAAAGAGCTGTGAGACACAGAGTCGAGTGTTCATTCTTCCACCTACCATTAACACGTTGAGAGTTGCCATGTTCGCGGAAGCTCTGTGGTTGTTGATTGTAGAAGGATATCTGGTACGACGTTTCGGATGGAGGAATAAAGGCACCAGAATAGATTCGCCCAAGTATGCTGCGTATGTGTTTTGTATTTAAGGAAGCTGAACAAGAGTTGAATCTCGCAAGTTTTCCGTTTCGTGGTAAGCGATCCGTTGCTGATTACGGTCTTTCTTAACCCCTACTTATCAGCCGCCGCAACACACTGCCATCTCCAACTGCCAGAAGGCCAATTGGAGAAACTGGAGGTGCCGCTACAGATTCGTGTCGGCCGACGGAAAAATACACAATGGTCGAAGCTTGGGGTTGCTGGCGGAGCTTTTGGTGGAGATGGTTTGGAGGGGTAGCAATGACAAGAACGTGAGAGTGCTGGGCTAAGAATTCGGCCTAATCAAGTCCGCCAGTTGGCTGGCTTGACTACTAGTCAGGGCAGGAGCTCCAAGAAGGAGAATTTCATGAGGAAAGAGCCAGTGTAATCCAGATGCATGTGCGTGAAGGTGTCAGTTACATTGATGGAAGGAACAATGGCTGCTATGGTTTGCCGTCACGGCACCATTGTCACTTCCACAGGAAGGTGCATCCTTGATATGCCGTGCCATTCTTTCTGCGCCTTCGTGCTCACGTTGTCTTCGTGGCATCGGGCATGGAATATCTCCAAGTTGAGTCTTCCTCTGGCCTCTTTAATAGTTTTCAATTCCCGTCCTAGCTTCGATGAATTTTTTTTCTCTCTGTCCTGGTTGAGAGAGTATCTCCAGTTGTGGCACTTTGCTGTGTGAGGTACGGCCAATCGGGCCCTCTTGCCCAAATAGGACATCGGCCTCTCTTGCCGTTTGTTTTGCAGTGATGCAGGCTTAGCATCGCCTTCTTTCCCCAGAATGCTTTGAACAAGGGCAAAACAGAAGGAACTGCCGTTCTATCTCTCGTTGAGAGCTCCTTCCTCGAGGAACTCAAGAATACCAACTGTATCACTCTGTCGACGCTCTCACCTGGTTACTGATGCCCCACCCCCACGTTTTCTGCCATGTCGTCCGACATTCGCAGCTTCCACGACTGCGGGGCAGCCACAGCCAGCAACTTGCCATGTTTGATCGAATTCAGAAAGAGCCCTTCACTTAAGGTTCCTTAGGCTAAGGCTCATGGCAATAGGAAGGTGTGACTGACTACACCAACAGTAGACAGTCAATTCCAATGACAAGCGTCGCCAACTGACAGCTTTAAGCATGTATTGATGTGCATTTGAAAGATTAAATACAGACAGCCTTGTGACAAACGTCGAGAACTTCCTTTCTTTGTGTCGTCTCCGACTTTCCGTTTGGAACTTGTAAACCTAAAAGCCCCTCATGATTGGAGGAAAAATACACTGGTGGATTTTCCGTTGCTAGCGCAGAGCATCTTCTACACTATCCACATCTTGTAAGTCGTCGCTTCCTCAACCTATTGACGTCTTGTTCCCGGCACGATCGACCCTTTCTAGAACTTCTTTCCCGGACTGCCCACTATCCCTCACCGAGAACCGGAGCGGCGGGTGCTTTTGCACGGTTCTTGGTAGGTGCGATGGTAGCATAATGTCAGGGAAGGCACGCTGCGCTCACAATGGGAAGGAGACAGCCGAGTGTGGTGGGGAGTTGCGTCTTTCCACATTGTTCAGAGAAGCAAACATGGAAGGGACAGGTTAGTATTACGGGAAGGGGCAAGCACGACAATTTATGTTTTTGTCGATGTATGTGACTTCCATTTTTGGAGTCTATGTTTTTGCTCTCGAGCGCAACCCGACCGCTCCTGCCGTGCGTAGATGTACAACAGTGTTATTGTCCTCTGCCCGCCCCCTTTTCAACCTTCTCTCGTTCTCTGGACCAATAATTCTTCAAAAGCAAACATCTTCTTCAACAAAGACCAGCAAAACCAAACGCCAACATTTACTACTCAAAACGCATTCACTTCTTTTCGCTTGCCGCAACTATTTTCTGATAGCGCCGGAGTTGCGGGCCCGCAAGCGGGCATCTTTGGCCCGGCGCATGAATTGCGAATGGCTGCCGACAAAACTTAACAAAAAGCAACAAACCAACTCCCGATGGCAACCCGGATTCTCTCTTGCAATTGGTCTCGACCTCGCATTGCTCACAAGGTATCCACCCCCGTGTTTGTCTTGTGGCATCTGCGGGATCCAGGCCACGGGGATTGGTGCAGGCCACAGCCTGAGACCCGCCTTGTTTTGCACGTTGCAGAAGAAAGAGACGACGCAACATCAGAAAGATGCACAGAAACACGGCGACACGCAGGAGCGTCGTCCCGAAATGGCCTTGTGCAGGATCACGGATCCTGGGGAACAACGAACTGTCCCTCAACACAGTGGTCACGGGCGCAAAGCAGTTTTCGTGTTGTGCATCTCCTCGTTGTTTCAACCGTGTTTTCTCTCCGATGCCTCCCACTGCTCGTTGCTTTGCTTTCGCTTCCTTTCCCGATCTACCCTGATCCCGTCTTGACGTCCCGTGTGCCTGTCATGTTGGCACTAGCACACCCGCTCACAGGTTTCAACTTTTGTGTCCGTCTAGATTCGTTTCTTCACACCGGTTTCCAGCCCCCATCGTGGTCTGTATCCGCGGCATCCTCCACCTGCCGCTTGATATTATTTTTGGCCTTGCTATCAAGGAAATATATCAGTATCTTTTGCCTGCCGTATGCTTACTTGATATTACAATCGCCAACGTCGCCTATACCAGCACTTGCCATGCTCCTCATACAGCTTCGCGGCGCCGTTATTATTCCAACCCCGCGGCCGCCCATTATTACCCGGTTATACAACACGGATCACAACAAAAATACAAATACAGAGGCGCACATGACAGGATCAATCAAGGCCACTCAGCACCTCTACACATCCCACAATGCATATATCTTGGTTGGGGACATGACCCGTGTCTAGCCAGTGGCAGAAGGGATAAAATATGCAGTGGGCGATGGCGACACGCGAAATGCAAAGTCAAGTGCTTGATGGGAAATGCATGCAACGATGAGCGAGAAACGTCTTCTCCAGAGAGACGAACCAACAGGTGTTCCCGCCTCGCAACGAGATTTCCTCGCTTTCTTCCCAGCTTGCATGCTTCCTGCCAATGATACCAACAGGGCACAGTAGCTGCATACTGCATCGCGGGCCAGCAAAGGACCTCTTCCTGCGGCGAGGAACGGCCATGTCCGTCGTCTGCGTGGCGGCTGCATGGACACAGGTTGAGTATTGACTCGGGATGCAAACTGGGATGTGCTTCCCATCGAGCAGCCCTCCTTCCACAATGTGTGGCATTTCATTCGACCAGCACAGCAACCAGGATGTGAAGCCACAAGAGCAATAACGAGTATCGTCGTTGCCATAACACACGTCTTAAAAAGGCAATAAGGAAAATAAAGCAAAAACGGCCGGAAAACTGGGGAAAGAGGGGTAGCAGTACGGGGAAGACACAAGTTACCAGAATGAGCCAGCAATTACACGCCAAAGAAGAACGGCGCTGGCCGCAGAAAGGAAGGAGAAATCAAGCCCACACAGCGCAGCTAACTCGCCCACCCTCGGACTAATGCCTTGCGAGCTAACGTTGCTGTTGCGCTTCTCCAAGTGACACCGGGCCAGGCACCGCAGAAACTACTAGGTCAGTGGAACAGAGACACCCGAAGTCGAGCATCTCTTTTGCTTTCTTTTTCTTTCTCTGCCATTTTTCCCATTGTTTTTTTTCGTCACTTATAACTGCTCGCCTGTGTCTTAATTTCTCTCACTTCCCCCCTCCTTCAACATTATTTGTTTTGTACCTTCTTTCCTACCTGCATTTTTACCAGTCCAACTATCACGATACCCTCCTCCTCCTGTCTGCCACTGCACGTGCTCCCGTCCACAGGCAACTGCAATCCTAAATTCCCTCTTTCTCTCTCTTCCCCCCAAATCACATAATGTCGGCTACAAACGGTGCAAACGGCCATGCCGAGACACGGCGACCGCTCCCGTGCGGTATCTACGCCCCGACGATGACCTTTTTCGACCCTGAGACCGAGGAGCTCGACATCCCCACGATCAAGAAGCACGCTGAGCGTCTGGTCCGCGATGGCCTGGTTGGTCTTGTTACCATGGGCTCGAACGGCGAGGCTGCCCACTGCACGCGCGAGGAGAAGCTTTCTGTGACTAAGGCCACCCGTGAGGCTCTGGATGCGGCCGGTTTCACGAGCACGCCCATCATTATTGGTGCCACCGAGGGTAGCGTCAAGGGCACCGTGGAGCTCAGCCGCCTGGCCCAGGCCGCCGGCGCCGACTACACGCTTCTCCTGCCCCCATCGTACTTCCGTGCGCAGATGGACGAGAATGCCGTCTACAACTACTTTATTGATGTCGCTGACGCCAGCCCGCTGCCATTGGTCCTCTACAACTACCCCGGCGCCGTGTCCGGCATCGACATGGACTCGGACTTACTGATCCGCCTGGCCAAGCACCCCAACATTGTCGGCACCAAGTTCACCTGCGGAAACACCGGCAAGCTGACGCGTGTGGCCCTTGCAGTCGATGCCAAGACCCCCTCCTCCGAGGGCTCAGGCTACATGGCCTTTGGCGGCATGTGCGACTTCACTGTCCAGACGCTTGTCAGCGGTGGCAGCGGCATCATTGCCGGTGGCGCCAACGTCATGCCCAAGGTCTGCGCCCGTGTGTGGAACCTGTACGCCGAGGGCAAGACGGAGGAGGCTGCGGCGCTGCAAAAGGTGCTGTCGCGCGGTGACTGGTTCCTGACCAAGGCTGCCGTTGCTGGCACCAAGCAGGCCATTCAGTCATACTTTGGCTACGGCGGCTACCCGCGCCGGCCGCTGCCGCGCGTTGACGAGGCCCGCATCAACTTTATTTCCGAGGGCATCGCTGAGGTGATGGCCGTGGAGAAGTCTCTGTAGAGCTAGATGAGAGCATGTCAGAGTACGTGAAGGATGTCAGAGGAATACACGAGGAAGCAGGGCGGAAGCATAGATGCATGGCCGAGGACCGGCTTGGCCCAGGCTCTTTATAGATGGAAAAGTGGAAAGGCGATACGATGGAACTGCATTGCGATATTTGCATTTATTTACTTTTTTGGTTTATTTATGGTCTGAATTTAATCTCTCAGTTACTAACTTCATCCTCCATGTCTTGGATCCGTGATGCCTCTTTGAAACCGAAACCAATTGAATCTTTGCTTTTCGCAGGTGGAAACTTCGGCTGGTGTGTAAAGAGAGTACATGGGTAATGTGAGATCATGATTCGGTGACGTATAATCGGTCATCAGATCGGATGTAAACGAGAACCACCATGACAACTCTGCGAGTAATACGGAGCGCACCCACGACGCGTTACTGGTGCCGAATTACGTCGTATGCTGGGTTGTCTTTCACCGTCAACCCCCTGTAATATTCGTTCAGCCCCCTGTGACTGTCCTTGCTTTAATGGTAGGGTCTTGTTCTTTAGCTTTCTTTCCCTTTTCGGCCATTTACATGCAGACAGCCATGCTCCACTTTCGCTGGCTGGAGAGAACTCACCGAGTACTCATGCCACTTTTCTTTTCATCGTCTTCAACGTTTCCTCATTTTCTCTCACTTCATTTGTGAGAAACTTTATAAATCACTGCGCAGAGACACATTTTGCATTCATAGAAAATGTTGCTTATGTTTTCAAAGTTTGTTTCTGTGAGATTTGGTAGGTAAAATATCCCTGTATAGCTACTATCAAATGCGACGAATGGGGGAGGCTTTGTGGGAAATGGCGTAAAGATGTCGTTATATTCGTGATCCCCAATGAGATCGGATCGCATGCTCTGTGTGTTGTTTGTGTGTGTGATGTGTATCCTCCTGTTCGTGGCGACTGGAAAGATTTTTTTTCTATCGCCCTTGAATGACCCTTCATGAGATTTCCGAAAAGAAACCGGATAGATAAATAACGTAAAAATAAAGACCAAAGAAAATCATAACCGAAGAAAGCAATCAGAAACACCCCAAACCAAAAAGCCAGTTGCGTTACCCAAAAGTGAGCCTCGCAAGTAAAACATAAAAAAGGGACGCAAGCCTGCGACCCATCATGAAGTGACCCATAACAGATAAGAAGGAGAAAGTAAAATATACAAATACATGTGGCATGCTGGCAGGGTTTTCCGCCAACAGCTTTCTGAGGAAGGTCGTAAAAGACAGCGGGATATGTGATGATAGATGAGGAAAAGATAGGTGTGATGGTATAAAAGGGGGGGAGGGATCGTGGCACGCTTTTAGAACATGATCCACTCAACCTCCACACCGGGGCCGCCGATGCAGCGAGCCCAGTTGAAAGGACCGCGGCGGGTCGAGGCGTCCTGGTCCTGGAAGTCGCCTGCCCAGAGGCGTTCAAGCACATCAAGGGCCGCCAGGTTGTTCATGTAGCCCGAGCGGGACATGATTTCGCGGCACTTGGACCGCACAATGTTTTGCTGGAGCTCGTTGACACACTCGCTGCCGGCAACAAAAAGAGGCCACAGCAAGAACTTCTCAGCGGACGAGCCCGCTTCGAGGCTCGTGGCGTAGTACACAACCTGGCTGACGAGGTTGCGGAAGTTGTTGTGTGCCGATGGTACGCTAGGGCTGGCGAGACGCTCGGTGTAGAGGAGAGCGGCGTAGCGGAATGCCTCTGAGAGCGAGCCCAGGTCGCGGACTTGAGTGCTGCTGGACGGTGTCGAATCCTGAAGAGACGCAATCAGGCGCTGAGGGTCAAACTCCCACGACTGGAGTGCAATGCGCGCTTCCTTCCACTCTCTCCAGAATATCATGCGAGGATCGTTCAGGGCGGAGGCCGTCGGCGTTGAGACCGGCGACAAAAGATCGTCCTCCTCGGGTGTCGGGCCAAAGCCATTCACAAATCTCTCTGAGCGCGAGCCCTGTGCCCGGGAGCCACGGCGACCCATCATTCCGTTGCCGTTGCTACCGTTCATAAGGTCCTGAACGGGCCGGTTTTGTGACAGCAGGTTGAGACGTCCAAGCTTGATAATCGTGCGGAACAGCTCGCGGTCGCAGCCGACCAGGTTCTCGGCACCTTGGGCCAAAAGTTGCGTATCGGGCATCACGCCGTAAAAAGACGTGTTCAGCTGGCCTTCGCGGTCGTTGATGCTTGCAGAGATGGCGTCGAAATAGGTGAAGATGGCCTCCATCCAGGCACAGTCGCGAGAGGGAGGGAACGGAGATGCGCGGCGCATGCTAAGGATCTTCTTGACACCGGCGAAGTGCGTGTGGAACCGGGCAATGCCCGACTCTGCCATGCGGTAATGGCAAAGAAGGAGAATGGTTGCCAAAACGGAGTCGTGACGAGACTTGACAGGGTCGTTGAGCTGCTCGTTCAAAAGGTGCACGGCCAAGTTACGGTGCTGGTATTCCTCCGTAACTGACTGATCCTCGGGTGTTGCCGAATCGTCTGCCGTGTCCGAAAGATCACGTCCGTGCTGTCCAAGACTGAGCTTACGCTTCATCCGTAGGTTGCAGGAAGCGAGAGCGCAAATGGCGTGCTGAAGACTGCGGCTCGAGCGTGCCAGCTGCATGATGTGAACGCGGAACGGGTTGTTTGGGCCATCAATGAAAACCATAGATGGGCACATTGTGTTTTCGTAGTAGTCCATAAAGAAGGGCATCTTCACAAGAAGATCTGTCGTCACCGGCGCAGTGGCCTGGTCTTCCATCATGGGTGGCCAAGCTCCAACAATGGCCGCTGCCTGGTGCTGAGGAGAGGTTTCGCCCTCAGTAAAAGGGCCCCAGAACTGGCTCGTCGAATGAGCGCTCGTACTGAACGCGTCCATATCCGATGGAGTTCCTGAATTTGAAAGGTTAGTTTCGCCTGTTTACTCTCGCACGGCAACATGCCCCTCCTCATCTGCTCCTTGGTCCTTGGTTAACCCGTATGAGAGCGGAGAAAAAAAGCATACATATAAAGGAACTCACCCATCGAGTCACATTCCCGCAGAAGCTTAGCGCTCAGGTTTGCGTCCAAGTTTTCCGGGTGTGATGATGTCAAGCTCGAGTCCTGCTCAGACGGCGCGTAGACGAGGTTGGGGCACGATGTCGGGGCTGATCTTTGCTCCATCATCATTGCTGCAATAGGACTCTGAGGCACGGGTGAGTTGTGGCCTGTGAGGTTGTCGTAAATCATAGCTGTGGGACTCGGCAGAAAAGCGATATCCTCGCGGGACAGGGTGTGGTGAATCGGAGACATGTAGTCGACGTCACTGAGCGAATCGATAGATGCAGAAAGGTGTTGCTGGTGGGCCGACATTTGCTGATGGTGCTGCTGTTGCTGGCCCTGGTGCTGGCTCGGATGGTAGGAAAGCGTATCGGTCGACAGGCTGCCGGAGAAAGGTGAAAGCGAGGCTGCGGCTGCAGCTGCCCAGTCCGGCTGAGAAATAGGCACCGGAACGGACATGCCGTTCACATTCATGGAGCCAGTGGTCGGGATGGCGTGGCCGCCTGACATGGGCGAGTATTCGTAGCCCGAGTAAGAGGCATGAGACATGGAGGGCGACCGTTCATAGGCGAGATCGCTGTCTTCGTGGTGGTGTCTCCGCGGCGAGACTGCAGAGTGAATAGACGATGAAAGAACTGCGGCAGCCGCCATGGCCTCCCGATCCATCCAGGGGTTCATAGAGCCACCGGCGGACTCGGACCGCTGGCGTGCTGGCGACGAGATCGAGTCCTTCCTCGAGCCAGTCGGAGTGTTGTTTCCGGAGTGGTTGCCAGAGCCAGGGGCCACAGGAGGCGCCTTAGCGATGGGCAGAGACAGACCACGAAGCTTGCCACGGCTGGCAACACCGACGCCCCAGGTCAACTGAGTCTTGTAGCCGGAGCACTCGTTGCCCACCTCAAGGCATTGTGAGCAGTATGGCCGTCTCCGGTCACACTTGACATTCCGCTTTGAGCAAGTAAAGCAGTCATCAGCAGCACCGCCGGCGGTCGTGCGACGTCTCCGCTTCCGCACAGCAGCAGCAGAGGCGGCGGCGGCAGCAACCTCAACAGCCTTGGGAGGCTGGACGTTCATAGGGACGTTCATTGTGTTGGATGTTGAGCAACGTGATGCTATAAAGATAAAGGAGATAATGAAGGAAAGTTATATCGGGACCAAGGAGGACTCAACAACGAGTACATAGGATGAAGCAAGAAGAGGGGTAGGTGAGATGCAGAGGGGCTAGAGAGGGTGGGAGAAGGTCGTATCTTGAGGTAAAAAAAGAGGAGAAACGGAGAAAGGAGGAGATGTAGAGATAGAGGCGAAATCCACGAAAATGAGATCAAGAAATGTGGAAGCGAATTCCACACGATTGAGATGCAGATTTCAATGTGGAATCGGCTTGCTGAGAAAGCTGCAAAGAGAGGTCTTTCAAAACTCGTCTGGCGGTTCGGCCTTCAACAGACGCAGATGTCGGGGAGTGGGAGGACTGGGGGTATTAATATGGCAACGAAGGCGGCCCATAGCAGGGAGGATCGTCTCCCAAGATGCGAGATGCAAGAAGCACGGGCGAGCAAAAGACAAAATCCGGGAGGGCCAAGCCGAGCGGCGGGAGTTGGTGGGTGTCAAGAACGGGAAGGACGACGAGGCGAGAGGCGCGAGAATGACGAGAACGACGAGGCCGACGAGTAGGAGGAGGGCGTAGACGAGCACGAGCAGTTGAAAAAAGGAGAACGCAGCCACGGGAGGGATGCGTGACGAGAACAAGAGACCAGGAAGGCCACGAAGAGATGGCCAGAAGACTCCGAGAAAGATAGAGAGAGCCAAGGATAAAAGCGTATGAGACGACGACGAGGTCCAAGAGCGTGTCAAGGGTTGCCAGCTATGACCAGCGACGTGATGAGAATAAACAAAAATAAACGATGAGGCCCAAAACAGAACTTCGATATTGCAAGGTGGGAAGGTTGGAAAAGGGGGCAGCTGAGCACTCTCGAGACGATAGAGGTAGGTACGTAGTATGGATGCGGCGTGGATGAGGAAAGAACGAGAGGTCCTGTTTTAATAAAAAAGACAAAAGACGTGAGAGGAGGAAAGAGACGAGAAAGAAAAGAGACTAAGAGGCAGGAGCAGTAGAGCACCAGCAAGCCCACCCGATTTGGTGCTGCGAGGTTTGGGGAGTATGCACAAGGTCTAGCAGATGATCTCTGGGTCGTTGTGCTTGCCCTCTAGAAGCACATCGCCTTTGCATACAACACATCCACAGAGGGTACAAGGGGGTACAAAGTCAAAGGCACGGGGAAGGGGGGAGGGGTGTGCGCAGGGCCCACAGGGGGGGGGGGGGTGAGGACAAGAGGTGAGTTTAGTTTTTGGGGAGGGGGGCTAAAAGATACGTGCATGTTGCTGCTTTGTTCAGAGGGGAGGGGAAGCAGGAGAAGGAGAAGGAGAAGGGAAAGAACGAGAGACTAGGAGGTGGAGAGAACTGCGAGGGAGATGAAGGGGAGGAGCAAGGCACGCGGTTGCCGTGTAAGTGGACGAGACGGGTCTCTTTCAGGAAGGCACGAAGGGAAAGGCGGTGGACAGTGGACGATAGGCAAGAAGGAAATGCCTGGCTGCCACTGCCTCCTATTCATTGTTAACGTTTGTGCGCCCGGAAGCTGTACCTTTCCCAATTACATCTATTTACAAAAAATGTGCATTGTGAAAGGAGCAGGCTGCACGAAAAGTCGCAAAGTGCAGAATTTTTACGAGGGCCGAGGCGAGAGTAAATTTGCCCGCCGCCCTGGACGGCGCGCTTTGTACATAGGAGGAAAGCCACAAACGGCGTGTGTTTTAGCACAGGAACAAAGATGAAAGAGCGATACCAATTGGCAGGGGCGCTCCTGCTCCCAACGAACACTGATCAGCGGTGGAGGGGAAGGGGCGACGAGGGGCAAGGTGCGGTGGCAGCAACCAGGCCTGGGACCGACGTTGCTTTGTGGTAATACTTACTCTGTAGCAAGCGCTGTGGTCCAGCGTCCTAGTGGTGGGAAAGCGCGATGGCTTCAGACTGGGGTTGGTATGGCAGGAGACACGGAAAGAGCGCCAACAAGGGCCATGGTTGACGAAATTTTAGCGTCCTCGGTGCTTTTCTAAAGGGGCAAGCATGGCTGAGATTTCGCTCTCAGACGACCACAACAGATGTCGCAGCTTCCCGTCAAGATCTTTTATTTTGAGCTTCGTTTGCGCCTTCCTAGCTTTGCGCGCCACGGGCCTGATCTCAGTCCTCATCTCCTCGTATACAATATCTACAGCTGATCTGTGCGCCCGGCTCGGTCTCGTAATGCAAGAAGCACATGCTAAATCTGTTCCTCTCATGGTCAGCCATTTCGGAGTCAACCCTACCTGAACGAAACATGTTGTAGAAACACAGATACATGTGCACAAAACTGCAAAATAAAACGCAATGTATCGATCTCAACGCGCACACATTACACCGAAGATGTTTCCAGAAGCTCTTGCCTCGCAGTGCAGCCGTACGGGGATGCCGTCATGGCAGGAACGCCTCAGACAATACTGGGAACACAAACCAACCCAGTCGCTCTTTCCCCTCGTGGTGTTTTCCAGTGTATCGTGCCTTCCTTAATTATTTGCAGAGTTGGGACAAAACAAAGGTTGAACACGGAAAGAGCAACCCCGGACACTGTCCCTGGTCAATGGCGCCTTCCTCCAAAATAGACGGCCCTTTTACCTTGAGGTCTATTCGTCTGGCAACAGGGGGAAAGGTATGTCGAGCAAGGGCAAGGACATCCCAGGCGCGATTCCCCGTAGGATTCTTGCACAACACGATGCATCGCCCCTCTCCATCTTTCATTCTCAACCCCCCTCTCTTTGCATCTGAAGTTGTGCTGCAATTCCAGCAACGTCTCGACCGACAATGGCTTCTTACATCACGCATCTCACCTTTTGTCACACAACACCGAGCGTGCGCGTGGGGCAAAATCCGCAGGGTTCGTGCAACACGGCCATTCTCTTTAAACAACGACGCCCAAAGTCACAACAAGTCACCAGAGATACATCAGCTTGCACACACAAGCAAGGCTGCAAGAATGAAAGGCGTGACTTGCAATTTATTGACCCAAAGTCACCTGCTTCGCATCCTCAGCAGGCCAGCGCAGGGCACAGATGCAGACAATCAGTGATCACTAAAGCTGCACGCCACGAATTGACCGGAAAAACAACCACTCCACGGCAGTGACGGCAAACCCGGTGGGCACATCAGTGTGGTGCCCACATCGAGAAAGGTTTGGCTGGCAGCGTCCTGGCCTCGTTTTGTTTCCACTTGTGTAAGTATTGGTGTGTGCACCGGTTGGGTGGGTGGGCATCAAAGACGAAGGCAAAAAAGACGACAGGCGACGGACACGAGACTAACACAAGATAAAAAATATGAATGAAAGAAACAAACACGCTACGACTCAAGGTCCTATTCTTAGGCAGCGGCGCCGCACCAACCAAAAACAAGCCAATTTATTTCCCATCCAGTGGGAATCGTGAACGAGGTAACATGATGTCAGAGGATGTGGCAGCAAACACCAAAGAGCGGGCTGAAACGATGGCAAAATGAAAATCCAACTGGCCGCGCAAGAACACGAAAGGAAAAGAAATGGAAAGAGAGGTGGGAGCACAAATCACCAGTGCGACCAGCAGGGGGCCGGACGAAGGCGGTGCAGGGCCGAATGCGAGCACTGAGAGGATGAAGGAATGCTGCAGAAAGACGAATGCGATGGATGACGCTGTACCGCATTGTTGCAGAATATGGGCGTGGGGGCACTTCAGGTAAGTAGGCGGCCTTGGTTTGCGACTTCATTTCTATGGTTTTGTCGTTTTGTTATCATCTCTTTTGCTTCGCATCCGTTCCCGCTGACGGATTGCCTGCGCCCGCAGCAACGTTAATCTGACCTCTTGCCCTGGTCAATCCAGCGCGTCTGTGCAGGCTGTCAACTTGCTGGGATATTAACCGACAAATAATAGCTGGGGTGTTTGACACTGGTCGCCTCTCACAGGTGCTGTCGCCACTTGAGCACGCGAGCAAATACTACAGCCGGTTAGAACACTCCAAGCGGCAGGCATATGAATGAATCTTCAATGAGAGGGCAAGAAGTAGCAAGTTCGTTGCCAAAAGCAAGCACATGAAAATGATGTCGAAACGAGAAGGCCAAAAAAAAAAGAGCTTGTCAACGATCAATGTGTACCTTGCGTTAAACAGCTCCGGCCTGTCCACTACAGTCATAGATGGGCTGCACACCACACGCCTTCCTTGCCCTGATGTCATGACAGCACCTGATATTTCTGTTCGGTCCGTATCGACAGTTTCTGCAGATTCTCAAGCCACGTCACAAAACATGCCTCGAAAGGTACAGTCGGGCAGTTGTTGGTTCTGATGCCACATTCAACAGAATGCGGCTAGGACGTTGCTCTTGTCTCATTCTCATTGGCTTTCCGCAGATCGACCATTGGCTTCGTTGATTTCATCGATTCCAGATGAGTCCCAACCACAACAGGACGCTATTCCTTCGAGCCGCCCTTCTTTTTGTTTTCCACGCAGGCTTCTATGGGGCTCCCGCCCTGTGTTCGACGAATGCCAGCCTGCGAAAAACGCCACTACTGTACAAGGAAGCTTTTGCCAGCCGTTCTAGCAAGCTGGGCTGTCGGCACCAAGGTCATTCAAGCCACAGGCACAGGACGCTATCACCTTCTTGGACTTGGCATATTCTTGATTTTCGGCTAACTCCGAGTGCGAAGAAGCATCAGAAGCAGCATGTCAAATATACACAAGTGCATTGCCAACCGACTCTGTCACGATGGTTTGCGAGAGAAGTCGAAACGCCATGTTTGCAAAAAGAGTGTTACTCAGTGTGATGGAAACCGCCGAAAAGAGGCCCAAGAAAAAAAGCCCCGCAATCCACTAGGGCTAGCAAACACACGATGGAATTGGTTGACGCATGGATCATTCTGAACTCAGTTCAAATATATACGCATTATCTTACGGACTTGGATGCGGTGAACGACCACGATACTTGTCCCTCCTCTGCGGAGACAATCCCAGAATAACGGATAAGGGTGGCCAACTCACGGGTGCGCCAGCAAGAATGGATAGGCCGGGCATCCATCAAACGCACAGCGCTCGCCGGGATTCGAGGAAAATTGTGAGAAATCCTCGTCCCTTGACAAAAGTGTCCCAAAGAGCACCCCGTTGTCGGAAGGCCATGAAGCCCGCGGGCCGACAATTACATGGAGGACGACGTGGCTCTTTAGCTACTTGAATTTGAGAAATCTCAGGTGAAGTCGTCTCACAGGGCGGGTGGTGGCAGAACCTTATCAGGAAGAGCCCGCCTTGCCGCCCGAGGATGCCAAGACCGTCGACCCCGCCAAACAAAAGCGGAAGCTCTTGTGTAAGTGATGATTCTTCAACACTTCTAAGCACGGCTAAGCGACGTCACCCTCTGGTTTTTCGGTTGCTCAGACTTTATGCTGTGATTTTTTTTGTTGATTTGGGCGCTCACGGCCTGTCTTCCAGCCTCGCAACGCAGCGTCGCAGTTACATTTCGGGTAAATAGCATAGACTGTGAGTGGTCGACTAACACACAGCCAGACACCAAAACTCCAGTGCCAAAATTGCGCCAGAAACCCGAGAACAGCAGAGAGCAATGTTCTCTTGCATGCATGCCCGTCAGATTACAGCGCCTTGGCTGGCCACTACTGAGTTCTACGACGGATTGCACTCCTTTGGCTAGCCTTCAAAGGCCGGGAATGCCTGGTCTGGCCGGGCCACTCGCAATACGAGACCTACCGAGTAAGAGCAGGTCCATTGTCTATTTGCTGATATAAGGGTTCACGCTAACTATGGACCGGACAGTGTCAAGAGTGTCTCCCTGCACCAAAAACTTACCGCTCTGCGAGATACACGAACGGAAAAAGGTAGCTCTCACACAGGCCACTTAATCCCTGAAGAAAAACCAGAATCTCACCGAAGCACCGAAATTTCGTGCTATCTTGCCCCAGATGCCCATGGTTTCAATAAATGTATTGGATATCAACTGGGTTCAGAACAAAAGATCCAGACGACGCATCTTCTGATCAACAGATGTTCTCTTCAAATTATGCCCAAATCCATTCACCGGCGGATGGCGCAGCGCCTGGCCATAGCGTTTTCACATGGGCAGTCATCGAGCACGCTGTACAGCCGAGTTGAGTGCTTGTCTATCGACTATTTGACATGTTGTCCTCGGCTGAGTTTTTTACGTGATGCTTCACTTAGCTTTCCGCCCAAGGCCAGCGCCTCCTGTCCGGGCACGGGGCAAAGGGGGCCTGGTAAGTGCTCAGCGAAGAAAAGAAAGGGGGAAAAGGCACAAAATTTGCCGAGTACACTGGGTTCAAGCAAAGCCCAGGAGAGCTACCAAAAATCCCTCTGAAAAAAGAGGACATAAAGGAACAAAAGAAAGGGGGGTGCAAAAGCAAAACACAACGGCTGGATGCTACCCACACGCAATCAGCCAAACCGCCCTAGCTTCACGCATCAAGAGCCGGGACTACACCCAACTTAGAAGGCAGAAAAGAAAGCGCAGAGAAGACGGAAGGGCTAGCAGGCGCGTACCAACGAAGCGATGCCATATCAGGCCCATCTGGCCCACCCTTGTCCCTCACGCCATGGGTGATTTGCCCTGGGGCACACTCGATGGAAAGAAGAGGTTCCACAATCGATCCTGGTTGGCCTGGTCTTTGCATAATTGCACTCTGGTCCAAAATTCCAGCAACCTCTCCTCCAACGAGGCCCTGGAAAACAAGCACGACAAGCAACCCATGAAAGAAGCACAGGGCAGGCTTCGTGAGCTTCACCGACGCCGTTTTGGGAACCCGCTCCTGTCGATAACGATAGGGGCCAGCGCACTGTGTCTGCTGCGGCCTGAAACATGCTTGAGAATAGGTGCTGTTTTGATGAATATCAGAAGAATTTCGAGAATCATATCGAACGATGAAGACAGCAACAGACAACGCCAAAATTCCCAGAGAATGGGTCTGGGCCTGTCTAGTGCAGTCCTGGCACTGCGACGACGGACAACGGAGAACATGGACGCCGTCAACAATGTTCTTGAAATTGACCAAAAAAATCAACAGAACCCCAGAATGGGCCCGCAGAGTTCTGCTCAAAAAGCCACAACGGAACAAAAGGGCTCTGTGATGCCGCTGGCTGTCGTATGCAGTGCTCGAATCCAGACGGAGTACGTATTCCATGTCCTCTCCGGATGCTCTCTTTACTCAGGATGTGCTGGACGCAATGCGACACATTTTCAAAGAACAAGCTCGGGCTGCAGCAGGCGAGAGAAACTGCAAAAGGGACACTACTGCATGTGCATCCCACTAATGCAGCTCCCATTTACACGCCCGCAGACCACTTGCAGGTCGAAGAAGAAAGGGCTACCCATCCAGACACCTCAAGACTCCTCGAGACACTCCTCCGGTCCCTCCAAAATGCCCCAAAATGCCAAATATGGGTCGACCGCCCGTTCTGCGACATCCCATTGGCAAATTGGCAGGCCCGCCGCATGCTCGATTGCAACAAAAATCGGGCTGGGTCTCGCACCTCTCCACCACCGCAACCCACAAAGCCTCCACAGCAGCTTTACCTCCTTCTCGAAATCTCCTAGCTCGGATTCCCCATGTCCCATTTGAAAAGCGCGCCAACGAACGGGGAGATAACCTCTTTGCACCGCATCGTCAAGAACGATGCCTTTAGTGCTCTTTTCGTTCTTGGTGTTGGTTGGTGTCCTCGTTGTTCTTTTCGTTCTTTTCTGCTTCCATTTCGCTTCCATCCTCTCCTGTGCTAACGCAAGCCACCTCAAGGAGGGAAGATGTGACGCCATTCTGCCCCCAAAAAGCCAAGGTGGGCGGTGCCTGGTGGTGTCCTCGGTGGTGTGCCTGCTATTGGCTCAGGTGCTTTTGCTGCCTGTTGGCTGCCCTTGTGCTGCCATTAATCAACTTCCAGCGCATTTCCTATGCCTTGAACAGCCTTCAACAGCCTTGAAAAGCCGATGGAAGCTATTCCGCGAATGGTGATGGTTGTCAACAATTGCCATTGTCGACACCTTATACCACACGAAACATGGTGAAGCAGTCTAATCGAATATCAACAATGAGTATGTTGTATCACCAGCGAGCTATGCCCATCAGCCCTGTTCCGAAATTGTTTACACGTATATCGCGCAGACCGTGCCCCAAATATCTTGAGACGGGCAACGGCAGCAAGCGAAACGGCGATAACAACCCACCTTCTCTAATAAGAAGGAAATGCAGTGATATCGAACATCGAGATATAAAAAGAACAAGCTCAAATTGCAGCCGTTTCGGGGACATAGAAAAACAACACGGACAATACGACGACAATATCTTGCGATGCCGAGCAATTTCAACCGCAATCCCCAACAAAGGGACTCGCCCGCAACCCTATGCAAATAAATTGCCCTCCACCAGCGTTTCTAAAAATTGCCCCGTTCGCAACCTGATGCTCTCGTCTCTACTCAGGAAGATTACAACTCTCGAGTGCAAGTGTAATACCGCACTTTGGGAACGTGATCTTCCCTTTCCCTGCATCTTGCCCTGACCATCACTCTGTGTCACCGGTTCATCTTTACGGAGAACGGGTAACTTATATTGTCGCCAGATGATATTTCTATTCCTGTCTTTAAGGTTTGGCGGGTTTGCAGCTCTCATCCCGTGTCTCTCTATTTTTGTGGCGATCTTTGATAGGAGAGATCCTGTCTTGCACCAACTAAATGCTGTTTGAGAGACACAGATGAGGAAAGAAGGAGACAAACGGCATATCAGTGGGTTCAGTGGGGGAGGGGTGCATACATCAACAACAGTGAGGGGAAGTCAAAAGGAACAGATGAGGCTCGAAGCACCACCCGTGACCTCCCACAAGACGGACAATATACACAGCAAACCCCCGTCACGGTCACCGCCTTTGTGTATGTATCCACCGATCACGACTGAACATATCCCTTTGCCCCCGGGGCTTGCAAGTGGATGGCATCAATTAAACAAGTATGAGATGCAAGTGGGAAACATGGAAAAGAAGGTCATCGTGTTCCCCGCTGTCTTTCACTCCACATCATTTTGTTAGCTACTGTTGTCTCTTTTAGCTTCTGGCTTGTGGTTTGTTTTTCTGCGGTTCATTGCGTTATCTATCCGTCAAAAGTGCTGTCGGATCGCCCGACACATTTATCGGTTCACTGGTTTTATTCCCGGGTGCCAAGTGCTGCTCGATCTAAGAACTCGCATTTATCGGTCGAACCAGTAGAACCAGTTGAACCAGTTGAACCAAACAGCTCGACAGGTCCGGCCAAGCCCTCCAGACCAGCCAGTCCGATGTTGTCTCTGCAACTCACCGGTTGGCTGTTCATTTCACAATTCACCAAACGCTTGCTTTCCACAGCCTTGAACAAGGGTCAGCTTGGCCCCATTGCCGATCATGTCTCGCCGGTGCCCGTCCCCCCCCCCCCCCCTCTACTGTGGACAAAAGTATTCCAGCCTCCAGGCGCTGGGGCACTAAAAGCAGAACGAGATCAGGTCGTCCGGTAAAAAAGGCCCAAAAAGAAAGGCAGAGTACCACCAAGTCCTTTTTACCGAACGGACGTGCGTTCTCAGGCCATATTTGCCGGTACCATTGTCTCTCATTTTTTGTCTTTTATTGTTCATTGTTGTATTATTCTTCTTGTTTCTTTTGTGTGTTCCTCCCGTACAGCACCCGATCTTCACCGAATCGAGGCCTACAACCTGGCCTGTGCTTTTTTTGTTCCGATCAGATGGTATGTTCCCATGTATTTTGTTTTCCTCCTCCCCAAGAGTCTGGACGCCCTATTCGTCTCTCCTTCGTCTGAGCTTTATTGTCGTGGGGGCGCGTTGACCTTGCACAAAATACCCAAAATAACTTGCAAGGAAACGTCGTATATTAACAGTCTTCACAAGCCAGAGAAAGACGCATTACCCCAATTGAGGGGGCCTCGGCACTAAAACGCGCCCAGAAACAACCCCAACACGCTGACAGAAAACAAAAGAAGACAGTGTAAAAATGAAGCACACTGCACTGACCACAGCTGAAGACTCTACACAGACCAGGAGCAAGCCGATGAATAATATCCAGATGCAACACGATAGCTTCACCTTATTTTACAAGCTACGATAAGTTTCACGATATGGACTTACATAGAAGACTTCATAAGAGAGCTCATAAGAAACAGAGGTACATCGTCTGCCAAAGTACTTTGCTGATACTACCAAGTACTTCAGGCATCTCGATGGGACCTGGACAAAGCAACAGTCAAGAGGAAGCGGGCTGTTCACGCATTAGCTTGCAGCCCGCGTCTCTGCACTTTGACGAAAAAGAAAGGTGAGAAGAACACCCCTGTCATTGACGTGGGGAACTGACAGGGTTCCCTGTTGTTTTTCTTTGCGGTCAGTATTTTCCACTGTTTTGTTCGATTATTTTGCTTTTTTTTTTTTTTTTTTTTCAAGTCCTTTTACTGTCTGTTATTCCGATTGCCTTTTATTTTTCAAAGCCTTTCGTCATAATTAACACTTTAGTCTCACTTTTATTTTCTGGCTTCACGAGCAAAAGATACCCGTAAGAGCAAAAGAAACCCGTCGTCCAGTCTCATCAGCTGCGGCGTTCTCGAGTCCGCAAGCCTGTTCCTGTTTCTGCATGTTCTGCACGGATAAAACGGTGAAAGGGGATTGGCTTCGGCTCCGGATGCCCAAAACCACCTAGCCTTGAAGACCAGAACAGGTAAGAACAGGTTCTAGAAACCAGGAACTGAACAAGATTCAAAGCACACAAAAAGAAAACAAGGGCAAACAGGAACAGGCAGGACGCGAAATGCCACCACAGGAGGCAAGGCCAACGCTGGAAGCAAAGAGGAAAAAGAAAAGAAAACGAAAAACAGGCAGAAAGCACGGCACCCAAAAAGCGCCAAAAAGCACCAAAGAAAATCAAGATGCTGCAGCAAACACTTGCATAGCGGAGACCCGACAAAAAAGACTGGCGAGCGCCGCTAGCAAAAAAACGAAAGGAAGCCAGCGAAAGGGGGGTGGGACGAGCGAAGTGGAAACAGTCGAAGGGGAAGCGGCATCCCACTTTTTCTGTTTTCTGTTCGACGATGCGGTAAGTATCTCATGTCCCTTTAGCTTTTGGTGTGTCTTGCGTCGTCATCTTGCGTCTCCTGCTTGCGTCTTCTTTTGATGGGTTTTTACTTTCACGTAATTACCCAAAGGAATAATGGCTCGTTGTCTTGCAGTTGATTATCCCATTCCCTCCCAACATTATGCTCCATTTAACCTGTCAACAGACAGACACCAGCGAGGTCCGCGAGATTCTGACGCCAAATGGAACAAAAAAAAGTGTGAGCACTAGAACGGGATTTGGCTCTTTTTGCCTCCTTTTGTACATGTTCTCCCACTGGCGCTATCTCATGCAGCATAAGTGCTCCCAAATCGGTATCTGTACATGGGATGCCACTAACAAATCGAAAGCAGAAGCCATCGCAGAACGCAAACCGCCAAAAGAAGAAAAAACCGTCACCGCCGCCGTCGCCGCCGCCACCCTTGCTCCAGTGAACAAGAGACAGCAGACTACTGACACAGTTCTCGCTACGCTGGACTCGACAGTGGCTCGAGTGGCTTGCTCCTGGTTTATTTTCTCACACCCTCCCTCCGCTAGAGCGCTAGAAGGCCCGAAGAAGCCTGCATGGAAGCTTTCCCCCCTCATTCCTTCGAGCGGTCGTTCCTTGGCTTGCACATCGTTTCTTTGTGCCTTTTCCGTGCCGTGTCCCCCTTTCTCACAGTGAGCGAGCCAGTCCACCCAGCCAGTTTTTGTTGGCCAATCTCCAGCCTTTCGCACGTAACTCCGCGCGGATTGCTAAAACTCACCCGCAGCTTACACCGGGAATATCACGAGAATATCATCTTTTAGTGTGCACTCTCGACACTCTTCTGGGCTTGGCGCCGATTGTTATTTGCATTCTCTGGGATTGTGGCAGAGAACCCAAAGAGCCCTTGAAGTTCTGATCCCGGCCGCGCGCTTCTGGTCCCGACGGCCTGGCCGTGCCTCCTGTCCTTTGCGATTTAGACTTTTTCTGGCGTCTCACGTCTCCTTGCCTATTTTGTTTTTGTGCCATTTTCTGTTGTTCTGATTTCTTTGACAGGGCGATCCGATGGATTCAACGCACCTCAAGTGGGAAAGCAATCTAACACTCTCTGGCAAAGTGTTCAAAGGTTCTTCGATCTCTCGGCGCGGCGGTGCAAAGTCAGCAACCAGCACAATGCCCGCCGGGGACCGAAAAAAAAAGAACAGTGGCCTGACACAAAAAGCAAAAAGACAGCACGAAAAAAGGCTCAACTCATACTCATATTCAAAAGTCAAAAAGTATGGGCACGAACAGAAAAACAAATGGCAAAATCAACAAACTCAACTGCCGGACGGCCCCGTCGGATACGACGATTGTTGACTTGCTCGCAAAGTGGAATATTATGCCACAAATGAGGAGATACGACGAAAGGAAGGCCCAGAAAAAAAAAGACGAGAAAAAAACAAAGAAACGAAAGGCCAGACCAGACGAGACGATGACAGGACCCGTTCTCGTCTATCAAAAATTGTAGCGCATCAAAATCTGAAATGGTCCACGTTAAAGGCCCACGTTAAAGGTCCCCCTTTAAAGGTCCCCCATTAAAGGTCGCCCTTTTGTCTCCTCTTCGACCATTTCGGCCTCCACTCTTTAAAGAACAGTAAGTGGTGCCAACGGATTACACGGGAGTATGAATGCGACCAGATGCGATGCGAGTCTTCAGGCCAGAGACAAGGAGAGAACAACCTTTGACACGGCTCTTGACTTGGAGCATTCTTCATCTCGATGAAGACAACGATTCAAGTCGAAAAGGAGGGGTGGCCAAGGAAAAGAGAAGCATCATTGTGGCATTGTGCTGATTGTGTGTGGTGGGCATGTGTGATCTTGCTTGCTGTTTGCTTTTTTTTTTTGCTTGTCTGCTTGCTGCTTGTTTCTCGTTCTCATGCTCCTGCTCCTGTTCTCGTTCTTCCATTGAATGGGAGGGTGGGGCGACCTTTCACTCTTTTTCTTTGCGCGAGTCATCTCATTGGCTGGATTTGAATTTTGATTTTGACAGGGGAATCCAGAGGGGCAAGGGGAGGGGTGTATCGAAGGAAGAGCCACAGAGTGAACCAAAAAAAGCGAACAGAACTGACTTTAGGTGATGATAGACAGGGCCGACCATCCTATCCAGCCAGTCAGCGGTCCAGAATGCCAGACGAGAGTTCTCACGGCACGAAACAACAAAATCATGGAGCAGCACAACACGGCCATCGAGACCAACGAAGCCAACAAAACCGGGTTAACAGATACAGGCAAATATCACTTTGACAGTTGATATAATCTTTTGCCCCGAACAAGCCTTTTATTCTCACTCCACCTGCCCACTCCCAGCTTTATTTCTGTTTATGAAATAGAAAAATTGATGGGCGCAAGTCGAAGTACGTCGTACACGATGGTGTCAGAGCCTCGAGCACGACAGGCCAACCACAGCCAAACGACGGGGAGACACAACATATCCGAGGAGGCGGAAACGTTCGAGGCAGCAAAATGAAGCCCATGCAAGATACTTTTTTTCAAGACGATGATCAGCTTGTCTGCTACTTTTTGCAACGACCAGCGCCACCTCTCTTTGTCCAACACGCCACACAATGTGGAAACATGTTTGTGTCTTCCGACGACGTATCTTTAAGGTTTTGTGGGCGGATAGACGAATGGGCACAGACTCAAGCACATCGATTCGGACAGGCCTGGCCACCCAGGTTATGACCCAGCTCGCCCAGGTCGAGTTGACGCAAGATATGCGCGAGTGCGTGAGTGGGGGTCCGTGATCCCCTGTCTCTTTGTCTTTTTACCCAGTGCCCTTTATTCTGTCAAAGTGAGTTGACCGTCACTATGAATGCATCTTGACTCTTTTTACTGTATATTGTTGTGAATACGAGTCACGACAAAAAGTCCAATAAAAAAGAACGGGGCCCCGAAAAGAAGAAAAGACGCAATGCGATGGCATCAACCGTCCGTCATCCAAGTGTCAGCACCCCCAAGCACGGGAAGCATGGAAGCATGGAAGCATGCATGGTTAATCACAGCCAGGGTGGAAGAAGAGGAAAATGGAAACACGACAAGTGTGGGTGGATGAGTGAGGGCGACAAAAGTGACAGAAAGCCAAACAGCCAGAAACTCAAAAAACACACCCAACCCAACACTCGAAGACTCGACCCAACACCTTACTTATTCCAACGACTCCATACGCCATGCAACAGACACAGCAGACACCGGTTGGACCACTGGCTAGGCGACCTGTCAGTTAGGATGCAGCAGCGAGGCCAACCTTGTTCTACCAAAGCAATACGTCGTATCTTTCTTTTGCAGACATTACGGTGTATTGATGTTCCTTGCTACATGTCGGCAAGAGTTCTCGGTACAATGAAGCACGAAGGATGTGTTTTTGAAGAAGAAAAAAAAAAATGAGCGCCCTCAAACAAAAAAATGAGCGCCCTCAAACAAAAAAAATGAGCGCCCTCAAAACGATTCTGCTTCTCCAAAGAGCCCATGTACGTCACATTCTCCTTATTCCTGCGTCTGCATTTTCTCTTCCCCTCAGTTGCCCCCTCCGAACTGCATTTTATTTTGTGCGACGCTCCGCGATCTAGGATGCAGGTTCCGACGATAGCTGCGATAGTGCGGGTGCCAATTCTGCCAATTTCCACGCCAGCACACCGTCTTTCTCCAAATGCCAAACGCCAATGCACATCGCCCATCACCCAGTACCCATCACAATCAGCCAGGCTATCAACTATCGCTTCCATCGCAACCGCGTCAGAGTCCGGCCCTAGTCCAAGTGGTCCAAGGCGACGTATAGGAAGCTGGCTCCGGTGGGAGAGACAAGCAAATGAAACGAAGAAAAAGAGAACCACAAAAAGAGGAGGCAGCAAAATGCAGGACTGTGAACGTTGAACGCCTCCGAGGTTTGAGGTCCAGGCCAGGCCTCAAATCGAGAACAGACTGCTGCACCCACAAAAAACAAGCGAAAACGATCGACGACGCGGACCACCTGGCCGGCCTCCTTGTCGTGTCGTCTTCCCCTCTTGTGTCTCCTGTCTCTTTGAGTGCTGTTGTGTTCTTTTCGAGATGAACGCCGTCCAGTCGCAGTGCTCGCGATGGTCTGTTCGACAGATCACAGACACACCCAGCTGGACGATACAGAATACCAAGAGATCCAAATCGGCCGAAGACAGGGTCTACAGATAAGATACAAGTACAGATCAGTTACAGAGCACACAGCGTTCGGTGAGACATGATGGACTACAGGGCATGCGGTCTTCACACACGCTACAGTTTGCTAGAAAACAAAGACCCAGCGCTAACAGCGCTAAACGCTTCTGCCCGTCACCTGGCTCCGGATGAAAAGTGCCGTCCAGTGTCTTGGCTCCAAACTCTTCAGTGGACAATGTGCTGTTTCTTTCCATTTCTCTTTGTTTTTTCCTCCTTCCTCCTTCATCTGCCCTTTTTCTTCTTCTTTTCCGCCTTCCAGCATGGAATCTACCGTTCTCTTCCCTCTTCTCGTGATGGCTCTGGTCCTGATCTCCTTTACCACTTTTTTTCTCCGTCCTTGGCAGCATTAATAGCTTTGGCAAAGAACAGGGCATGGTCTTGGCCAGAGATGGTGGTCAACAACAAGTGCTGTTGGTGAGTTCTGGCGCCAACAGGTGAGAGTTCCCGCAACGGACGATTCCTGCTTCGAGACTTTAGACTTTGGAAGCTCCTGACGAGGGGGGCGTGTGATTTTGCAAAATGTTAGTGAGTGCACTAACGCCCGCTGTACCTGCTTGTACCTTTTTGATGTCTTCTTTTTCAATCCAGCGAGTCTTGTCAGGTCTCCCTCGTTTATTTACACTTTTATTCATCCACTACCTGGATAGGTTCAGCGACTTGCAAAAAACAAGGACTGGCCTCCCGCCAACGCCGGCCAGCCTCTGCTTCTTGTTCTTTTTCGCCTCTAGGCTTAGAGCCTAGAGCCTATGTTGAACCTTCTTTCTCCTCTTTTGTTCTGGTGCATTTTTATTTTTCTGTGGCTTTTGTGTAGTGCCCAGGAGTCCAGGTGGTATTTTCTCCTCTTTGGGGTCTCAATCTTGGGTTTCTCTGTGTTTTCCATTGCTTCTAGCCCCGTTCCTCGCTTTCTTGGTGTGTTGCTCAATGTCTTGCCTCGATTTGCAGCTTGTGACAGACCCGTCCCTCCTCTACGAAATATACGGCCAGTATCGATTTTGTGCATTGTTGGAGTGGGAAAAGGGGCCCCAAATCCTACACGGACAGTACATACATGTTTTCAAACAAATACCTGCCAATGGCCACACGAATACGCGCGAGTACAACCACCGAAGCAAGCCGGGCTTTTCAGTACATTCCTTGGCTCTATTTCTCTACATCTGTGTATCACGGAGAATTTACAGTGTCCTGATCACGGGAAAGAGCTAACAGCACGTGTTGGTGTGTAGTGCGCAGCGTGCAACATGGAGAGAAGGGGAGGGAGAAGAAGGGCAAGGCTGTCGGTACGATGTCAGTATTCGACCACTCTTGTTATCATCAAAAGTACAACGTGCAAAGTGTCACTCGTTACCCCATACCAATTGTCAAAGCCAAAGTGAAAGAACTATGACGACAATTAACAACAGTCTGTTTCATAATTACAGAACATTTTGCCTGCTCCTCTTTGCTTCACCCTTTCATCTCTCATCTCCTTTTTTTTCTTCCCTGTGTCAAGTCTCTCTTTTTATTTTATTTCCCCCTCACCGACTCTGTCTTGCTTCGGTCCTTTTACTCCTCCCCGAAGCCCTCAGACTCTCACTCTGTCGTCACTCCCACAGTCCACTGACAGGCTGTCTCCTTTTTAGTGGTTATCAGTTCCTTCAGGCGGTTTAAACGGCCTTAACACCAGTTACGCAGCAATACACGCCAAAAGGCCAAAAGGCCAAGCCTGCACAAGCCGATTTTCAAAAATTCAAAATACCCGTGACAGAAAGTACACCAGAACCACCTCTTTTTTGTTACGTATTGATGTCGTACTGGTTTCGTCTCGAAAAGCCTCTAGGCAGGTCTCTCGACATTCCTCTGTTCCTGGTGTCCGTCTTTTAGGGCTTTTCTACCCCGAGGACACCGAGACCACCGAGTTCAGTGTCTTGTGTCTGTGTGTGTTCGTCCGTGTTCTTCTGTGTTTTCTCCTTGTACTTATATTCTCCGTCTTTTTACTGGCCTTTTTATGCCCTTGTCTTTCTGGTCTCCTGGTCTTCCCCTCTTTTATCTCCAACTGATCTCCCTGATCAATTGCCCAATTGCAGTCTGCCAACAGTCTCCTGCTCGGTCATTCGCGGCTATACTTTTGTAGTGTGCTTCTGCATTCTGTGCATATTCTACACGTTGTATTCCACGTCCCTTGCCTCGTCTTCTTTTTGGGGGCCCTGTTTGTGTTTCTCCAGCTGCTCCTATCGCATCGCACCGCAGCAAATAAGGGACAAAAGACATAAAAGCAAGGGACTTGCCGTATTGCTGACATGGAGGGGCAAGATGCGATAAGAGAGTCAAGCTGGAGAGCTTTATCTTTTTCTTCTTTTGTTGACACAGAATGACAGAAAATGACAAAAATGAGAGATACGATAAAGATAAAGAAACACGAGGTTGCAGGTCACAACAGCATCAAATCACGAAGACCCCCAAAAAAGAGGACGGAAAACCAAAGACAAATTGACCTTTGGCACCCTGCAATTTGCATGCATTTCGCATGTACCTGCAACCCAGAACCACACAAAGTTGCTGTCGTTTGCTGGCTGGCGCGCACAAAATAAAATAAAATAAAAAAGGGAACCTTTTTCGTTGCATGAAACGTTACAATGATCTCCACAGACCCTTTTTATTCTGTGTGGACGAGCTATTTTCGCATTTATTCTTTCATTAAAATTAAATGGTTTATTTTAGCTTGCTTTTCTTTCACACTCTTCATTCTTTACATTCTTTTTCGATTTACTGTGTATTTTTGTTCTCTTTTTCTCTCCTCTAAATTTACTCTCTCCCACTAACAGGCGCCGTCGACCGCTAAAAAAGACCCATGTCAGTCAATCGGCACGCCATCAGCTCACTGTATCTGGTTACTTACAGCGCCTCGGCCGGACTACCTTCTTGGTCAATCCGGACAACCCACACAACAAAGACAAGCCACAACCAGACCCCTCCCCCGAGATCCGTTCCCACCCTTTCCCTTTTCTGTTCTGTTGTGGCCAAAGAAATCCGCCAATGAAATGGGCAATCTAGACCTCAACTCCTCCTTCCTCACACTGCCTCATTGCCTCCCCTCAAAACCTCCCTGTTCATTTACCATTTCTCCTGTCCATCTCACTCTCATGTTTGCTTTGTAGTGTGCCTGGTTTTTGTGCCATAATTTTGTGCTCATCTTTTATGCTCTCTCCTCGTTTTGGTTTTCTTGATTTAATGCGACGGTGTGCACGTTTTTATTTTTATACGGTCTTCTGCTTTCAGCGTTCGTGAAGACCCTTTGTAAAAGAGAGTTCACCGTCTGCATTTGCCCCCGCCGGCATCCTATCATCAGGGCTCCGTTGTGAAATATAAATATACATAAACCGAAAACGAGGTGCTCTAGACACTGACAGACTGGCAAAAGCCCTCTAAAAGTGCTCCAGAAAGGTCCCAAAATTCCCTGGAATTGCAGAATAACCTTGCTAAATAAACGTAAACTACAGGAAGTACGGAAAATACCTGGAAATACACCAATCGTGCCCTAAAATACCTGGAAATCAAGTGAGACTGGTGTAAATAATAGGAGAGCATGTCGTCCTTGAAATCTTGCAGGCTCGTACTCGTACAACAAATTAAGTGCATCCAAGTGCCTTGATCTGCTTCTAGCTCAGCGCCGGAGTAGTTAATACACCGGAGAACTGGCAGAAGATTGGCATGGTCTGGCCTGGCCTGGACTTGAGATGGCCATACGAGCTGGGTGACAAACTATCAGAGGTGAGCGGACGCCGGACAAGTGAACAATCCGACGAGATGAGGGGGGAAAGTACAGATACTGTGAGCGACATAAACTAAAGAAACAGCGTCGGGCAATAAACACAGTGAAAACAAAGAAAAGGTGAGGCCAAACAAAGGCAGGCGGAATTCACGATCGTCATCGTCGTACAGACATCTGGATATTCTGGGGTAACTAGTATTGGATGCCTTTTGCGCAATGTATATTTTGTCGCATTATAGCATCTCACCCCATTCAGTTGCTTTGAATTTAAACCGCCCATAGAGAGTATGGTTCACCCTCTTTTGCCTCCCGTCCCCTCTTTCAACGGTCTCCTCTCTCCCATCTCCTATTTTACGTATTTATTTCCTTGATTCCCGCGTATATTCGCCGTTGGAAAACTGGTATTCTTCGAGTCCCATTTTACCCCGCCACAGCCCGCTCCATCCATTCTCTTCATTATCTTCACATGCGAGACATGCAAGGGGAGGTGAGAACAAGAAACGAGGAGTGAGGAGAAGAGAGGCGTGAGAAGTGAGAGGGGGTGTGTGATAAAGTACGGAGCAAAGTGTGATTGCTTTGTTTTGTATCCATTCTGCAGTGGAGTGGGAATGGACTGCTGGAGTCGCGGATATACCCACTCCTTTCAACTCTATTTACCTGTATTCACTGTCGAGGCCGTCTATTTTATTCCGAAGTGATGTTCTCTGGCCTCGATAAGACAGTGGCTATCAAGGTTTGCAGGATAATTCAAATGTTGTCACTTTGTTTGCAGTGAAATCTTATGATGAATCACTCATTTGAGGGCAAACGCAATGTCTTTATCGAATTTGAACATGAAATATTTATATAAATTGGGACGATTATAATAAAAGTCATAATTGATCCTCGACAATCAATCGTTAGAAATGATCATGGCTTTTGAATGTGTGGTAAAAGGGAGCCCAGCATGTTAGTGGAAATTTATGAAACTAATTTTCATTCTTGATCTAGCTCTATATACTAAATAATCCAAACGATTTTCAACAAGCGCAGTAGCGCTAAATGGGCTTGTGGTTTAGTGGTATAATTTTCCCTTAGCATGGGAAAGGTCCTGGGTTCGATTCCCAGCAAGTCCATATTTTTTACGATTATCTACGATTTTTTTTGTTAAATCTCGACATCGCGAAAAGCTTCATTTTTGCATTTTGCAAATGTGAGTTTTAGTGCGAGGCTAAATTTATTTTAGCGTGCTGTTTGTGGTGGCTATTTGGCGGCCAAAATGGCAAGAACCAGCAACGGAAGGAGCGTTGTGGCCTCAAGAAGGGCGGCCGCCTTTCGTGTCCGTGTAAGTGATTTATTGCATTGATTATTTGGCCGTGACAAGCCACGTCCGAATAAACCCCATTAAATGATTGCTCGCAAATGGGTGATTGAATTAAAGTTTGTTGGCAGAGCAGGATCGACGAGCAGGCAGCACGAACGCATGGCACATTCTCGGTTCATTTGATCCTCTTGGACGTGGCTGAGATGTTTTTTATTTCATTTGCAAAAGGCTGTGCATCTTTCCACTCTTTTGAAAACCACCCCGGCCTTAAATCACAATGCGATGCAGCAACGAAACCAACAACGCAAGCAGGCTGTAAAGCTCAAGGCCGTACAGCACCGTGCTTGCTTGTCAATGGGACCCCAGCTGGAGCTGCACTTCTGCCTTGTGGACATGCCTTTGACCGTTGAATGTTGGAGCTGGATGGAGCCGGCAGACCCTGAGCGGCACCCTTCCGCGTTTCTTTCTTTTTGGACCCTCGGGATGTGGACACGATGGCAGAGTACCCCCGGGTACTTGGAGTTTCTTCCATCTATTTCTGTATTTCTGTATTTCTGTATTTCTGTATTTCTGTATTCGCCATCGTGGAGTCTCTTGTGCATCACCGGCTCAGCCCTTTGATCTGCCCTCCGTTTCAGCCCGGCCGTCCTTGTCAATATCGCCGATATCAAGCCTTCTCCTTTTTTCTGCTTTCTCTTTCTCGCTTCTTGATTCTCGCTTTCGTTCTCTCGTTCTCTCGTCTCGCCTCTTTTCTTCCCTTCGCGTCTGTGCTCCATCTCCAATCGTTTACCGAGGAACACACTGGCCAAGAGGACTGCTGAACGTTTACAAAAGTAGACTTTGTGTACATCCGAGCGTCTGGTCAAACTTAAAGTTGAGTCCTACGGCAGACGAGCCCACCGCCTTATGGAGACTTGACGATACTTTGAACGTCGCCAGGTGGAGTTGAAGATTGCGCCATGACCACAGGCGCAGGGCGGACGTTTGGGTCTAGACCAGCAAAGGCAACTCCCAAGTGATGGGAGTGGAACAATGGCAAGAATGGGTGGGAGTGGAATATATATTGTGCATGAGGGCGTGCAATATTCGTGCACGCTATTACAGGACATCCTCTTTAAAGATCGTCTGTGTAGGTCTGCCTTGCGAGTATCAGTCGTCAAGTACAAAGTACTGCCTGGTATTTTGATTTATGCATTGTGTCTTGCATCGTTGTTTTTCTGGTTCTCTGGCTATCCTTTGATTTTATTTTCTGTAATTTTCCTCTGCATCATCCATGTGACGATCTCGACGAGATAACAGGCACGCGAACAAATAAATATTGCAACACAAGCATTCAAACAGGCAGCTAGCAAGACAACAGTCTGAAAACAGGCTCGCAGGGTTGCAGTAGCCATCTCCATCGTCTCCATCCAAGATCGTGAAAACAGGCACTGGCCTTTCCTTTCTTGTTCACAAGAATCAAGGTCAAGAACTCCACTTCAAGCTGTTGTATTTTGTATGCACCTGGAGTAGTTGAGTGTATGTACGCTGCTGTTGTCGATGCAGCTTTCCAGCGTCCAGAGATGCATCACATGTGGTCTTGAGTCTCAACTGCAACTGCACCAGCAACGAGACCGCAACGTTAAAGTTGCCTTGGACAGGGGCACAAAAAAAAAAGCCAAAAAGCTGCTGGATATGTGTCGTATGTCAGTCGAGCTAGAAGATGAATGGTAGAGAGCCTGTAGTCGGACAGCCACTCTTCCCACTACAAGTATGTCGTATCGTCGTGCCCCCGATTTGATTGTCTCGATGCAACTCGTTCTCGAGTGATCCATGGTCGACGAGAAGCGGTTCAAGTGTGGCTATGGCCAACCTCGATTTTATTCGATTTTTTCTGACCCCTTATTGCGATATCTTGACGGTCCATCACGGCAGGTTCCTTGGAAGTATGACTACATAGTACAGAGTCGTGCCCGATGCACCTACGACGCATCGTCACCTGCGGATAAACAATCACGAGAAGGATCACGACGGATAAGGAATGGACAAGAAAAAGAAGATCAAAAAGACAAAGGGAAAACGAGGGAATGGAAAGGGCTATGACGGCCATGGGTATTTAATCTGCGGCACAGCCGTCCATCGTCTCGTTTCCCAGTCAAGGTTTGCATCTGTTCCCCAGCCACGATACTTTCAGGACAATGCTGACCTTTAGGCATGACCAAAGCCATCATCGATGTTCACCGCCTACCTCCTCGAAACCCCTCTCTCTTCTCTGTCGCCTTCGTTTTATCCTTCCCGGGTCATCTCCTGGATCGGCTCGTTTACCCCAGACGCGGGTGCCAAAGGGATTTCCAGAGGAGTTTATGGAAGGAGGTAGACGAAAAAGAGCATCATCACGAGAAATAGCACGACAAAAGCAGAAACGGTTGCGAAAATAGATTGCCTCGCACCGCTCGTCCCTGCCTCACCATCGGTCAACGACACAAAAATGCGCCGAAATCCCACGATCCTGGTCACAGGACAGCGAGAAAGCGAGAGAGACCGGGAAGGGCCTCGCCGAAGGTCGGCGGTGACATCGGCGGAAAGAAAAAATAAATGAAAGGCAGGCGAACAAATGAAAAAGACGACGACGGCAAGGGCGGAAACCGAGAACTGAGAGAGGAGAGGCGAGGACATGAAGGCGAGACGAAAGAGAAAGACGAGGCGAAGCGACGAGCAGGTCACGTCGTGTCCCGTGTCCGTCTCCCGTGCCGGAAAGCTCGTTTTATCTTATTCTCGTTCTCGTTCCTCTCCTTGTCCTCACCTTTGTCGTCATCCCGTCTATTGGCTCTTGTTTTCTGGATCTTTATATTGCTGACCTTTTTTTCTTTCCTATTCACTTTAACAGTACCAGACCGGACACTTCCTTTTCAAGCGACTCCTTTGCGCTCTAATGCCTTGCAAAATTTCCTGGTTACGTCGCCCTTTTCCTCTCATTCCTTATTTTATCCATGATTGCATATCACCCGATATGGTGGATTGGGGGATGGGATGGCCTGGTAAAAAAGGAGTTGACAGTTAATCTATTCTGCCTTGAACCGAAGGAGCATTTCGAGGGGCTTGGACCGCGTCCACAGTCCCTTTCCATGTAATACTGGAAACGAGAATGAAGAAGAGGTGAAGAACCTCAACAAAATGCAAGACTCGGGTGCAAACTCGCGATCGAAACTCAGGATCTGCAATCTATTTCCTCTCTCCGCCTCGCCTCACAACATCCTTTGCTTGGCAGACATCTCCAGCTTTGATTGCTGTCCGAGCGCCTGGGAAAGCGAGAAGAGGCAGAAATGGAGAGAAAGGAAGACGATAAGCCCTACAGATTACGAAGCCCACAGCTCGCATCGTCCCGTGCCTGCCAGCGGTTTCGGAGGAAAATGAGGAGAAATGGGGAAAGAAGAGGAGGATCAAGGATCAATAAGAGCTTCGGAAACAAATTGGACAGAAAGGACAAAAAGGATTTGGGGTGTAGGGATCGGGAAGAAGTCTTTCCTGGTAGATTTTTGCCTGGCAAAGCGGGCAGGAAGGCATCGAGTTGATGATCCTCCAGGGCAACAAAGGGCAACAAAGGGCACAAGATGGCTGAGCTCATGTCGACAGCTTGACTCGTCATTCTGATACAGCCATCAGAGAAGGGAGTTGGTTATCTCATCATCCTCAAGGCAGCCCTCGGGAAACGAGAAATGAGAGCACACGACATCGTCACGACAGGATCGCGATAGTATGACACAGCATCTCGAGGCATCACGATGGCATCATGACAGCCTGTCTGATATCTTCATCAAAAGCCTCAATATCTTCACAAGGACCGTGCATTGTTTGTTTATTTGTTTATGTTATCTACTGGGTGTCGACGTGAAATCAGTCACGACAATATTGTCGACAATATTGTCGACAATATTATGAGGGCATCAAGAGTACAGCAAGTGACTTGCGCTTCATCTCCCATATCTCAAACTATTGGATAGAGATGTCGGGTTTGTTGGTTTTTTACAGTCAACAATGCCCGTGATGAGACATGAGACACATTTTAATCTAATAAAATACACCGCGCGCTTCCACGACGCACGGTGATATCATTCTGCCTGTATGGCCCTTTTGATATTGATGGTTCCGTTTGTTGCTTCGGAGACGGCGTCGGCGAAAAGAAGGTTGTGCGAAGAAATGCATTGCAAAGGGACCACATGCAAGGATCAGGGAACAAACGACGGTGAAGTAAAAGAAAATGTGCATCACGAGAGGCTCAACGACCCCCAAATAGGGACAAAATAAATATAACAGTGCAGAAATGGGTGAGAGATGGAGTGAAAAAAGAAGCTAGTGCAATACGATAATATTACGGCCAACGAAATAAGGTGATGAGGACAGAAAAGACAAAAAGAAGGTGTCCTGATGAGAAAATGCTGATGATGTGGTGACAAAAAGCAAGATATCACGACAGACATCACGATAAAATCAAGATCACAAAACCAACAGACAACAAATATCAAACAAGAAAAAGCATCACAAAATGTGCACACACTTGCAACAGACACACACATTCAACAGACATCTTCACAATATCGAAAATGGACATGGGACATGGGCATGAGACGGGCAGCTGGCAACAGTAGGCGAATGAGATGCAGTAGATAGAGAGAAGAGAAACCGCTAGACGAAAGCCAATATAAATGAGATAAGAGCAGACAAATAGCAATGGAAAGAGGCAAGCATGAACACCGTCGCAAAATCAAACAAGCCTCTGCACTCCAAGTGTGACCAGCGCCGCATGCTTCTTCTGCTCATCTTGGTTACAGTCCTCCTTCTCTTTGCCTTCTCCGGCTATATTAAATCCCACACTCCTGGTTGGGCCCTTTTTGGTCCTTTCTTGTCGTTTCCACTCAAGCCTCTGCTGTCGTCGTTTTAATATATTTCTCTCTTGGCTCTGATGGTGTGTATACGTGGACACTGTTATACGACCCTTGGCCGTGCTGTTGGTCTCGGGGCTTTTTGCTCGCTCTGTTGCTTTTTCTCGACCTTACTGTCATTTTAATATATTCCCGCCCTTGTTCTTGCTTCGTTTCTGTTCATGATGGAGGGGGCGTGCAAGCGAGACTCTTTAGAGAAATAAGAGAAATCTAGTCCATGATGTGAAAAGGCGATCTGTGAGCAACAGACTTTGGTAAAGGAGGGATATTCATCTACAGTTGGAAGGAATCAAGGCTGTGATTTGATCTCATTCTGATTTTATTTTACTTCATATTCTGAAAGCAAATCAGCACAACAATCACGAAGAAAAAAAGCCCATAACCCCCACACAAACAATATCCGGATAGCCAACCGAGAGTGGTCGTCTCCAGAGTCTGTTGGTTGACAAATATCTATAGAGCCCTCACACCTCGTCTCCATTCATGTGACTTGTCTGCCTTTCACACCTTTCTTTCCGCCTTTCAGTCACATCTCCAATCCTGTTCCCCATACCTCGTGACCCCCATTTTCGTTTTGCTGACCGATGCCGCCCCGTGCCGGGTCCAATATGCTGCCGTTGAGTTAACAGGCTCCCGCTCGAAGGCTCCCGCCTTTCATACTAGTCTTCCTTCTAGTCTACCCCATATTGTGATCAAATTGTGATCAAATTGTGAAATATTGTGAGTTACGGGCAGTACGGGCTTCGCATTTCCCCCACAAACTGTCCAACAGTCTCGTCCTTGTCTTTCTTGGTCTTTGAAACTCATTACCAGATATCGCCATTTAATGGACGGGTTGTGGTCTTAACACTGTCGATTTAAAGGCCCCGAGGTTGAACGGTTTAACAGAATTAGCAGCTTTTATGTCCTGATATACTTTAAAGAACTTTAAATGATCTTTTAAATATAAAAATCAGTATACGGCCTTAACGTTACCTACGAGGCCAAGACGGGACGAGACAATCTATGGCTGACCTTTCTGACTTTGACATCCCTTCTCATATTAATTTTCCTGCCTGCCGTACTCAAAACGACCCTGAGGCTCCCGGAAAGGGAAAACGAAGCGCCCTCGAACCGGGAAATCCTTACGCAAACGAGAAGAACAGTGCCGTAGACCGATGGCACGTTCCAAAATTAGAAGCAATAAGCAAGGTGAAGAGAACGACCGTAAGAGACAAGCGAGAGAGAAATAAATATCTGGTAACGATGACGACAATGAAAGGACGCGTATGCATCGACAACGAGTCCACGAAACGAATCGAATGTGATTGACTGAATCGTCAAAGATAAGATGTAATGAACGATGCGTTGAAATATAAAAATAGAACGAGAGAAAAGGAAGAAACAACAACATCCAGTGCAGTGCCAGAAAGGACCTTGCATCTTGCACCTGATGAGGCTTGAGATGGCCCATCGCCAATCGCAGCACACCCTTTATCCGAAGTGCAGCTCAAGATGTTTCTATTTTTGTATCTGAGGGTAAGGTGTAAACCGGAAATTAAATGACAAAAGACGAAAGTGAAAGTGCAAAGACAGGACAACAAAAAATACCTCAAAAGTATCTTACGTCGGACGTTATCGCCATCGATTATCACATGACACAAAAGGCTGCGAGACAAGGCTGTGGATTGTGAGACTACTTGAGCACATTTGAAGTAAACCATCACCAAATGAGAAATGTCTCAAAGTTCAATAATCTGCTTGTCTCTTCTCACTCACTGATGTACTGTTCACAGCTGACAGTGAGCATCTTATCTGCCGGATCATCGACACTAGTCATCCCGCCGGATCGGGACCTCCACTAATGATCCTTCTCCGCCGGGGTGAGATGCACAAAACGGACACGAGCACAAACACACACACAGAGGGGCAACCTCATAATGGCCAACTTCATGACGAGTGGAATTTGAGAAATAAATCAGTCTTGGTATGTATTGTCTATAAAAATGAAACAATGGTGAACACAGCAAACAGAAAACGGCAAACCGAAAAGGCGCAATATTGCATACTAACGTACAGCCACCGGTGCTCTTCGGTTGTATTGCCATTATCATCGCCGCCACCACACACTGGTGTGAAATGAGAAAATAAAAAACAGAACTTGGTATCATTCTTCTTCCGGCTTTCGGAAACGCATCCCCTGCATGCCGTCTCCACGAAAGCTCACTTCCATTACAACCCCCGTTTGCTTTGCTTCACAGTTCACAGCTTGCCCTTGTCGTCGCTAGAAAGTCATGCCGTGGCAGCAGGGGCGGGAGCAGGCTCCTCGGTCTTGGTGGGAGCAGCGGCGGGTTTGCTGCCGAGAGCGTCCACGATGGGCTTCTCGAGCGCCTCGGGCTTGGTGGTGCTGGCCCAGCGCTCGATGACGGCGCCGTTGCGGCCGATCAGGAACTTTTCAAAGTTCCACTTGATGCGGCGCAGGCCGAGCAGGCCAGACTTCTGCTCCTTGAGCCACTGGTACAGAGGAGCAGCGCTGTCGCCGTTGACGTCGATCTTGCCGAGGACGGGGAACGAGACGCCGTAGTTGATCTGGCAGAAGCTCTGAATCTCGTCGTTGGAGCCGGGATCCTGGGCGCCGAACTGGTTGCAGGGGAAGCCGAGGATCTCAAAGTCCTCGCCGTAGCTGGCGCGGAGATCCTTGTACAGCTTCTCGAGGCCGCCGAACTGGGGCGTGAAGCCGCACTTGGAGGCCGTGTTGACGATCAGGACGACCTTGCCCTCGTACTTGTGCAGGTCGATCTCGTTGCCGGCCTCTGTAGAGTGGTTAGTATGGGACAACGGCGGGGAAGGACAACGACCGGAGGGAAGAAACAAAAAGAAAGGAAGGGAAACATACTGTCGACGGGCTTGAAATCGTAGAGAGTCTTGGCAGCCATTGTGATGATTTGTCTGTGGTTGTTTGGAAGACAAAAGAGTCGTCGCGAGGACTGTAGAGTTTGTAGAGAACGAAAAACGGTTGAGGGCGGAATGGTGACGGTGTTAAAGAAAAGCTCGTTTTGTTTGTTGCGTGTTGCGAGTCAAACAAAGATAATGGAAATGTTGCGACATGGTGGCGGGCAGCGACTTCCTTTTACACTTTTTTGACATCTGCCCATATGGCCCCGTTTCCGCCACTTAGTAATCTTGGCGATTGCCCTGTGGAATTACAAGTCCATTGCCCTTTCCTTTTTTCACACGTTTTTTGTCCCTTCCTTTTTTGCTTCAATAGTCTCCTGGCACTTTCCTCGAGCTTCTTTGGTATCTTCTGACGGTGCCACGGACAGGGCAGTCGCGGACCGAGCGACCATCCGACCTGCACCCACAACGGCCTAGCTAGCCAGGCGCACATGTCTAGTTTACGTCTTAGTTCAGTGACGACAGAAGAGGGGATTGCGCCTAGTCCTCTTCCAAATGGTTCCAAATAATACGAATACACAGTAACGCCATGCGACTGCGGGTATCCTGTAGCCTGGAGTTTGTTTGCTCTGGCTGTCTTCTCCCACGTTCTTTGCTTGTTCGCTCCTGCCGTGCAAACCATGTGTGTTTCATCGCCTCCATGCCGAGTTTGGGAAGTGGCGATGGAGCTTGTGTGTAATCCTGACCAAACAACCAGACATTTTCTCCTTATCCTGGCAAATCGCGCTGCCCTTGACAATGAACGGGCAGGAACGACTCTCCAAACAAAATACAATATCATAGCACGCAATACACTTCAATGATAATCATGGAAATTTTCATTTAAACCTCACATAGCACACCTCGTACGAGCTCCTCGCTGCAATGGAGCTCCCGTCCTTTGCTTTCATTGCTACCCGCCCCTCACATGGAGCTAGAAACCCGGAAGTGGCGGGCTTCCGAGCATCAGTGACGTGATCCCAGCGAAATTCACAGCGCATGGAAGCAGCAATTGGCCCGGTCCTTGCCTCTTTCTGGTCTTGCTCTCTCTTCATGGGTCGCTGGAGCTCCAAGGATCCACTTTTTTGTTATTTGGAATCGTTTCGCCTGCCAAAAACCCGCCAGAACTGTGCTAGAACCACGCTTCAGGGCGACACTGACAAGCCGCAGCATGTCTTGGCTCGATAGTTCCAGGCCCTTTTTTCGATTATTCTGAGCTTTTGGGGATCAAATGAAAATGAAAAAAAACCACTACCGGATCGCTGAATTACTCCGGAGGCCGTAAAGGACACACACAAACGATAAACGGTGGGCCGGACACGTAGACATGGAATCAAGCCGAGGGATGTCACTCTTGTTTTCTCAACCTATCGCCCCTGTATTTTTGACCATTTCTGGGCCTTTTTGTTGCTATTCTCCGAGGGACGAGTTCGTGCGAATTCGTGCGATCTCGTCCTCACGGCACTTTCCGTTTATCGGGCGCCTTCCTTGCGTCGACGCCGCGTCGTTGATATGAGTTCCTCCGTCTAATGTTGTTCCTTCTCTTTTCATATTGTGCCGGTTCCAGTTGCTCTTGCACGTTCATGTGTACAAAGTAAGAAAGGCACAAGGGGCAGCTGCGTTTGGTTGCACAGTAAGGGAAGGCGCAAGACAAAGAACGCAAATAAGAGGCTTATTAGCACTCAAAATGCAAGACATCGACACCAAGCACAAGCAATCTTACAACAAGACAAAGCCGTCAAAACAGTACCTGATCAGCCCCGCCACTGTAGCCTTTACCTGATTCCAGTGCCGGCATATGTCTCTGGCCTGCATACTTTAAGAAGAAAAAAAAAAGAAGAAAAAAAAGGCTCCAAGAATAGACTGCGTGGAGACCGCAGCATCGGAATCTAGCAATTCCAGCCCTGTTCAGCCCAGGCCATCAGGCCATGCCAAATCAATGTCGCCAAAGTGCAAAAAGTGCTGTCGTGCCAAATCAAAGCTCTAATCCAAGGCTGCGGCCCCCAACGACGGATCATCGTCCAATGTCAAATCGCTCGCCAAAATCGTCTGTCAAATCATAGTACACGATTTGGTCCCCGTTCGCGCCTTCCCTCTGCCATTCTCCTATTCGTGCGTCGCGCCTTCCCGTCGTCCCAAGCCCTGGAATAAGGATTAAGCTCAGGAATCTCACTTCCCCGCCAGACAGCGCAGCCGAACTGCCTCATGCAGCATACCCCACCCGCCACTATCCGACCTATCCAATCCTATCACTATCGCTGACGTCTTGTCTCCTCTCCGTTTTACGCACACAACACACGACAGATCCCCTTTCCACTGAACGACGCACTCCCGCAGCCTTGGCCCTATTTTGGAAGCTTTTTTTTTGGAACCCTTGCGGAGCCCTCGAGGTGTAATTGAGGCTTCTCCTCTTGGGCCTGAGGCAAGGCCAGGCCTGAGGAGCTTTGTGCTCAACGTCAGGGATATTTGGTACCTGGTTTAGACTTGGACGAGGCTGGCAATGGCGGATACCCCTGCAGGAGGCGGTCCGCCGCCATCAATAGCCCAGCAGACAACCGGTCGACCACGGCACATTGTCATTGTAGGCGGCGGCGTCATTGGCGCTACGACGGCCTACTTTCTGACACGCCATCCACGCTACGACCGTGACTTGCACACAATCACGCTGCTCGAGGCTACGGACACTATTGCTGCCGGCGCATCGGGAAAGGCCGGTGGTCTGCTAGGTCTCTGGGCCTACCCGCAAGAGCTTGTACCGCTCTCGTACCGTCTTCATCGTGAACTGGCCGACGAGCATGGTGGTGCTCAACGATGGGGCTACCGAAAGGTTGGCTGTGGCCATATCCAGGCAGAGGTCAGCCAGGCCGATCTGGACCGGCGAGCGGTGGAGGTGAAGGCGGCCAAGGACGAAAAGAAAGAGGAGGAGAAGGCGGGCCCTGAAAAGGAAGACACAGCCGAGACTAAGCCGCCAATACCAGGGACGAGTGCCGATGTAACGGCCGACACATCGTCGGAGGCGCAAAAGGACTGGGAGAAGCTCCCAAAGCAGGACGAGCATGCCGCCAGTCTACTGTCCCCCTCGGTGCTCCCGCCAGACCTTGACTGGATTGACCCAACAGTGGTCCAGTCCTACGACCAAATGGGTGCTCCTGGCGCCTACGATACGGCTCAGGTCCACCCCTTCCATTTTACAAAATCCATGGCCGCGCTGGCCTCGGAACGTGGCGTCGACATCCGGTTGAATGCACATGTTACAAAAATAACGTCCAAGGGCGACGATGAAGCGACTTCCAGCCATACCATCGAATACCTCGACCGCACATCCTTCACAACACAGACAATCACCGATATCACCGATGTGGTCGTCTCTGCAGGACCCTGGACCGGTGTTGTCCTGCCACGCACCAAGATTGAGGGCCTGAGGGCCCACAGTGTCGTCTGGGAGGCCGACGTCTCGGCCTATGCCGTCTTCACCGACGTCGGCCTGCCTTCCAACTACATTCCCCAGCACCGCATCGACGCCGGCCAGAAACGCCGTCGCCACCGTGGCCGTGTTGACCCGGAAATCTATGCGCGGCCCTTTAACGAAGTCTATGCATGTGGCGAGCCCGACTCGAGCATCCCGCTGCCAGCCACGGCTGACTTGGTCCAGAGCGACGATCTGCAGTGCGCCGACCTTGTGGCCTACGTGAGCACCTTTAGTCCTGCCTTGGCCAAGGCAACCGTCAAGGCCACGCAGGCCTGCTACCTGCCCCGCCACATCCGCTTCGGCGACGAGCGCGGGCCGCTGATCGGCCAGACCGCGACGCCTGGCCTCTGGGTTGCTTCGGGCCACACATGCTGGGGCATCCAGAACAGCCCGGCGACAGGCTGTCTGATGGCCGAGATGCTGTTGGATGGCAAGGCCACGAGTGCTGATGTGTCCAAATTTGATCCGCGCAAGTTCAAGGTGTGAGCTAAATTGGAGTGTGCGAGAAAGTTTGCGAATTGATGAAAAGAGTGCCCCTTGCTGTAAAGGCACTCCGCATAATTGGATATATATTTAGGATCACCACACATTTCACATTCTGATGAGAGGCATATATTAGAAGTAATAGATGGTATGCAATAAGCTTTAGTATTGTGTATTGTATGTTCTCCTTCTTGGGATTTGCGTGTCCTATAGAAACTTTTAAAATGCTCTACATTTGAACAATAGGAAATTCGTAAAAAACGGAATAAAACGACATGACATGACCATCGCAGGCCCGTATAAGACAAACACAGATATAGTGTGAGTATACATAAAGAGAAAGAAGAGGGATAAATAAGGATGCGTCGCATCCGGTCCCATGGCAGGCGAGCTGAGCCGGGCCTAGCCAAATGAAAATGATAAATAACGCCACCAGGTGGTATAATGAAAGGGAAGAACATAACAGGACAAAAAGAAGAAATAAGAAATAAGACATGAAACGCTATTCGACGCGAGAGTAAACAAAAGCATGATACAGCGAAAAGTAAGAATTTGCCCAGGGTTAAACAACTGCCATCTAAGCCGTCTGGCCGAGCTTATCGGCTTCGGCATCCATGGCGTCATTAAAGTCGCTCCACAGGTTCTCGCTGGCCTCAAATGAGATCGCGCCCCCAAAGGACACGTTCTGGTTGTTGTTGCTGGAGTGCTTGTGGCTGCTGCCACCACCGCTCTTGCGGCCAACAAGGGGCGACGAGCTAGGCAGTGCCAGGTCTGTGTCGAGGTATGAGCCAAAGTCAAGGTCACCGGTGACGCTGCCAAAGTTGGCGGTCAGGGCATCGCTGTCCAGGTTGGCAAATGTGGCGAGATCCAGGTCGGTCAGGCCGTGCGAGGGCGAGCCTGTCGTGAACTCGTTGGCCTCGGACAGCAGCTGGTTGAGCGTCGAGGTCATGGGCGTGTCAAAGGGCGCCCCGTCGAACTGCAGCGGCACGTGGAGCATGTTCTGGTTCAGCTGGTTCAGCTGGCGACCGGGTGTAGCTGAAGCCAGACGGCGCTGACGGCTGGCGCTGCCAGGAGCGGGAACCGAGCGCGGGGTCTTGGAAGGGGTCTTGGACGGCGTGCGCTGCAAGAGCATGAGACCTTCCAAAACAGGCGACTGGGGGCAAGGACCAATGGTAGTGGTTGAGCGCACAATCGACTTGGAGACGCTTCTGGTGATCGGGCGATGGCTAGGCGTCGGTCGCGTGGGCGTCTTGAACGGACCCGCGGCAAACGAGGGCGAGTCCGTGTTGCCGGTCTTCGGCGGAGGCGTGGAAGGGCGTGTCGAGGGAGGCGGCGTGCCAAAGAGATCCTCCATATCATCGTCCTGGTCTTGGTCTCGACTGTTGTCTTGACTGTTATCTTGGTCGTTGTCCTGGCCAAGGCTCGTGTCGGCCTCCTCTTCGGCCTGCTTCTTCTCAGGGCGCGTTGCGACATCCTCAAACTTGGACGCGTTAGCCTTGGCTTTGGGCGAGCCAAGGACGGTTCCTATCACGTTCACGGCCAGCTCGCCAAGCACCTTAAGAACGCCGTCCTTGCGAGGCGATGGGAAGAGGAGGCGCCGAGTAGTGCCAAAGTGGTCGTCCACGGCAATCGGACTGTCGGCTGTGCCACTGCCCCTAGAGTGCGTCGAGCCGGGTTGTCCGCGGCGCTCAGCAGATCCGCCACTACCTGAGGCAGGTGCCCGGTTAGACCCTGCCTTAAAACCCAGTAGCTGCACAGAGTCATTGGAGTCGTCGGCAGTCGAGTTGGTGTTATCGTTCGCGGTCGTCTGCTTCTTGTTATTGGACTCAGCAGTTGTCGCCGGCGAGGGGAGAGTTGCGTTTGAGGCCGGCGGTGGGGGTGGGGGTAGTGGTGCCGTGGGCGGCGCAGGAAGAAGCTTGGCCAGCTTTGTGGTTGCGGATGCTGCAGGTGGCGTGTCGGGCAGCACAATATGTGAGACTTGCGTGTTGGAGGTGGGAGCGCTGTCCTCGGGGCCTACCGGATCCGTAGTGAAGTAGGCTTCGGACGTCAGTTGGGACTGGGGATCGCTCTTGGCCCGAGACTTGCGCGAACGGCTTCTGGGTTGCTGGTTCCGAGTCTGCTCAAGTCGGGTAAGGTCCTTGTCCCAGCGGTCGCGGGGCCGATGGCTCTTGAACTTGCCAAGCCAAATTCCACAAGCTGTATAGGTTAGACAAAACGCTGTTTGTGTATGAAAAGCTACTGAGATAACCGAAAAACAGTGTATACTTACGGTTGCACAGGAGCATTTGCGTCCACAGCTTCCCGTTGTCGGAGCTGTTCAAAGCTTTGCGCACCAGGCGGTACCGGGTGGATTTGCCCTCAGCATCGCGCTCCAGAATCTCAATAAAGGTAATGGGGCAGTTCTTGTCCGAAAAGTCATAGAATCCGGGCTCGCCGTCGTGCTCCTGCGTCCACATTTTGCGCCAAGTCGGGGTCTCGATGGCTCCGCAGTTTTGGCAGTAAGGTGGTGTCTCGCCACTCTGGATAGCCTGCTTGAGTCGTTCGCGAATGGCAGCCTTGCGGACGAGGTTTTTGCTGGAACGGCCAGTGGGCGCATCTGCATCACTAGGAGGGCAGGGTGCTTCAGAGAACGCGGTTGGAGGCGGCGGGGGCGCAGGAAGAGTCAACGGCGGCAGTGCTGGGGGATCACTAGCTGGCACGGTCGTGGCTCTTGTTGAAGGGAATGGCAGAGGAGGCAGCGAGCTCATTACCCGCGCAACTCCGGCCGCTGGCTGCTGAGGCAGAGTTGGCTGTGCCGAGTCTGTCGGCGTCGAGACGGATCCAGATCCTTCGTTGGACGCCGCAAGGAGCTTTGCCAGTTCCTTCATATCATCAGGAACATCAATCTGCGAGAACTTTGACGCCTGGTCAGCATCCGAAGGCAGCGAAGTCGACTGTTGGCGGAGCTGTGAAGGGGCGCGTGGCTCAAAATGAGACTCAGAGTGCGGCTGGTCTGGCAATGGCAAGTTCGCGGGCTCCGAGTTTGACCGCTCTAGTGGCGGGGGAGGTGGCCGGGCGACCATGCTGCTGGATCTCTGGTTCTTGGGTCTCGGGCCTTGCGGCGGAGGCTTGTAGATGGAGGTCACAGGAAGCAGTTCTGGTGGTCCAGGGTTGATAGGCCTGAAAGAATACTGCTCTGCGCTTTTGCCGTTCTGTGCAGGGCGCTTGTTTGCCGGTCTGCTGGGTGCCTTCGTTGGCTTATTTGACGAAGTCGTAGAAGGTGCCGGGGCGGGAGCAGTTGCTGGTGCTGGAGCCTGTGCTGGCAATGGTGCCGGTGGGTTGGTCTCAGCGGTTGATGTTTGCGGCGGTAGAGAAACAGGCGCGGCGGTTGGGAGCGGAAGAGGCTGTGCAAACTCCGTGTTCGGCGTCGGCGCAGCAGTCATCTCTTGCGGTGTAGGTGGCTGCATAAACTTGTCGTTCACAAGCGAGATCTCGTCGTCGTCAAAGAGGAGGTCGTCCATACCGCCGCTCATAAAGCCGGAGTCGGGCTGAGGCATGCGCATAGCAGGCAGAGGAGGGCTCGATGGAACGGGGCTCGACTGCGGCACGTAGCTTGTAGTACGAGGGACCGGGGGCGATGAGTTCATATCTGCCGGGCTGTCCTCGGGCGTGTAGTTTTCGGGAGAAGGCGCAATCGAGTCGGTAGGCGAACCCGCAGCTGTTGAGCGAGCATACGAGTCTGTAAACGACGTCGAGTCGAGATTGGCCAGCGACTCGCGACGGGCCTTTTCGGCAATCATCTTCCTGACATGGTTCTGGCCCAGCCCGCCGGCCTGAGGAACAGGTGTCGGTGCACGTGGAAGTTCTTGCAAATGGGAGCCTGGTGCCGATGGTCCGTCGGTCGACGGTTGTGGCAAAAGGGGCCGCAGCGTACGCAGGGCACCGGATGTGCTAGCAGCGACACGAAGAGACTCAGGCGCCGAGTCGAGGGACGACTGTGTAGGGTAGTCTGCCTTTGTTAACTTGACACGCTTCTTCCCGCGAGCATCTTCACCGTCGGCATCCGTCGGCGCCTCCTCAGCAGCCGAGGTGTTGCCGTCGTTCAAGTTTGACTTTCGTGGGCGGCCACGTGGACGACCCGTGGGCTGTCTTGAGCGAGAGCGTGGCCGAGATGGACGTGCTGGTCGGGTGTTGATTTCTGGCGGTGGTGTGGAGGCTGACATGAGCTCGTCGTTTCCCATAGAAATCGGCGGTGGCGAGACCGAAGCAAAAGGAGACCGCTGCTGCTGTGGCTGCTGCTGTTGATATTGCATCATCTGTTGCTGCGAGCCGAAGGATGGAGGGCCACCACGGACAGGAGGATGTGAGGGGGGAACTGCGGATTTGGAGGATTGGCGGGAGCCTGGCCGAGAGCCTGGCCGCGACATGGCACGCTGGCTGCCCGTATCAAACGAGCCAGCGGCCATACCTGTGGGCATGCTGGGCGGATAGGCCGACAGGTCAGGCAGAGCCGGTGCCATGTTTGGTGACTGCTGCTGCATGGTTGATATGCTTGCAGAGCGGCCGAGCATGGGGTTGGACTGGAGAAAAGAGTTCCATTCGGTGGTGTCGGTGGGTGTTGGGGCGTTGTGCATCTGGCCCTGGCTGGCGTTCATGCCGTTACTGTTACCACGGTGGCCGCTGTTGCTGTCGGAACGGGCCATGCGAGCAACCTCGGACAGCTTGAGGCGGACCTCGAGCGTCTCGCGGACACCGTTGCCGAAAAGGGCCATCATGTTCTTGGTGACGCGGCCAGTGACCATTTTCGGGCCCTCGTCAAACTGCTGAGCAGCCAGAGCGGCAGCGGGGTCCATAACCCACGACAGCATGCCCTGGCCGACGAGAGGCGTGTCGGGTTCGGAGTAGTCGACGGCGTAGATGGCGTAGTCCATCGCGGACTGGGATGTGAGCTCGGGGCTGCCCTGGGCAATAGCCTGGATGCAGAGACGGAGATCGACGATACCGATCCAGCTTCGCTCGTCGATGGGGACCACCTGCACCTGCAGGGTCTGGGGCCAGCGGGCGAGGCAGTTGACTCGGCTGTCTTTGTCGAATGTGTAGAGAACTTTCACTGTGAAGGGGTTAGTTGTCAGGCCAAGATATAAGACATCAAGATATCTCGAGATCACGAGATCACGGTCTCGGTCTAGAATAGGAACACGGTAACGTACAGGCCATTGGCCGCACTTGCATGCCCATCTCGTCGGTATCGTTTGCCGGCTGCTGACTCGGTGCCGGCGGCCAGCCATAGGCGGCCGGACTGCCGGTTGTCATGGGAGACGCCATGACCTCGGAGGTTGATTTCAGCAGGACGATGCTGGCAACGAGAGTTTCCCCATGTGCAGGCGAGAGAAGTGTCGGTCTGGAGGAGGGGTATGTGAGTCGTCGAGGTAGGGATGTGAGAAGGTCGAAAGAGAAGAGGTAGAGTGGGATGTGGGAGAAAAAAGAAGAGAGAGGAAGGAGAGAAGAGAAGAGTCGACAAGAGATCGTGAGATGAGGAGGAAAAGGAGGTCAAGTCGAGATCATGGAGCGTCGAAAGCGTAGAGGAAAGAATTAAAGACGGAAAAGGCCAAGGAAGGAGAAAAGAAAAGAGAAGCAGACAAAGGAAAGCGGGTTCGCGAGAACCAATCTGCGGAGCGTGGTTCAATTGCTTGCACAGGTGTGGAATTGAAGAGGCTGGCAGGGCTCAATGCGTCGTTTTCGTGTCGAGACGCTTTTTGGCTCTGTGCTTTGTGGCTCTTTTGCTGGCAAGTGCCTGCAGCGCGCGCGAAGTTCGCGTCGAGACTTGTTCTTGCCTGTGGTGCTCACGGCCGGGCGCTAATAAATTGGGTGGTCCACTGGCCGTGTTGTGGGGCAGACAGCACAAATGCTCTGAGACGTGGTTTCCGTGGCAGAGGCACGGCCCCAGCAAAAAAGCGTACCAAGGGAGGAAAGAGCGACAGCAAAGTGGAGGCCGAATAAGGGCAGTAAAATTAAAGAGAAGGTGCACTGTCGACAAAGAAAGAAAGAGGAAAGGTGACCGAATAAAAAGAAGGTTTTCAAATGGGAAGTGACGACACACGACAAACAACAACAAAAATAGGTGCGCAAAAAACAGAGGAGTAGACGCGCGTGAGCCCGTCAGAAAACAAAGCGGTCGAGCCGTCGTTCGGTGGAGTGCATGCTTCGGTGAAATCGCCCTCTCCCTAGCGGCCTTGACCTGGGTCTAAGCAGACGCGCTGGGACACGTGAACGCGCTATGGCTACACGACCCAGCTGGCTCAAAAGGCACGAAATCGGGGGTGCTAAATGTGTTGCAGGAAGGAGTGGGGTACCGATGGGGACGGGTTACAGGGGGACAACGAGACGCAGGATCTCAGTATCTCAGAATGCAGCGCTGTCAGTGGCGGGCTGCGTGCCTGGGCCCAAGGATGGAAGGTGCGCTGGCGGCAGGTTGGCCTGGACCTGCCGCACCAGATTGTGTATGGCGTAATGACGGCAAGTGCAAGGGGAAACGCAACAGGCAAGATCGTCTGGTTGGCCGGAGCGTTCGTGCTAGCAATCGGGCTGGCGAATCACATCTCGAGCCGGTCTAAGTTGTGAAGAAGAGGCTTGAGAAAGAGCGAACAAGATGAAAAGTCGCTCTTTCTCCAGCCAAAACGGCACTTGGTCTTTTCCTCCAAAGACCTGTCCAAAATCGAGGCGACCGGGGAGGCGATGGGAGCTTGGCAAGAACAAAACAGAAGAGAAAATAAAGAGGGAAAAAGATGGATTTTGCTCGTCTGCTCGTGGCGGAGGGGCCGGCCGTGGTATTTATACTACCGGCAACATTCGATGCGTACTACTTCTGCAACTGTTCATGTCTTCTCTCTCTCTCTCTCATCTTGTCATCGTCCTGCCTTCCTCGTCTTCCCTCCGGATGCCGTCTGGTCTTTCCGTTTTTGGATGCAGGCTTTGTCTAGCCCCCCTTGGTTGCTTCCCATCTCGTCTCATGCGTCGATGCCTCCTAATATCATGGACCAGCCGCTCCTTCCAAGTCTCACCTTACGACATGTGCCTATGCCTCCTCCCCTTCTTGTGCGTTTTCTCGGATGACTCCAGGAGTGCGTGGCTTTCTGGCATGCTTTGTCTCCAACACCCATCTCCAACCTGACCGTCCACCTTGCCACCCCGCTCCTGCCACACTTCCGTTCCTTCCCATCTTTCCACGTCGATGCTGTTGTCTTCGGATTGCACAGGCCGCGATCTCCGTAAACACCGATGCTAGTTGCCCACCGCTCGTGCCCTCCATCTACCCTTTCTTTTACACCGTTTCCCCCCACTTTCACCATCCCACGTTAAGCAAAAAAAAAGTGACGCTCTGATTTGCCGCCATTTTGCTTAACACACAGCCATCAGCCAACGATGAGACTTTGGTGATGAGGGCATTCAACCCGATGATTATTAGGCAACCACCACCCCCGCTCCTTCCCCCTTTTCACCGCCATCTTGCCTCCCCATGCCCCCAACAAATCTGCCACGCTACGATGATTAAAAAAAGAAGGCGCGATGCAGCATGTCCAGGCCGCCACCTTCCCACAATAAGCATTTCGCCAATCACATAACACGATTCCTCGCCCTTGAGAAAAAACGTGACCGCAACCCACTAAAATTCGCACCTGCCAACAAACGCACTTGCTTTTCAAAAAGTGAGGCTGAATTATGCTCAAATTGCACCCACTTTGTTGATCGACATTCATCGAAGGTCATCACAACTATCAACAGTCAACATGCCGCACGCTTCCTTTCTGCATTTCTATCTTCCTTTGGTGATGATCATTTATTTTTTTTGTACACGAGATCTATGTCTGCATTTTGTTCGTTCCTTTACGTACACGGCCTTTGCCTATGCAAATGTTTATCCATATATTTATGTTCGTTTCCATCCACGCGCATTCCTCGTACACTGTTCCTAGTATGCCCACACAGCCTCGCCCCGCTCGCCCTTAGTCGTCTTGCGCGCAACAATCTCCTCAACAACCTCCCGGACACCCTGCTTGGCGCTGTACTTGCCGACCAGCTGGTTCACAATCTCACGCTGGGACTTGACGCCGTCGTTGACCAGCAGCTCGACCTCGGCCTCGGAGGGCAGACCAATCTTGAGACTGGCGTACGGGTTCTCGCGGAAGTCGTTGTCGTTGAGCAGGACAAGGGGCTCGGGGTCAGCCTCGGAGCGGTCGGGCGTGAAGTACGGCTCCGTGATCTTGCCCGAGTCCTCAATGGCGTCGAGCGTCGACGGCTGCCAGTTGGGGCGGCCCTTCTCCTTGCGGATCAGCAGCGACGAGACACCCTCGGTGAAGTCGGGCTGGCGCATGAAGCGGGCAGCAATCAGGTGCTCGCGCTGGAACGTCTCGGCGATGCTCCAGTTGCCGCCAACGCGCATCTGGCGCAAGCTGACGTGGACGGCCGTGGGCGAGCGGTGCTGCAGGGTCTTGAGCGTCTTGGTGGCCCAGGTGCGGATCGCCTCGCTGGCGGCGTCGTCGCCCTCAGTCGCGGCCTCGGCCTCCAGAGCACCAACAATGTCGTTGACGCTGTCGTGGCTGAAGCAGCGGTCGATGGCGCGGCGCAGGTCGCCGGCTATCAGGATCGGCTCCTTGGGCAGGCCCGTCGCGAACTCCTCAATGGTGCCGTTGATGGTGGAAAGGCGCGACTCAAGCGAGTCGTAGTCGTGGAAGCGCAGCTCGGACAGACGAGCCTCGAGGCCTGCCAGACTGGTGGAGTGCAGGTAGTGCGTGGCCAGGCCGGCATAGAAGACGTTGGCGCCCGTCAGACGCTCGCTCGTCAGGGCCAGGTAGGTGCCTACGGCGCCAGGCAGACGCGGCAGGAAGAAAGAGCCGCCGACGTCGGGGAAGAAGCCAATGTTCGTCTCGGGCATGGCGAAAACGGTGCGCTCGGTGGCGATGCGGAAGGGAGCGTGGATGCTCAGACCGACACCGCCGCCCATGGTGATGCCATCCATGAAGGCGACATAGGGCTTCTTATACGTGGCAATCAGGTGGTCGAGCTTATATTCGAGGGCAAAGTACTCGGCAGACCACTTCTGGCCCTCGAGGCCGCGCGCATTGGCCTCAGCTAGAGCTGTGACATCGCCACCGGCACAGAATGCCTTGTCGCCGGCACCCTTCATGATAACAAGGTTGGCCATGTCCGACTTGGCCCACTCAAGAAGCCGCGGGCCGATCTTGCGGATCATGGAGGCGTTGAGCGAGTTGTACTTTTTGGGGCGGTTGAGCTCGATGGTGCGCAGGCCGTAAAGGCTCGTGAACAGCACATCTTCGGCCTCGTCGCCGGGCTGCTCCTCCCACAGCTTGTTGGAGACATCTGTCGCTGCAGACGCCATTGTGCGGGCAGCAGAGGGCGCCGGCGCCAGGATCTTGGCCCGGAGCGGCATAGACGAAGAGAGGGAGGGTGTGCGGGCGGTCGAGGGGCGGAAGGAGGAGTAGGTCGAGGAGAGCGAGGTCAGGGTGCGACGAGCAGCAAAAGTCGAGCTCGGGCCGGCAGCAGAGACGGCAGAGGCTGCAGGGCCAGCGCGGCGGAAAAGGGTCCGGGACAACATGGGCTCGTGGGTGTTTGGGGGTGTTGACTGGTGGTGGTGTCTGACAGGCAAAAGAGGGCGACTTCGAGATGTCAATCGAAATCTTCTCTTCAAATGTCAGCTCAATTGGCTAATTGGCTCGCTTGCAACAGCTGCCCAGTCGTCGATAGAGGGCGTTACTCTCGCTGGTGGGCTGGTGGGGGAATGCGTTTGTGCGTGGGTTGTGTCGGCAATAGTTTTCCCTCGGCCACTGACGTCGAGAACCCAGGATCTAAGGCCGCTTGCGCAAGATGGGCAGAGAAAAAGCTTCATCCGAGGTCTTGCGGCCCACCTGAGAGCTCAAGCCAATGAGATGTGACAAAACAGTGTGAGATCATGCATGACCCTAACACTGTGCAATTTACACTGTACGTATAACCCATTTCACCTCACTTCATCGCACATTCAACGACCTATCCTTTTATTTACAGCTCACTTGCATTGGCATTTCAATTTGAATGTCAAATTCACGTGGTTTCAACTTGATTAACTTCCTAATTTTCACTTATTTTACTTCAGTAAGCTAACAAATTGGATAAAATATACACAGACACAGCCGACTACAAGCAACACCAGACTACTTACTCTGCCAATCCCTCAAAGAAGCAGGCAAGACCCCATGCGCCCGGGTCGGGCACCTTCTCGAAACCACTGCCGCCGACATAGACAGTGCGGCCCAGGCTGGCCTTCATGCCCTTGGTGTGCTCAGCACCAGCGCGAGACGCAGCTGCAGCCTCAGAAACAGAGCCGCCAGACTCGCCCAGCTTCTCGACGAAGGGGTACAGCGCATCGACAAGGGTACGGTCGCCAGGACGGGCAGGCGTGTAGCGCGAGAGGGTATCGCAGCTGTGGCGCAGAGCAGCAGCCCAGTCAGGCTTGGTCGGGCCTGAGGCAGCAGCAGATTGCTGGCGCAGTGCGTGCACAAGAGCGTTGAGGAAGATGGCGTAAAGCGCGCCAGAAGTGCCGTCCATGGACCGCTCGACGACAGGCACAATCGCGGCAACGTCAGCCACTACATCGCCCGTCATCGACGATGAAGACGACGACAGGTGCTCCAGGATAGCCTCGGCGCCGCGCTTCATGCCAGTTCCGCAGTCGCCGTCGCCGACAACGGTGTCGTACTGCGTGATCTCAGGCTCGGCGTCAATCACGCGCTTCAGGCCGTGCTCGAGAGCACTGCGGTAGGCAGCAGGATCTGCCTTGAGGTTGCTCGGGGTCGAGTCGGCCGTGTCCTCGGCAGCGGCAGCAGGAGCAGCCGCCGCCGCAGACTCGGGCGACGCCTTAGCAGCAGCGTCCCAAGTAGCCGTGGGGATCGGCGAAGACCAGCCCGTAGCCTCGGCCGGGTCGTCGAGCAGCTGCAGAATTGTCGGAGCGTCGGCACCCAGGCCCGTGTCGCGGGGAACCTTGAGCAGGCTGATGCTGAAGCCCAGGCCGTTGAGACTCGTCATGTACGTGCCACTAAGCACGCGCAGCGGACGCAGCTTGTAGTCGTCGCGCAGCTGCTCCACCACCTCGGCCGTGATGCCGCCCATCTCGAGCACAGAGACCGCGCCCAGGTTGTTGACCAGCAGCACCACGTCGTCACCCTCGCCAATGGACGCAAACGCGCGGTCGCTGTCCTTGCCATCCAGCAGCTGCCGCAGCATCGTGCGCACCAGCTCCGGCAGCGCCAGGCCCTTGGCGCGCTCCGAGCCCGCCTCGTTGTGGATGCCCATGCCGATCTCGACCTCGTCGGCCGCCAGAGCGTCGTCGGCCGTGTCCGTCACAGAACGGCCGGGGACGTGCACATGCTCGAGACTGGCACCCACGCTGACCAGGTTGTCGGCCACCAGCTGGGCCACGCCCGCCACATTTGAGAGGTCGGCACCGCGCGCAGCCAGAGCGCCGCTGATCTTGTGCACCAGAACCGTGCCTGCAATGCCGCGGCGGCCAACCTTGCCGGCACGAGCTCTGCCGACGCCCACATCGTCGCCAACGACAACCATGCTCACGGGGACGCCCGCAGCACGCGCCTTCTCGACGGCCATGCCAAAATTGAGCACGTCGCCCGTGTAGTTCATGACCGTCACGAGCACGCCGGCATTGTGGCCAGCGGCAGCCGAGCGCGACGAAAGCAGAGTAATGGCGGCGCGGATCTGCTCGGCCGACGGGGAGGCGAAAATGGTACCTGCCACGGCGCCCGTCAGCAGGCCGGGACCGACCATGGCGCCAAAGCTGGGCTCGTGGCCCGAGCCGCCGCCCGAGACAATCGAGACATTGGGCGAGACAGCACGCTCGTACAGAATCTTGTTGGCCTCGTCGAGGGCGACGGCCGGGTTGGCGTAGGTGACCGAGCGCAGGCCGGCGTGGACGAGGGCCGTTGGGTCGTTGACAAAGTGCTTGGTGAGGGAAGCCATGGTGTCGTGTTAATAGACGTATCCGTAGTCGTAGTCGTAGAACCAGAAACGCTGGATGTGACGTAGGTAAGACGGCTTGACTTGGACGATCTCGAGTTGGAGAGAAGTTGGAGAGACGGACTGCGAGAAAAAGAGAAGGAGAGCAGGGAAAGAAGAAGAAAAAGAAGAGAGGAATTCACCGAGAGGAAATAACAAAAGAACCACGACGAAGTCCTGAGTAAAGACGACAATGCGGAGCTATAAAGCCGGAATGGCTCGATTCGGGAACATGGCAAAAAGAAGCTCAACTCTCACACTAGAAGCTCGCCTGCGGAGCTTGGGATGATGCACTGCACAGGGCAAGAGCCCATGCGTGACCAGGCGGGGGTGGGGTTGCGGCGTGTCTTTCGTGTCTTTCATGTCTTGGAAGGTGCGTCTCAGCGCTAGAGTTGGGGCACACCAGTGGGGTGTTACTGTCATGGTGCGGAGTAGCCACACTAGGAAAGGAAAGAACATCCTGACAGACAAGAGACACAAAATGCGAGACGATCTCACAAGAGAAGGAGCAATGTAATACAGAGTAATCTGTGCAGGTACTTTGCAAAAAGGCAAGTGCGGGGAGCCTAGCAAGCTGGGCACTCACACGGTCACACCGGGGAAGGAGCGCTTGAACGAAATACGGAATAGTTTTTGAGGAGGAAAGAGCAAGCGAGCATCGCCAATGTGCAGGAAGACCGAAAAGACCGAAAATAATGGGGAAAGAACACCGAAAGACCGAAGAAGGAGGCCCGACGAGACCGATTTTCACTGCCGATGGACTCTACGATATCGGAGAATGCAATCGGAAAAAGACAACAGAATGCAACACAGCAAGCAAAAAGAGTTTAGCAAAATCAAATAAATTAATATTCCAACGCCGTCGCAATGCTATACTGTGTATGTTGGGGGAATCAATCCCTTTTCATGAGAATATGTGTCCGATGTTATGTCATCGTTCCTTCCTTTTAGGGTAGTCGCACTTAGACGTGCGCTTGCCTCAAACATCCCCTCACCTCACATCCCCTTACATAACAACCCCTATTTCAACACAAATATACTGCCACCGAGAATCGAAAAGACAATCGCCGTCGTCGCAAAGCCCGCCGCCACGCGGTCGCCCGTCGTGATCGGCTTCAGCATCAGCGCCGTCGATGGCTTCATGCCCGCATTCGGGTCGCCCACCGATGTGCCGCCCGACGACGAAGTCACCGCCGCCTGCGTTGTCGGCTGCACCAACGAGTACATGAGCGCCGACAGTGCGTTCATCTGCTCGCCGACACCCACCAGGCCGTCAAAGCCGCCGGTTGTCCACTTGAAACCGCACGCCGTGCCGGCCATGCCGTTGAACCCGGAAGCTGGCGAGCCTGTGCACGCCAGAGCCGCTGCTTCCGCATTCGCCTGAAGAAGAGGCGTCACGGTCGGGAAAAGATACGGCGCCATCTGCGCAGCGCCCGACAGCCACCGCAGCATGTAGCCCTTGAAACTCTGCTGGTCGTTGTCGCAGAGGTTGACCGTCTCGCAGGCCTGCTCGACCAGAATGTTGCTGCCGTTGGAAAAGAAGTGGCCAGTCGTGGCGCCCAGGAGTCCGTCGAGGCGTGTCTTCCACTTTGCCGAGTCCTCGGTGAAGTTGTACATGACGGCCGCGCCGTGCAGGTAGATGCCGGCGTTGTACGACCACTGGAACGTGTCGGGGTTGGTGCAGTTCTGCGGTGAGTCCGTGGCGCCGTCGAAAATCTTGTAGTCCTGCGTGATCAGGCCGACGCCCTGTTCCCAGTCCCAGACCTTCTCAGCCCAGTCGGCGTACGTCTGGTTGCCCGTGTACCGTGCAAGGCGGGCCGCAATGTTGAAGAAGCAGCCGTTGGCAATCGAGTTCTTGTAGTCGAAGCCGTTGTTGAACTGGAAAATCTGCCAGCGCAGGCCGCCGTTGCATGTTGTGTTGTCCCAGCGCGTGGTGTACTCGTTGAAGACGGCCTGAGCGAGCGCCAGCCACTGCGGCTGATCGGATGGCGGGTTTGGATAGTTGTTCTCGGCGGCCGACATGGCAGCCATGGCCCAGAAGCCTTGGTCGTCGTTGCCCTCTGTGCGTGTTTGGTTGATGGGCATGTAGTCGTTGTTGTCGCCGACCTGGTGCAGCATGGCCTGTGTTGTGATGTTGTTGTATGTCTCGTCACCGGTCAGGAACCAGTAGTCGATGAGCGTGCCGAACATGGCGCCTGCTTCCCACCAAAAGTACGGGGAAGGCAGGTTTCCGGGTGTATCGCCTGTGTTGTTGCCGGTGTAGTATTTGACGAGGCCGTAGGCCACCGTGCTGGCTGCCTGCTTGACAGATTCTAGAAAGTTAGACGGCAGAGTTCATTAAGCTGTATTACAGATAGAGAGGCACCACTTACCAGCATCAGAGAGTGTCACTTGCACGGCATTTGCTGTTTGTGACAACAGACAGGCAGCGCCTGCTAAACGGATTGCTGAAAACCTCATTGTGCTGTGTGATGTGTGTGTGAAGTAAAAGTCGTCGGAAATATCGACAACAGAAGAACGTTGAAAAACAAATAGAGTCAAAAGTCGAAATGGTCGAAAAGAAGAAGCTCGTCCAGGCGAGAAAAGATATCACCACTTAAGGGATACCTCAAAATAAATATATGGCACAACTCGACAGTGGCGAAGTGCGGCGTCGAGCTGTTCGTGTTGGTCTTCGGCGGTTGGTTCGTAGGATACGAAGGCTGGTCGAATATCGCCGAAGATGCTGCAAGAAGAGTTGAAAGAAAAATCAAAGAGGCACAGCCAAGAAATAACAAAGGGAATAGAAACGGTCGAATGAAGTCGAGAACAAAGTTGAAGATAAAGAATATAGTAAAGAGAAAAAGAGAGAGAAAAAATAGAAGCAAAATCAAAAAGAGAAAAAAGATATCGTCAAGGGAAGAATAAGAATGAATAAAAAGCCAACTGGGGCGTCGTCTCACTCTAGGTGAGGAAAAGAACAGACAAATAGAAAACGGACAAAAAGAGAAGCGAATAAGAATGACCACAAATGAAGTCGATGATGGACACAAAAAAGGATGAAGAAGGAAAGGAAAGAAAGAGAGAGAGACAGAAAGAGAGACAAAAGGGACGATCAAGAAAATCAAAAAGAGGAAACCAAACACTCAGACACCCAAACGACCAAACAGGAGGCACCAGCGACAAAAGCGACAAGCTTTTTTCGCCCTTTCGGATGCCACGCCTCCCCTGCTCGTCCGGCCACCTGCTGGCCTGGACCCTTTTGCTTCGTGAACCTGGACCAGGACAGCAACAAGCATGCGAGTATCACACACTGCAGCGTTCTGCATGCTCTCTGGCCAGTCGTAGCCCAATCGTGACCTTAGAATCTCAGAAAAAAAGGTCCCTTTCTCCTTTGTGGAGGCTGTGTTGGCCGGCAGCCAGACCACCTGAAACACTTTGAGTTGGATGTTGAGCAATGCACCCCCGGCTCGTGGAGAGAAAAGGGGTCCGTCCATGTCTGCGACGCTCGCTAGGGAAAGCACAAATGTCCCTTGTTTTCTTTGTATCTTGCTCTGTCTTCTTTACATATTTTTGCTTTCCTTTCATTTCTTTATTTGGCGTCGCTGCGCTCTTTCTTTCTGTCTTTCACCACATCTCGTTTGCACCTTCCTCTGGACCCTTTGTTAGTTGGCACCCGAAAAGAAAAGCACTAGTACCCCAGCCTGGCTAAAAGGCCGCCCGTACGCACCAACCACCCCTGGTCACAACTTACAACGGCACAGCGCATCACAGCCAATCAGTCCGCTGGAATGCGCTGTAGAACGCGCCCACAACCGCCGCCCGAAGGCTGAGTTCACTACAATTGCCAACACAGCGTGTGGCACATCTCGTATTCTATGAATAAGCTACAAAGAGGCACAGTACGGAGTAATACTCGGTGTTTGCCTTTTCTGTAAGACGCCTCTTGTTATTTTTTACTGCATGTCTCGGGTCGTCCGCCCTTCCCGCTTTACCCACGATAGAAACCAGTGACATGTCGAGTGACATCTCCCGGTCTATTTTGAGTGATAGTGGATCTGTGCACATAGTGCCTCCCAGTCTATGCATAGCCCGATAAATTATAAATGCACTGCTATATCATCACTTGTAAGAGGTTACTTCGTGCCTGAGACGGGTCAGCCGTAGGTTTCGAAAAGGGCCCTCCCTACCCCTCGTCACCTTGCCCAAAAGGGGTCCCTGCCTCGCCTGCCACTTGTCTTGCCTCCTGGTTTGCATTACAGTCCCGAACAGCGAGGCTGCCGATCCCTGACGATCCGAGACGTGGAATGGCGGAAGGACATACCTTAATTACAAAAATATCTCGACTGAGTGCGACCGGAAACTGCCCTTTGTGTGCTGCGTTCCATGCCAGGCTCGCCAGGATCGGTCCCATCCTCCTGTCTTGGCTTTTTAAACTTTTTTGTTTGTCCTCTTCCCGACTTGGCGTGCCATCCGATCTGTGAAAAGCGAGTTATAGCGTCATGAGCATGGTTGTCAGACTTCCTTCAATATTTGTATATCTTCGTGAACTTGTATTCGTGTGATAAGCGTTTCTATGTCGAGATAGCCTGTGCCAAAATAGGCTCCAAAATTCAAATGAAAACGTGTGCCTGACAGCAGTATTGTCTGACAGTGCACATCCAGTTTTCCGCTTTTATATCCCATTAAGGACGAAACAAAACGCCAAAAACGCCAACCCGAATGGGACATGCCGAGTTCATAAACCGGTGGCCTACGACTGAGGTCTGGCCGTCGTAAGAAGCAAAGTCATGATAACAGGATCCGTAATCGTGCAGACAAGTCCCTCACAGAATCTCGTCGTCGTTAGCAAGAGATGAAAGAGGAACTGCCGCCGGAATCGACTGGACAGCCGTCGCCTCGTCCATGTTCTCGTCCAGGTTGTCGTCGTCGTCGCCGTAAAAGTCCCGCACCGCCTCTTCGCCGCTGCTGAGGTCCTCCTCGTCCTCGTCGTCGTTGTTGGCAAGAGCACCGAACATGCCCAGCTGCTTCTTCTTGCCCGTCAGACCGGCCTCGCGCTCGGCGGCCCGGTTGATCTCGGTCCACTCCTTGCTCCGGCCCTGGATCGTTCGCGCGTTCGACTTGCTGCGCTGCACCTTCTGGGCGGTGCGCTCCATCACTGCTGCCGCCATATCCAGTCCGCGTTCTTGCCGCCGCCGTGCCTTGGCGCTCAGCACCGCCTTGCGGCCCTGCTTCTTGATCTTCTTCGAAACACCAGCTGCCTGGTGGATGCCCAGGATGGACGGACGGAAGTCGACCGATGTCTGTGGAGGCTTGGCGTTCTTGAGCGACTTGTCGAGATCGATGCCCGGCGAGGTAGCCCGGCGGGCTTCGCGGGAGTGTTTTGAGGGGGCTGTGGTGGGGTTAGCAGGGGTTCACCTCGATAGTAAGCTCAAAACAGCCGTCGAGTGCGCCAGAGGCATCAACATGGCACATTTCGTTGACTTACCTCTCTTTCCCATTTTGTTAGATTTTTTTTCTTGTTTTGTTGAGTTGGACTGAGTTAGGTTCACCGACACTGTTATTTTTATCGAGCCGCTTGGTAGATGTTTTTTGACATTTCCAACCTTTTGGTGGGGAGATAGTATATTGCCGCTCTACACCGCCTTCTTATCGCCTTGGGGCGAACTTAATCTGCCGTCTAATATGGCGGCTGTTCTGCGCCTCGATATTCCATCACATGCAACGTATTACTCCGTACTCCAGAGTCGTAATTGATTTTGGATGGCTTCCTTCCTCGCCTCTACATTGTCGATTCATAACATTCAGGAACCGACAAGACCTTTCGAACTTTAACTGCGAAACTCTCTCCACTCTTTATTTTTGACGCCGGCTCATACATACAAGAACCAATACGCTCCTTCGCGCTTTCCGCACTCAACGAAGCTCTAAGTTCGCGCCTTCCCACCAAAAACTAACCACCTTCGTTGTCACCTTCCTCCCCGGCCATGGCCGTTGAACACGGTGCCACCATCGCTCTTTCCTTTCCTCTCTCTTCCTTCTAGACTACCTCACCGCCCAGTCTTTCCTCGATACGGAAAACGCGTCGCTCGCCCCTTTGCCAACTTCGGCCTCTTCTTCACTGCTGGCCGGTGAACCTCACTATTTTGTTGTGTCTCACTTACCGTCCACATACTCCCTCCGGCCCCTCTCGACAGCGACCCGACATCTTCTGGACACTATGAGCGCACACGGCGAGTGGCTCGCGAACTCTGGCGCCCAGTCCGACCGCTTTAACAACCACGCCACCAATCGCCACATCCGATCTCCTTCCTCTCCGACCTCCTCTCCCTATTCCGAGCCAACATCATATTGGAGCCGCCTCATCGAACCCAGCATCTTTGTGCCCTTCCTCGTGCTTGTCGCGTCCGTTCTCTTTAGTGCCAACATCCTCGACGTTGTTGTCGCAACTTTATCAGCATTAATACCCGACGGACTGCGAGAACACCTGTGGGACATCATTGTCTCGATAGCCCCGGCTTCTCTCCTCTTTGCCATCGACGACTGGATCAGCCCTTTTCCACTCCCACATCAGCCTCTTGACCGGCTTACACCCTCCGCGGCACACGACGCCAAGAGTGCTGTACTTGCCCGCATCCTTGGTCTCGGTCCCGGCGGCCGACGGTTCAATCCCATCAAAGGAGGCAGCGGCAGTATCAGCAGTCGCTCGGGCACCAGTGGCGGTGGCGGTGGCCTGTTCGCATCTGTCACGCAGGCTGGAAAGTCTGGCCTATCGCGCCTTATGCCCAAACCTGACTTGGACCGGCCCGCGGGGCTCGGAAACATCAGCAATTCTTGCTACCAAAACAGCGTCCTCCAAGCCCTCTCCGCTCTCGAACCCGTACGACAGTTTCTAAGCCGGGTAGCCGACGAAGAGACAGCAGGCCACCTGCCGCCCGTTCAGACAGCACACACACTCGACGCCCTTGTCCGGACACTGTCAGGCCCATCGGGAAACGGCGAGACGCTCTGGACACCAGCCGTCCTCAAACGCATGAACACGTTCCAGCAGCAGGATGCGCAAGAATATTTTACAAAACTGCTGAGCGAGGTGGAGGAGGAGGTCGAGAAAGCACTCAAGGTTGTGCGGTCCAAGCCTGGCCTCGAATCCAATCTGAGCCTTAACTTGGGTCTACAGGAGCCATCCGTGCTAGGTCTGCAACCAAAAGAGCTCGACCAAGTGGATGGCTCAGCCCTTCTTAAGAACGAGTCACCAACATACAGCGGTAGCAGGAACAGCAGTAGCAGCAGTCTGTTCAGCAACGACAGTGGCTACAACAGCGCATCAGTATCGTCATCTCCCTCCGCAGCATCCCAAGCTGCCGCTATCGCCGCGGCCTTTCGCATTCCCCTTGAGGGACTGCTTGCGCAACGCATCGTCTGTCAGTCATGTGGCTACTCGTCCGGCATATCTATGAGCCCTTTCTACTCGTTGACAGTCAATCCTGACGTCGGCAGTACCGAGTATTACCTTGAAGAGACACTCGACAACTTCACGGCTGTTGAGAACATTGAGGGCGTGCAATGTGCCAGTTGTACGCTGCTCAAGTTTCAGCGACTAATTAAGACAATCATCGCTCGGTTCGAAGAAAGTGAAGCCAAGGCAGCAGCAGAGAAGACAGAAAAGGCCGAGAAGTCTGATGGCGAAGCGCCTGAAGATGCAGCGCCAGCTAAGAACACGATTCCTTACGAACGCCTGGCAGCTGTCGAACAAGCTTTGGAAGACGAGGACTTTGAAGAGAAGACGCTCTCGGAAAAGTGCAAAATTCCCGACAAGCAGCGAGTCCAATCAACCAAGTCTCGGCAGGTCGGAATCGCCCGCGCTCCAGCAAGTATCGCCTTCCACATCAACCGCTCCCGCTTCGACGAGCGCACCGGGTACACCTTCAAGAACCCAGCAGCCATCCGCTTCCCGCTGCACCTCGATCTCGGACCATGGTGCCTCGGCAGCGCAGCATCTGCTGCTTCGCGCCTCAGCATACTGTCTTCCTTGTCAGGTAGCAACAAAAAGGGCATGGATGACGAAAGTACAGCACCAGGTGACGACGCAGAGCAGTGGCAACTGCCTGCCCAGCTTCCCATGGTATCTGGCTCACAGCACAACCCACGACTTGAGGGCCCCTTTTACGAGCTCCGTGCAGTCATCACACACTATGGCCAACACGAAAATGGCCACTATGTTTGCTACCGGAAGCACCCCAAGGTGAAGGGAGACGAACCACCAACGCCTGCCGACAACTATTCCATCGAAAAAACGGATGATAGCGAGACTCCTGCAACCACAACAGATGCTGAGGATGGCCGCAGCAGCCTGGCCGACGACGAAGTAACTCTGCGTGCCACATCTGAGGACATTGCCGACGACAACGCGACCATTGTCGATGAAGATGCCGCCGAAGACGATCGCAATAACAATGTCAACAATGGCCTGAGCGTTGGCCCGTACGACTCGAGTTCCCCTAAGGACGAACAGGAAGACGACGATGGGCAGTGGTGGCGACTCAGTGATCAAAACGTGTATCCTTCTGATGAAGCCACAGTACTGTCGCAAGGCGGCGTCTTCATGTTGTTCTACGACCGGGTCGATGCACGGTCTGTCCTCCGGCCACCGGGCAGGGGCGCCAAGCAAATGATGGACGCTTCTGGATCCTATGCCATGGACACCGAAGAGGACACATTCTACAGTTTCCCTGCAGATAATGTGGCCGGAGACGCGCAGGCCAAAGATGGCGATCGCTCTACCAACAGTAGCGGCGATATGTCATCTGACGAGGCCATGAGTGACCGGTCCATGTCGAGTGTTGACTCATCCCCGTCTTCGCCATCGACTGAAGGGCCCAGGACTCCGGACAAGGTGCCTTTGTCCGTGAAGAGCACAGTCGTTGATGAGGGCCCCATACCCCTGATGGCCGCAGAGGCTTAATGGTGAAGGCTACATCCTGCATTATACGTTCTTCTTTCTGCTTTCTGCTCTCTGTTTTCTATTCCTTCCTGTCCCTCTATGGATTATTTTGTGCAGAATTTTCTGCGCATTGCATTACTATCATCCCCACAAGCGAAGGCGTTTCTCTGGTTTTCCGCCACAGATCTGGCATGTCTTTTTTGCAGTATTAAGTACTTCTGTTACTCGGCATTGTATCTGCTTTTCTGTCTAATCGTTGCTCTCTGGATAGTTCGTTGGAGATACCTTTTTTGTAATCTGTATGAGCTTTCACATGATGAAACAATGAAGCTCCTGCTCTGTGATGATTGTCTTTTAGCTATCAAATACGAATATCGATACCACAATACCTATAGCACACCCCGTGATAGTGTCCTCTTTGAACAGTCCCCAAGATGCCCTATTCTTCTCTTTCCTCTTATCCTGTCCTCAAAAAAGGTTGTAGCAATGTTCGTTGTGTTTGCAAAAACATTTCGAAAAGAAAAAATTCTGCCGTTGTGGGCCGTCACCAACCGCCCAAAAGACGCGATTTTAGCGGCCGCTTTGAGGTGAATGGTGGGTATCTCCCTGGGCGGTCAGCGCCCTCGCCACTCCCAGCCGCTGAAAAATTAGGAGCAGGCTCTCGCACGGACCAGGTCCCCAAGTTCTATATAATGTCGAGATGCCCCCCTTCCATTTCTAAATTTTTCTTTCTTCTTTTTTTTCCTCATGTCGACAATACTTCAGAGAATCATTTCTATAGTTATTGTCCTCTTCTTGGTTCCTAAAAAGAGCCACAGATCCCACCCGGGTTGATGACTTTTATATCCTCGACTTGCCCATTTCTTCGCGAAAACAGCTTTTGGAGGTTTAGCCACCTTCATATTTTGACCCTCGCTCTGCCTGCAAAGGCGGCGGCCCAGGAAGCTCAACAGAGAATGCGACTTCGGTTGCCTCTTCTCTGGCTTCCAGGGGCTGTATTCAGAGGGTGGTGATGAGCTATACCCTGGACTGGAGGTCTTGTCTTTCTTTTGAAAGCGCTCTGCCAGGGTGGGTGTCGATGGACGTCTGACCGGCCTTTCATTTTTTATCTCTTTTTTTCATTGTGCTCTCGGGCTTGCCCAGGACTCGAAGAAGAAAATACTCTAGACTGAGCAGAACTGAGGCTGTTGTATATGGAATGTTGATTTGAAGTCAGGAAGTATTTGACGGTTAGGGTTTCGTATGTCGTGAGATTTGGGAGCAGTAATCGGCGCATCGCGGCTTCCGTGGAATTGGTGTTGTGGCCGTCCGCCACCCCCGTCGCTCTTGCCACAGCACTTGTCTGCCTAATTGTGACTCAGGAAGGAAACTGCAAACAGATGAAAACTGCAATTAGGCCATCCTCCTTCCCGCAGGCAGTGAAGTGAATGACAGGCAAGTGCAAACGAAGTGAAATGCCAACACATTTCACACACTGCGATGCTCTGCAAATTTTCGATGCCAGGCAGCAGTCACGTGCATATACCTTACTTTGGTGGACAAGGGACCACCCACGAAAATTTTTGCAAGCTCGCACGGACCATCTGAGCCTGCCTAGCGTAATTGCACCTGCCCTCAACTATTTAAATCCTGCCTGGCTCCCGCACCCCCTCCAGCATAGCTGGCTCTTTTCTTTTTCTTTTCCTCCTTTCTTCCCCATCCTAGTGCAAGGGCAGTACGCATTCAGTGAGGATTCGTCCGAGAGTGTGTTTTTGCTGGTTGAAAACTATACCTTGACCACTTCTATTGGGCCTCTGGCCCGGTAGGGAATTTTTGGCAAAAACACTTTCGTCCTTCTGGATGGGAATCCTTTTTTCATTGCAGCCGTTCCTTGCAGGAACGATGTGAAGAAGAAACAGCGACAACACGATCAGTAAACAGCGAGCAGATAACGTCCGACACAAATGAAATGAAGCAAACGGGCTGGTGCTTCGAATTTTATGAGTAGCTGACGTAGGGGGCCAGGCTATCGCGACGTGCCGACGTGGCAGGGAAGGCGTGACCGACGCGTCGCAGCCCAACGTGATCGGCTGAGGGAACAGCTTTGCACTTTCCTCGGCGTCGATGTCGCACAGCATCAGCATCACTAGTCTTCCAGGACTTTAGAAAAGGCAGAATGTACATAGTAGTTATTGGTCGGCACTATCGATTCCATGCAGCTTGTCATCAACATAGAGCTTGCATAGGAGCACGGTGGCCGTTGTTGATAGTCACTGTTTACTCTTGTATTCAGCTGTATACTGCTTTGTTATCGTGGATTCCGCATCTAGAGTGCCTGTCAAAAAGCAAAAGTGAAAGCTTTACAATCATTCGCTTGTAAACAGCGTTTGCAAATGCTGCTGCACCCTGAAAAGCTGGCACTCAAAATTCCCTGCAATCGCGATCAACCGTGGCAGCCAACCGTGATCGCGATGCGAAGTCACGTGCAAGTGTCGTCCCAACGCATAGCACAGACTGCCGCCGTTTCATGCACATGTCTCGCCGTCGCGCATTGCCCTCGTCCTGGAGGCATTCATTAGCATTTCTCGTTCGCGGAGCTCTTGACGGCCTGTCCTGCACGGTTTCATCCCAAGAAAAGGCGCTGTCACGAGTGTCGCGCATATCTACGTCCACCTCTGTCATTATGCGCTCGGCTTACTCCGTCGCCGGCAAGAGCCCTGATAGACACCTGCCCATTGTGACATTGGCATATCAGCATGTAAGATACGTCGTAGGAAGGCGCAAACCACGCCAGAAGATACGCCTCAGCAAACAAACAAGTGAATACGAGGCCCCGTCCCAGCTGGCCTCGCAAGGCGGCAATGGCCACAAAGCCCCTTCTACCGCAGTCGCCTCAATTCCCACCTATTCACTTATTCGATCGACTCGTTATACGTTGATGAAAAGACAGGCAATCCGCTTTGTGCTCTCCAAATCCTTCCCGTAAATATTATTGTCATCCCCAAAAGCGACACGGAGCAGTGAGGCCGCTGTTGGTCGCTCTTTCTCCAGCAGAGAAAGAAGGCCGCTCACAGCCAGCACGCAAACGCCGCGGAAAATAGAGCGCCTGCATCGTGCCTGCCTTCTCCGATTGGCTGCGACACGAAAACGGAGCGTACTCTCTACCGTGCCCACACTGTCTTCGCACAGGTCAGGTACGCCGGTCGCCCGCACAACACACGTGCCTGGGCAAGTTTCTCTGGCCGTATGACCAAGCCAGCGGCACGCCCCATACACGCCCCCTCCCTCTCTTTATTTCCTTCTTTCTTCTCTCCTTCCAACGCTGTCGCCTCGCTCCTTCCTTGCCTGGCACGCTGTTGCTGTCCCCTGTTCGCCCTGTGTGTCGACTTCCGCCCACGCTTTCTTCCCACACCACACCTTCCAAACCCCCCATTGCCGTTCCCCTACGCTCCTTCCTCAGTGCCCTCTCCTCCCTTCTTTGCCCAGTTTCGCGCTCAGTCCACCCCGTCCACCAGCACCTGCCGCCCGCCATCCGCTGTTTCCCCTACCAGAACGCCCAGAAATGGCGAAACTTAATCATCACTGACTTCATTTCCCCCTGCCAACTTTTCTCCTCTTCTCATCCTCTCTCTCTCAACCATCTCCAGCCTCGATCTCTATCGGCAACCCCAGACAACGAGCGCACACCCCTACGGCACCCTTTCGCTCAATCGTTTGACCCTACCGCCTCCGACCCGACGACTCCGATCGCCTGTTTCTTTCTCGCATCGATTTTTGTCTGTCGCCACACAGTCCCAACGACGGTTTTCTCTCTCTCCCTCTCCTTCCCTCACGACTATCACGGCCCCCAACGCATCCACGACGAAGAGCGACAAGATAGTAATCTCTGTCTCTCGATTGGTATCGTCTCTCTGATTGCTCTCAGTCTCTTTTCGACGTACGGCCGCGATACGCCGTCTCCCATCCGGCCCAGCGACATCGTATTTTCATTTCGGCATCGGAATACCCTCGGTTCTGAGAAACCATCAGGGCGGCATCCCCAGCGAATAACAGGCTTTCCATCCTCATCGCTGCCTCCCGAATCTCGCGATCAATCCATCGAATCGCGTGCATCTCTTTTTCCATCGCCATCGAATCGCCCGAGGCTGCCCCAGCGCCTCCCAACCGCTCCATCTGGCGCTGTTGTTGTAGTCGGCCGTCCGCCTCTCCGGCGTGGCGATTGCGCATTGTCGCTCTCCATCGCTCTCATCATCCTCATCGTTTCTGTTTCGCTTCATCGCCCACACGCTTTGTCGCTTTCAGGTCTTTGAGTTGTTGAGTCTTTGTTTTTTTGGAGGCTTTCGGCACTTTATTGGTCGTATCGCCTTTCTTCCTTTTCACTCCCTTTGTCTGTGATTGATATCCGCTTTGTCGCGTTTCTCTCTCTCGCACACACTCCCTCTCTCTCTTCTTGACCGGTCTCTTCTGGTCACGTTGACTCCGACGGCCCAGGACCACAAAACGCAAAACTTTTGCAACGTCCTCGCCTGCCTTCAGCCATGTCCTTCCATCCTCAGACCCCGCAGAGTCCCTCCCAGTTCTCCCCGATCACGTCCGACCCGCTGTCCGGAACATCAAACGCGTCGGTCGTGACCACCAGCAACTCCATCAATACCAACATTCACGGCGGCTCCTTCTCGTCAACGTCTGCCGCCACGCCATCCACTCTGCCAACGCCCGCACACAGCGTCAACGGCTCCGGCTCCGGCTTTGGTTCTGCCGACGCCGTCCACGGCAGCCCCGGTGCCGACTCCCCACACAAGCGGAAGCGACAACTCGAAGACGCAGGAGACCTCGCTCACGGAACCAAGAAAGTCCACATGGAGGGCCAGCAGCGGCTGGACTTTGAGGCCCTGCATCAAGATGTTGGAGAGAAGTATCTTGTTGGCATCAAGCGTAAGACTATTCCCCCTCCTCCCCCTTTCCTTTACCCCATACCCCTATCGTCCTTTTCAATACCCCATCATGTCCCCTCTCGGTACAAGTGTACACCGTTGTTATTATGCCATTAAATGATGCTACAAACCAAGGACTCGTCCAAAGACTTGTGTTAACGCTGGGCTTCTTTTCTCGACATATAGCTCATCAGCCATCATTCCCTCCGCTATCGGAAGATCTATTTGCAATGTTCAACTTGACCGGAATCGCCGGCGAGGTTGCAAGAACACTGCCAAACGGCGAGAAGAATGCCATGCGCAAGACGTACAAGGGTTACATGAAGAAGCTGGGCGTGTCTGGCCATTTCGAGCCAATAAAGCGGGAAGAGGGCGACGAAAGCGATTTCATGCGCTTGATCAGCGAGGCCGACGACTCGTGGCAAGCGCGGCAGGTCAAGACGAAGGATATTCGCTACGGCCTGCTCGGCGACGTCGAGGCCGACCTGCGGCAAGCCATGATGATGAACAAGGGTCCCATCCCTAAGGCAATTTGGGACAGCTCTGTTCTGGGTGATCTTGCACCAGAGAAGCTCGCATCGATTGGTGCCCGACCATCGTCGGTCCGGGGCACTGCGCCCAACACCCCGCTCCACCCAGCCGTGGCACGGTCCAAGGTGCAACAGCCGTCGTCGTTGTCGGCCAGTGGCGCTGGTGCGGGCACTTCGGCAGGCGGTGTAGACGCGTCTCGGCCGCGTCGTGTGAACAAGAAACGGAGCTATGGTGAAAACAGCTTCGAGGGTTACGGCGAGGGCTTCCCTGATGATGACGGCGGCGACGGCGGCTACTCCACGGGCGAGGGCGACGGCCCAAGCCACAAACGGAGAAAAAAGGTGCATATTTCCGAAGACGATGGCTCTCTTCTTCTTCGTGGCTGCTCCTACAGTGATACTAACGTGTTTTTGCAGAACGGAACACCGACGGCTCAATACAATTCGGCGCCGGTGCGGCAACAGAGCTACGGCCCCGGTATGGTCGGCGCCTAGGAGGCCAGACTCACGGTCTAGAAGGGTTTTTCCTTTCTGATACTACGCAACCCGCAGCGGCGCCCGAGTATGTCGTGGCAGGCTGATGCCTCGGGGCATCCACTACGGTGGGACACGCATGTTATAATGGCAGTTACTCACTCCTCACTCGAATATTCTTGTGTGGTAATGTGTGCCCAGTTACAAGCATCGCTCGGCCTATCACTCTTGCTACAGACGCTTGAGAAACACAGAGCACCCTTATAAACGAGGCCTCTGTTTTTATGCCGGTCTCCATAAATGCCTGCGGTTTGTTAACCATAACTGGCCCTTTCACACCGTTCCTACTGATGCAACAGGAGGGCAAGTCTACGTCTACAAGTCGACCATCATGGACCCGTCTCTTATTGTTGCTTCTCGTTGCTTCTTACCAGGCTTCTAGCCAACCGACTTTGTCCGATGGTCCTGTTTTCGCTGTGTCCTCCCATTACACATCTGCTCCTATATCTTGTTGTCTCTCTTTTTCTATCATTTTCCATTGTTGTTTTCTTCTTTTTTTTGGATTCTTTCACAGCATGGCGTTGGGGCAAAAACTATTTTCATACTTATCCTACATACATTTGCACATTGTTTTTCAAATCGGTTTCTTTTGCTGCTCTTCTTTGGCTTCGGGCACCTGTTATATTTCTACCTGTTACTGTTCCTGTGGCATCCTTTATCAGTGGACATTCTTCTCTCACTCACATCCACCGTTCACCTCTCTTGGAGGAGTGACAGGTGTTGGGCCTGAGAGAGGAACCCACGGAGTATTATATCTATTTTGCAATTCTTTACGACACGGGGGGAACGCCCTACCAAAAAAAATATACACGCAGCCTTGGGCAAGCAAGGGCCATGGATGGGGACTCGGACGGGAAGAATGAGATCCCCTTGTTCGGTTTGTTTTCTTTTTTTTTTCCTGTTTATTCTGTTTCTTATGTTGCTCGCGAGGGACACGGTCAAAGGAGCCAAGGTCTATCAAAAATGGGGGATCAGAGTTCTTGTTTTGCTTTTGCCTTTTGTTAACTTGTTGGTTTTGTTGTGGTTTGATGACAACCATGTTTCCGATTTCTCCTAACTGTTTACTTGCACCTGGTTTTGATGGGCAGAAAGCCCCGTTTATCGTTTCTCTTGCTTTTTGTTTCTTCTTTTCATTTTTTTCCTCTTTCTTTTTTTTTTCTCGAGACGAGCCAACACGCCGTCGTCGTTGTTTCACTGTTCCTGTTTCTGCTACAACAGTCCACCAGTCGTTGGCCCTTTGCTCTCTCATAAGACAAAGCATCGCGATATCAGAATGACAAAAAAATTTCAAACCAAGACCAGTCGAATCAGTGTATATGAAGCCTTCGACGTATAAGGTTCTATGTTGTGCGTGGAATATGTGGACATATTGTAAGCCTTGGTGGCATGCCATGTGTAAAGTACGGCATAAGCCCACGATGGGCCTCGTATGTATGTTGTGTGTGTTCAGTCCCTTATCTGATCAAACCATTTGGATAGTCGGCATTTGTGAAGTGGTTCGTACATATGATAACTGAGCTTCGCTGTCCAAGACATTTATATATCACGGTTATTATGTATTCATATTCATCCTGTCTAAGTTTCTCTTTTCTCTAGGTCTGTCAACTTCTTCGTCTATATGTTCACTTGTTTTCTGTGTGGGTGTAAAGTGTAGATTTTGATTTATATCTGTTGTCATCCATCTATTTGTTTTGTATATGGGATCTTCTAAAAAAAAAAAAAAAAAAAAAAAAAGATAAAAACAAATCAGAAAAGAAGAAAGAAAGAAAAAAGCAATTAAAAAAATAAAATAAATGAACACAAACACAAACACAAACACAAACAATAAAAAATGACGAAAGAGACAAATAAGGTCTTCGTTACGACAGCGAAGAAACAAGCAACCCAATTTTGTCTCCTTAACTCAAGCCAAAGGGCAACGACTCGACGACTCTCACGGCCAGAAGAAAGTGAGCCTGAACGATGTACATTCAATGTTACAGACTGAATAGTATTGCACTCATTATGAGCTATCACAAATACACGTATATATGAAGCCCACCTACAGAATGAGCATATTGCATGTCTCTCTTTAACACGCTGAGTGCTCAGTTGCAATACGCACTCAACCAAAACTCAAGACATTCATGATGCCCACCCAAGCTGTCATTGAAAATGCTCAATTCTACGCACACGACCCGTGATACTTTTCCTGACATTTACGTGCAGGTCAAAATGGCGGTTGACAACTAACTACCCTTTCCCAATTCTGTCGTCAGTTGTCTGAGACGACGATGTTCTGGAATATTGTCGATCCGGAGGGGCCCATCCGGCCATGGACGCCGATCTCCCATTCCCAGAACAGAAAAGAACGGACGACGAATCCTCCCCAAATTCAAGACCAAAAATAAAACGGACAGGAAGGAAAGGAGATCAACACCAACGAAGGTCTCGCTAGTTGAAGTGATGCGCGCTGCAAATGAACTGGTATGTTCTGGGCCTAAGGTCCTTATCTGTTTAAACATCTGTAAAAACATAGCACGTTTCAATCCGCATCGTCAAAATGCACAAAATGGGTTGTCTCTTTCTCTCTCTCAATTGTCGCACGAAAGGGACGCGCAACGATTACGAATATGCACGGTGGATATTAATACTTTGGCCCTTTTCTGGCCTGTGTTTTGTCTGAATGGCCTGGGCCTGTGAACACGAAATAAAAAGCAAATAAGATCACAGGTGAAAAGGCAGAGAAAAAAGCACCAAAATGACCAAAAATACCCACGAGCCCTTGCTAGTTCGTCGTCTGAAACTGACCATCGCTCGAGTCTCTTGCAACGGTCTTTTTCGACGACTTTCTTCTCCTATTTTGGTTGGGGCCCTTGGACGGTTGTTTGACCGCCCTCACCCGCAGTAGCCAAGGGAAAAAACAAGCCATCAACGGCCAGGGTCCAGGGCACCGATGTGACCTTGCCCCTTGCCTTGGAGTCCATCGAGTCCCACCAACGAGAGATATTTTCAGCATTTTCCAGCGCCATGACAGGCAGGCATCGGGTGATGGACCGAGATACAAAATAAGATACAACGATGCCACGGATACTAAAACGAGGACACGAGAACGACAGCAAGGCGACGTGGCGTGCAGACGACGCGCTGGCATTGATGTCGAGTCTTTTTCTCTGTTGTATTGTGGTATGTGCTGTGACGACAATAAGAGAAGAGAAAGACACTTATCAACTCCACAAAAACGATGTATTCTCAATGGGAGGCTCTATGAATTTTTGGGTACTGTACCCAGTAAAGTCGGGCCAAATACCCGCCAAGACGGCCATTCTCAGGCAAAAGATCTCGTATCGAACGCGCGTTCCTCGAGGACAAGCTTTTGTCCGTCTTGCCCGCTTGCAATGAGATGGGAACGAAAAGATGAGAGAAATACTCGTATCGTAACAAAGACAGAATAAAACGTGAAGGAGTGACCGGGCGTATATCGAAGAACAGAAAGAAGTCACAATGCGCGCATTCTGCAGATACTTATATGTACATACTTAGTAGTATCTTAAAGGATGGGCCGCATCGGGTGCCTGAATGTGCCAATATGGATGCATCCTGCAGCGGCAAGCGGGCAGCAACGGCTCTGTCCTGCTTTGCCTGAATGCAGGCGGTGGACGACGGGAACAGAAATAAAAATAGAGAAATAGCAGAGGTGAATAAGGAAACGAACAACAGCCAAAAAGAAGAAAGGATGAAAAAGAAAGGAAAACAATCTATTTTCATTTCGACTCCATCCCTCGCGTCAGCAAGAACAAGAAACAAAAAAAGAGAGAGTCTTCTGCATCTTCAGCCTCTCCGTTTGTTTCTGCTTCTTCCCTTTCCGGTGTTCGCTCTCGTCGGGTTCTCATTTTTGAGTTCATCTCTTCTTCTCGTTCGTCCCTTTCTCGTCTTCCCGTGTCCTCGTGGCAGGCCGTCGTGCTGCATTTCCCGTTCCACTGCAGCGCTTGACAGCAGGGCATTTCTGCACTCCTTTCTCTTGTCTTGCCCGACATAAGAAGATCAGAGAGAGAGAAAAAAAGAAGACAAGCCTGGCCAGCTTGTGATCCCAGCTCATCGTGCTCCGTCAGCAGTCCTGCCCATCCCTCATCTCATCTTTCTCTCTTTCCCAGAACCCACCCATCGTCACACCAGAATAGACACCTGGACCCTGGCTGGACCACTCTCCCACTTTCTCGATCTTGTGGCGTTGCCTAGGCCGCGCCGCCCTGGTGGACTCTTTTCGTGGTTTCCTTTCTCTTTGTCTTGTATTCTTTTCGCAGGCGGAGTAATAATTGCAGGAGGAATTGAGTTCGTCGTACCACAGTTGTCTGCATGGGGCACAAGAGTACTTCTTCCTTGACGAAAATAACTGCGCATTCTGTGCCATTGGGAAGTACACATCGTAGATTGGGCGTCGCATTATTGGGGGCCAGATACCTTTGGACAAAGTATCTTTCTATCTTTTCCCGTAGTTCTGACGTGCAGTCGATAATGGTCCATAAAGTCGATAGTCGATATGTGGTTTGTCGTATCATAGCGCCATGCACCATGCCTCACTGCGTGCTTTTTGAGTTTTTTTGTGTGCCCGTCTGACCTCTTGGCCATTTGTACCTGCAGGCTACGTGCCAATTGCTCTTTTTTCGTTCTTGCCCCGTCCACTCTGGATATTTATTCGCACTTTCCACGAGTTTGCATTCTGCACCTTCTTGGCATTTTCGTTTCTCGATTTCTTTCCCGCGTTCTTTCGCTCCTGCCTCGCGAGGGAAGAAAACCAACAGAATGCAGTAGCAAAAAAAAAGGAAAGAAACAAAAGATATTCAAAGACACTGCCTCGTGCCTTCTGTATTTTCAGTTTGTCGTCAAGGCGGAGCTCTCATTGATTTTGATTGGCTAGCAACCCCATCCAGCCCTGGTTCCTTCCATCTTCATCGTCCTACCAAGCGAAATTGGGCCGTTGGCCTGTGCCTGGCCTGTGCCCTTTCTCTGCTTTTCTGCAGCCTCCTTCCCTTTTTCCTGCTGTCTTGTTGCTCTTTCCCGTTGTCTTGTGGCTGCCAGACCTGTTCCTTCCATGGCATCCATCCCATGTCGGCAAGAACGTCTCCACTACGCTAGACCCATTCTTCTGTGGCCGAATACGACACCAGACCCTCACAGTCCACCCACCAGGCCCTGTCCTTCCCAAGCATCAAATTTCCCTTTGTGGTCCCCCCAGTTCTGTGTGGGCTGGCCTCGTTCGCTCCTGCTATTTTCTTCGACTTTGTCAACGACATGTCCCACGCTAAGACACTCCCGTAATAAAAATAAATCTTGGCTGGCAGGTGCTCTGTTTGCCAGGACGAAAACGCGCTGTAACTTGCGTGCATTTAACAAGTTTTTCAGTCAATTATTGCAGCAATAACGGCAATAACAGCAATTGCAGCATGCGTTTCTGTATTACTACCGCATCTTATTGGCCTGGTGGCCGATGCGACGCAAGGATTACGCCGTGCGGAGCTCGATTTTTGTTCCTGAAGAAAGAAGAAAGCCCAGTTTTGTTTTGTTTCCCCCCAGGAAAGTAGCCAGTCCCAGCGCGCGCCGTAATTCGTACCTTCCTGCACCACATCCACTCACCCACCCACACCACTTTCCTTCTGTGCATGCCTTGCCTGTTTCTTTGGTTCTCTTTTTGCCGTGGGTGCCTCCCCATTCGCTGCTTCCCCTTTTCTGCGTTTTTGCCTTCTGGGCCGTCGTCGTTTCCTCTTTTCCTTTTTCGTCCTGATTTTCCCTTTCTCGATCTTCGTCTGTCATCCTCTCGTGTTCTCTCTTTTCTCCCCTTCTCCTCCTCTCTTCCCTCCCCCCTCCTCGCCACCGCTCCGCCAACCTCACGGAACCCACCCCTATGTGCGAGATCCAGCGGCATCTCCTCTGACGATGAGGAGCTGGAGAGGGACGCCGAAGACCGAAGACGACACCGCAGCCGCTTAACAAAGGAAGCCGACGATCTTCTCAGTCAACATCGACGACAACCCGCGACCACCGAGTTGGACAGGACAGGACATTCACGACATCGACGAAAACAACTTCTCAAGTCAGCCCACGACCGCGATCACGAGAATGGCCTGCGTCAGTCAAGTCACTGCAACCACCATCTCTCACCCACAATAACACACTGCCGCTCGAGGCCTATTCTCATTCTCTCATTCTCTCGCTCTTTTGATATTTCGATATTTCATCTCTCGTTATCTTTCTCCAGCCTTCTTCTGGCACCACGCTCTTTTTGGATTTCAATTTTTGATTGTTCGATTCGGAATTTGATTTTTTACTCGGGGCCTCTGCGAGGATTCTGTTTACTTTTCGGACCTCTCTGGCATTGGCAACCGTTCGTCAACCACTTTCTCTTGTGTCTCGACGCATCTTTTTTGAAACGAAACACACCGAATTATACAAACGAAAAAAAATCATCTACACATCTCCCACACCTGGGAAAACCAACAACCACACTCGTTTTTTTTAAGGGAACCGCTGAACGGCAAACCCATCAACGCTCTTTTTTCCAACACACAAACAACACGACTCTCGCTCGTTTTCCATTCATTCGTTCCGTCTATTCGACACTCACATTTTCATTGCCTTATCTCGCCTCCTGATATCTTATATACAACTACCAACGTCATCGTATTTTGTTGTCGTATTTTGTACCGCCTCATTAGAAACGAAACGCAACATACTGTATTCACCAAAAATATACGGACGCTAGGCCCTCGTCTTTGCCTGCTCCGCCTCCTTCCACGATGACGCCCCACGCCCGCAAATTTTCGCTTTTTCAAGCATCTCTCAGAGCCTCGTCTGCTTCTGCCTCTTCTGCCGCCGCCACCGCTTCTCAGGCACATGACACATGGGCTTCTTCCACATCCACTGATTCTGCCAATAACAATGTGCACGAGAACGAGCACCACCAACACCAGCACGACCATCACGAGTTCCACGACCACGCGCACCCCCGGACCCACCGCCACAGCCACTACCTGCCTTCATCACGAGGCAAGAAGGGCCAGCACCGCAATGGCGACAGTGGCGCTCAGGTAGTTGAAGCGGCCGACGCAGCTGCACCACAAAAAGCCGATATGCCGAACAACAACGAGCTGCGTCGCAGGCAGGCGAAAGCCTCCGGCACTGTTACCGAAATCGTCCAGACAATCTCCGTCGTTCAGGTCATTGACGGCAACGGCTCAATTGTCACTCTTCAAACTCTGTACACACCAACTGGTTCCACCGTGGATCCGTCCGACATAACACGCACGCCTACGGCAGGCACTCCGGCTGCCGAGCTGACAGCCACAGTCACGGGATCGCCAGGGCCCGCTGCAAAATTGCCTGGAGGCGGAGCTGCAGGTGCAGGCGCAGGAGGGGAAGCACCGAGCTCATCGAGCTCGAGCTCCTCGAGCTCCTCCACTACTTCATCATCCACTTCCTCCAGCAGGAAAGCGGCAGCTACGACCTCTCCCACACCTGCTGCACCAGCGACACCGGCTGCGCCAAATACACCAGCTGCAGAGCCGGCGACAGAACCGGCGACAGAACAACCAGCTACTGAGCCGGTTACCGAACCTGCTGCAGAATCTACACAGCCTGTAACTGAAGTTGCGCAACCGACCGACGCCCCTTCGCCCGCATCGGCTTTGCCTTCGAGTAACACTGCAGCGGCACAACCAGGCACGACAGTTGTTGTTCCTTCAGACGGCACGCAAGGAACGGGAGTTCCCACCGAACTTGGCACTGTCGGCACCTCCAGCGCATCTCCGGCGACCGTTCCCACCGGCTCTGGCTCTGACTCGGGTGCTGGCACAGTCCCCGTTCAGCAGCAGTCTTCAACAACGGCACAAACTGCACCGGTCAACACTGGCGTGGGTGAGCCGTTCACAAACGGCACTGCGACCACGCCGATTGCCATTCCTCTCACCACTGGCCCTTCTACGACTCCTCTGCCCGCTGCATTTAACAGCACCACCGCTCATATATACTCCAACAACACTCTGCAGCACACCCTCTTTGCCAACACATCACGTACCTCAACTACCTCTTCTCACCTCTACTCATCATCCACTTTCTCGAGCTCGCTCATCGCATCCCGCTCTTCCTCATCCGCCTCCGGAGAAGCTACCGCTGCTGACGGTGCTGGTGGCGCAGGCGGAGGACCTGCAGGCACTGCGCCTGCGGCCGGCCCCACATCGACCTCCAACGACAACGACTCCTCTGGCCCGCCCACCAGCGTTTTGGTGGGCAGTGTTATTGGCGGTCTGGCTGGAATTGCTGTGCTGTTGGTCGTGGCCATGTTCCTGCTGAAGTGGAAGAAGAAGCGGGATGCACGTGGTCATCAGCTCTTGGGCGACGGCGATGATATGATTTCTGCACTGGCCGGCAGTGCTACTCGTGGTATGACCATGGGCGGTGGTACTGCTGGCGGTGCCGGCGGAGCCAGCGGACCTGGTGGTGGAGGTGACGGCCCAAGTGGTGGCAGTGGCGCTGTCACTGGTCCCAGCTCTGGCCCTTCCTCTGGCCCCGCTGGTGGCATGTCGGAGAACCGCACTACGTTCCTCATGCCTTTCGCTGCTGCACTCGCCTCCGGCCAGAAGCGTCTGTCACGTGGAACGACCGGCGGCCACACATTCTCCTCTGAGGGGAGCGGCAGTGCGGCTGGCAGTGGCACTACTGAACGCGGATTCTACCGTGTGTCGGGCAAGAAGTTGCCGTCGGTTCTGCAGCACGGCGGCGACGGCTACGAAGATCCACGCGAGAGCATGATGAGTGTTAACCCGTCGCTGTACCGTGACTCGCAGGGGTTCTTTGGCGGTGCAGGCGGACCTGCTACGACACCTGTCTCTCGCTATGCCGTCGGCTCGCCTATGCGGCCTGAGAGTGGTGTTCCGATCTTCCAGCCGGGCCCCGGCAAGGCTGTTGCCATGCGTGTTCCACTGTCTCGTCACGGCTCCTCCATACACGACGATATTGCCTCTGTCCGGAACCTCACACCCCCGCCAGGCATTGACCCCATCGGCCGGTCCTTGGCCTCCCAAGACAACTCTCGGGCTTCCGGATCTCGCTTCACCGAGGACATTTTCTGACGAAGATGAATCTGAATGGTGTCTCTCGGCACATAATAATGTCTAAAATATCACCTCCCTCTCCCAACAAAAAAACACTCACATCTACATTACCATCTAAACCAACATCTACACCAACACGAAGCATGGGCTGGCGTTTGATTTTCCCACTTCCATTTTTTTCATTTTCATTTCATCTTCACTGTGTATTTTTTTTTTCTCGGGGATAGATTTGCTGGCGCCTCAAAATATTTTTAGGGGCTCACCTGTTTATTGTGTCCCTCCTTTCTCTACACTCGCTCACTCACAACGTTTATTTTTTGATTTCTTTTTTTGTCATCTTTTTTGATATATCCTCACCGGCCTTCTGGCTCTGTTTTCTTTTCCTTTATTTTCTTTATTTTCTATTCACTTCCATCTTGTTATCCTTTTTGCCTCCATAGACAATGATGACTATAGAGGTCGTTTATTTTTTCCATAGCCAAGTTGTGCACTGTTTGCTTGTCAAAAAAGCGAAAAGCCAGCTCCTTTCAATTGAAGCGAAGACATCTGTCTTCCATCTTATTAACTTTTCTCTCCCTTTCTTTTATTGTTCATGCTTCGACAGTACTATGCATGGTCTCGGTCTTTATCTATCTCGCCTCACATGCACATGAACTGGAGTCTGATATCTATTTGACATCAGAGAAAATAAGAAAACAATTTAAAATATAAAACTCCTTGAAATTTAAAACAACCCAAATTACTGAAGAAGGAGCATGTCTCAATTTGAAAAACCAGCCGTTGCCCTGTGACCTGTAGGTCTGTAAATACGTACATTTTTCTCTCTCACTTGTCAGTGTGTAACGTGAAAAGCGACCGACGACTAGGTTGTAGAAAAATGATCGAGCCAAGGATAAATAAGAACGAAAAGGCTGTCTACGCCTATGTACGGACTCTGGAGTAGACAATGTGCTCAGCCCTGTGGATAGCATGGGTTGAATCTCGTGATGGGTGGGACCTAACGTCCACACGTCCCCGTTTTCGCTGTCCTTTTTATCTGAAATATCCCCTTACTTGATCGCTTGTTGGGCCCTACGCCACGCTCTGCCAAATCAAGTCCAAAAATAGGACATACGTGTAAACGCAACTGGCATCTGCAACTATGGGGGATTGTTGGGGTATACCAACTGCAGGCAACGTTTCCTGTCGTTGATATCTTGCTCGTTTTTCACGTGGCTAGCATTTTCTTCATCGCGAGGTGGACGATCTTGCACGACCTGCCACGACTTGCCATGATCGGAGTCGATTGTTTGACCGACCATGAATCAACATGAATCAAGTCGACCGTTGGGAAAAAGAGTATCACCGGGAAATAAACAAAGAGTTGATCTCGAATGCTGTTTACAAAATTAGTTATCTTGAAGTGCTTCTTTTGTGAGGAGGAATCTATTTTTGGAAACCGCAGAGGACTACCCATCAATGTAAGGGATATATTCAAATCGCAAAGTGACTGCTCGGTTAGATACTGCACCTCTGTGCCATTCGCAGCCTCTATTTTGTGATTAACAATCAGGGCACATTTTGCGCCGGGATCCAACCGTCGAGGGCGTTTTCGGTTACTTTCTATCTCTTCTTTCTGCTTCTTTCTTCCTTGCGTCGCGGAGCCTTTTCCAGACCTGATGTTCTTTTTTGGAAACAGTTTACACCCTGGCCGTACCAAGCTTTTCAGAGTCGCATCTTACTTAGTTTCTTTTTTTTTTCTTTTCTTTTCTTGAAAATCATTTTTTATGTACCTCGTCACGGCGGGAAGTGCAATGTATGAAGCGTGAGAAGGAGGGGGAATGGTATCTGACTCCGTAGGTTGGTAGACATGCGGTGTTCTTGTCCTTGCATCGGTTTGTTGTGAGACAGTCCTGAAACAGGCAGTGGAGGGCACAAGAAAAGAGAAGAAGGGGACAGAAACGATGGGCATTGCAGACGACGGAGATAAATACTCTGAAAATCAAATGAGAGACAGAATGCGAGATGAGAGAACCAAGAAAGCAGAGCGTCCCGGCAATGCATCTTACTTTTTGCTTGGAGGATGCTGTCAGGTATTTGATGCTTTGAGTTTTGTGTGTATTTGATGCTCATTTTGATGCTTTTTGGTGCCAAATCCTCGAAACGCTGACAGACCACTCGCATATTGGCGATGTCCACCAGTGCCTCAGCGCTTGGACTGTATTCTGGCCTGGCCCTTGCTTGACGTTTTCCCTTGTCGCCATTTTCTGTTCGACATGCTTTTGGAAACGCCTTGACAAATTCAATTAAAGATGTTGCATTCGATTCTCCTGCCTCGTCATGATCAAGGTCAAGGCCAAGGTCTGCGATTGGGATGGGATGGTGATAGGCGAGCGAATTAAGACTGGGCAAAGACCAGCGAAGAAACACACTGTCCGTTTTTTTTTCTGACGAAACAAACTGAAACATGGGGCGACGAAGCACGCTCATACAACGACAATTATTTGTGGTATTTTACGACATACGGGCGGGAAAAGAAGAGGAGAAGAGAAGGACGATAAAAACGGGGAACAAAACGGCATGTCCCGCCGTCTGTAAAAAGTGTGCCCTCTCCTTCATCTTGAATTGCCTTTTGTTTTGCATGTGTCTCTCGCTGATTTTCCATTTCCATCTCCACTTGGCGATTCTTCCCTCTTCTTCACCGTAAAAAGAGCGGCCGGCTCTGTCGCATCCCGATCAGACGTTTACCCACTCTGTCTGTCCTCCACTTATTGCCCTTTTTGCCCAGCCTCTACGACGGATATCAATCCACTTCTTCACAGGACGACGTACTGTGTACGTTCGCGTCTCCTCTCGATCTGTTCACCAAATGAGCCCATAAACAAATGAAATTCATTCGAATTTCCCTGTACTTTGTGCGTCATACACATTCCCAATACGAAAGACGCCGTTGGCACAGGAAAGTACTTTATTTTTGGACCTCTTCTTGTGCCTGGTGCCTTAATTTCTATTTGATGATAGGCTACTCTGTTGAAACGGAGAATTCCGCGGAATGGCTCTTGTATCTTTGATACATTTCAACAAAAAAGATACTGCGAACCAACATCCAACAGGCGGCAAAATATTGTCCGTGAGTGTGTCATTGCCTCTTGTATCTTACAGGTGCTCCGTATCGTACCGTTCTTCCCTCACACGTCAACCCCTTCACCACCACCCCTGGAGGTTTTGTCGTTGTTTTTCTATGTCTTTTCGGCGCCTCCTGTCTGTGTGGCGCACCGTCTGCCTCTGTTTCCATTTGACTCCTATCCATCCATTTCTGTGCCCGTCTTCTGCACACATACGGCGTACTTCCCTGTCGCCTGCCGCGTTCAATGTTGTTTGTATCTTTATTTCCCTCTCTATTTTTATTTTATTGATTTTGTACTCTCCAGACAGGGTGGGTTCGGATTGTTTGGACAGTCCGCAGACAGGAATCCGTCTCAACTTTGGCAGTCTCAAGTCTGAGGCCGCCTGCCAAGGGTAGTGAGAGTGAGAAGTAAAAGCAAGAAGTGAAGCAAACAGGATATCGACTTCAAGACAGATGGATATATTTATTGAAAGTGAGGCTCAATTGGGCTTCGTGATTGTTGAATTTAGCGATTGGAAGATGAACAAAAGCGACAACCCCCGATTCAACATCTCCAACCACGAGGACAACCACAATCGCATCCTGGCGACATGCAATTCGCCCGAGTCCCCTTGCCCCCATTTCTCATCCCAAAACACGCGGAATGCTCGGCGCTGCAATGTGAGAGGGAAACCCTCAACCCAAATGGCTTGCGCCACGCTTTTTGCGTTTTTACGCTTTCACGGAGCAATACGTCGTCGGTCCCTTCCCGTTTGGTGTTCAGACCTGTTGCTGACTGCCGCTGGTGCCCATCCTCAAGCCATCCTTGCCTCCTTTCCGGCTCGACTGCCACGCTAGCGGCTCTTCTCTTTCCCCAAATGGGCCCCTACGCAGGTAGGGGCCGCTCGCCGCGTTGTGCTCTTTCTCTCCAACGGGGCTCCTTCCTAGAATCCCAACTTCAAAAGTAAGTCGAAACGTTCTTGACTCGCTCGGCCGGACGCAGCGTCGCACTTGCCCTTGATGCTCGATATTGTCTGCAGGAACTTTCTGGGCAGGAGCGTTTCTTACCTATGTCGCACTCCGTATCTGGGATTCGTCGCAGGGAAGGCGCTCTTCATTGTAACGCCGTCCCTTGCGCTTGCCCCCCGTTGGCATCGACAGACCAACCAGAGACGAGACGGGGGAAGGTACAAAACAACAACCACAAAACCACCAAAATCACAAAACGCCCTTGTAAAACGGTCCGTCGTAATACATCAAGGAAAACGCTACTTATGTGTACGCTACGGGCTTTGGTTCTGTGTGCTAGTGGTGCCTCTTCTCACTGTGACTCCCCTGTGCTTCACTTGTAGCTCGCTGTGTCTCCCTGTGCCTGACCTGTAACAGCCATCAGACTGACACTAGACCAACTGTCTGAAGCCTGACTCGCCAGGCAAACAGAAACCAGCGCTATGAATTGCGCCCGTACTAGTAGCGCCTAGCGCACCTGCCCACTCTCCTGCTACTTTCTGCCGTCTTACACTAGAGCAAGGGGGGTGGAGCCAGAGGAGGAAGGAGTGAAAGGGTGATGAGGACGAAGAAGGGGGAAGGGACCCGCTAAACCTCCGGGGACTCGGGCTGGAACTGGAACCAAATCCAAAACTCGAACAGGAAGCGACCGCCTGTTTCTGGAGTTTCTGCGCCTGCCTGCAACAGCACCATATGCACGTCGCTACTGCCACTTTACGAGTCGTATCTCACTCTTGCATCTTTTCTCTTTGTTGCCAATTCCTTCCCGCTTTCCTCGTTTCAATTCTCACGAACCCTTTTACACCTACAACTTTTTTGCCTCATTTCTAAATTTCCCATTCTCGGATTCTTTCTTGTGCACTCTGAAGTTCCTCCTCCTCTCATCCGACATCCGCTCACCACCAACTCTCTCGCATACAGAGTACACACACATCTGCCACATTCACGTCGTCAACGATGACCTGCTGATGACTGTCACGCCTCGCCTCCTCCTCTCTGACTTTTGAACGACACACGATATTCTACCAGCTGACGCCCAGCTGAACACTGACGACACTCACACCGTCCCCGGCCGTACCCGAACGCCGACTGAACACCGTAGAGGCAATCAGAAGCCCGATTTCGAGCTTGTCGCAACGACCGAGCATTCCGACGCCCGCTAATTGCGGCGCCGTTCGACAATCTGATTTGTTCTCGAATTATCGAACGCTCATACACTTCCGAGAACACACCGCACACTCTCGGCCATTCCGCCGACAACGTCACACATGGACCGTCCACACCACATGGGCAGCCCCGACCAGGGCTTCCCGCTGCCGTCGCTGCCGCCCATCTCCGCGCCGCCACTGCTGAACCGCCAGCCACAACTCTTTGGCAACACCTTTGACCGTCTGCCGCCCATTCACATGCCCTCCGACATGGCCGCCGCCCACATGTTTGGCAGCGACCCCAACGCCTACATGGACGATGCCAACGAGGCCAAGCGGCGACGCATTGCCCGCGCCTGCGACATGTGCCGCAAGAAGAAGATCAAGTGCGACGGCAAGATGCCCTCATGCACGCACTGTGTCAACTATAAGACGAAATGTGTCTTCACGCAAGTGGAGAAGAAGCGCAGCCCGCCAAAGGGGTGAGTACAAACCGCCGGCTGGCAGACAGAAAAATAACGCCCATCTTTGCTGACATTTTGCCCTCTCCAGCGCCAAATACATTGAAGGCCTCGAGAACCGTTTGGTGCGCATGGAGAGCCTCCTGCGCCTGTCAGGTCTACTCGACGAAGACGACGGTGCCACCGATCTCGGCACACTCGAAAAGCGCCTGGCTGAGAAGCACCGCGAGTCCCAACTGGCTTCCCAGGCCGCTTCGAACCCTTCCTCGCCCTCCCAAACCACATCCGGAAACGAGTCCACACCACGCAGCTCCATCACATCACCGGAGCCCGGCAAGGAACGTGAAGCTGGCGCCAGCGGCAACGCCAACGAGAGCACGAACGGGGGCACAGGAAACGGGGCTGAGGGCAAGAGCGGCGGCAGCGGTGGCGATGGGACCACGAGTAAAAAGTCGTCCAGCTCGTCCGACAAGAAACACGGCGGCCGCAAGGAGGAAGAGGTCGAGGCCCTGTCTGAGATGATGTGCTCGCTTGTGACTAACCATGAAGGCGAGACGCGTTACATCGGCTCGTCCTCGGGTTTCTCCATCTTCTCGCCCAAGGGTATGCAGTGGGTCAACGAGCGCACCGGCGACAACTCATTCCAGCAGATGATTTCTAATGTCTCTATGGACGACAACAAGTGGACCAACTGGAAGCCCGAAATCTTTGCCGACCTCTTCAGTCGACCGATCTTCCGGCCACTGCCGCCCAAGCCCGAGGCCCTGTCTTTGCTCAAAGATTTCTTTGAGAACTTTAACTGCATGTTCCCACTCTTCCACCAGCCTACCTTTATGCACCTGGTGGAGCGCCAGTACTCGAAAGACCCTTACGAAGGCTCCGGCTGGTGGGCTAGTCTCAACGTCGCCCTGGCCATTGCCCACCGCCTGCGAGTCATGAGCAACCTCGTGCCCCAAGAGGAGGACGACAAGGCCTGGGCTTACCTGAAGAACGCCATGGCCGTCTTCTCCGAGCTTGCTATGCGCAACACGGATCTTCTCAGTGTCCAGGCTTTGCTGGGTATGGCCCTCTTCATGCAGGGTACGCCCAACCCGCAGCCTACGTTCCTGCTGATTGCTGCCGCCATTCGCCTGTCTCACAGCATTGGTCTCCACAAGAAGGGCACCGGTTTCAACCTCAACCCCATTGAGATTGAGCAGCGCAAACGCGTTTTCTGGATCGGCTACATGCTCGACAAGGACCTGTGCTTGCGGTCTGGCCGTCCTCCCGCACAAGACGATGACGATATGAACGTCGAGCTGCCTGACGCTGACCCTGCCGACAACATTGGCAACATCCCGCTGGGCGACGGCAAGGGCAAGATGAACCTGTTCCGCGTCATGTGCGAGTTTGCACTGATCGAGAGCAAGGTCTATAAGCGTCTGTACTCGACCAAGGCCACCAAGCAGACAGTGGGCGAGCTGCTCAATACGATTGGCGAGCTTGACCAGGAGCTCGAGGACTGGAAGGACAGCATCCCCATCGACTTCCGCCCTGAGCACGAGATCAAGGCCTCGCACACACCCCTCATACTACATATTGTCATGCTGCACTTTACCTACTACAACTGCCTGACAACAATCCACCGCATGTGCGTCCACCACGGCTACTGGACGAGCCGCCTGTCCAACTATGCCATCCAGGGCCTCAATGCCAAGCCACTCAACCCGCGTGTCTACTCGTCCGCGGCCCTCTGCGTGTCATCGGCGCGTGCCTCCATCTCTCTGTTGAAGTACATTCCACAGGGTGACTTTTCATGTGTCTGGCTGATTCTGTACTTTTCAGTGTCGGCGCTTGTCACGCTGTTTGGCAACGCACTACAGAATCCAGTCGACCCGCGCGCACGTTCCGATACGCGTCTCATGAGTTTAGTGGTGACTTTCCTGTCCATGCTTGGGCAGGAAGCCGAGAGCGGTGGCGTGCACCGCATGCTAGGTGTTTGCAGCGAGTTTGAGCGTATCGCCAAGGTCGTTATCGACAAGGCCGAGAAGGAGCAATCCAACCGCCGCAAGCGCAAGAACACCGACGCCCATGAAGCCGCGCCGGCCAAGTCAGCACCAGGTGCCTCGTCATCGACTGCATCGACGGTCAATGGCGGCAACTCTGCGGCGGCCAAGTCTGGCAGTGCCAATGCAAACGCGAATGACAAGAAAGGCCAGTCGTCAGCCTCTTCTCCTCGCCCGGCATCACGATCCCAGTCACTGGCTCCAGGGACATCGTCGCAAACGCCACGACCCACATCATCATGCAGCACGACTACAACGGCATACCATAACACGCCGAGCGCTACCCCCGCCGAGGCTGCTGCCGCCGCTCATACTGCTGCTGAGATTGTCAACAGCCACAAGAACGGCAACTCGAAGCGCCACAACAACAATAACAACAACAATATGCACCACATGAGCAGTGCATCGGTGGCAGCCAGCATGTACGCCAACAGCCCGATGAACAACATGAACGGCAACCCGGCAGCCAACCCCAACGGGAACACGCCCTCGCCCGGCATGCCGCCCAACACATGGCCAACCGACTATGCAAACATGGCTGCCACATCGGCTCCTGGTATGGGCGGTACGACGGTGACGGATATGGGCCAGAACGGTGGGATCATGGCCGAAATTGACTTCATGTCTTTCTCGGACCTCACAGGCTTTGGCTCCATCCCGTCTGATATGCCGCCGCCGCCTCCGCACGACCTGGGTGATCTGCAGTCGCCGCCCATGATGCCTGACGGCATGCCGAGCAACCAGTTCTTGCCTCAGGATCTGTTCAGTATCCCGATGACGCTTGACTGGAGCTTCTCGGGCCTGGGCGACGGCATGTATGCCACCATGGAGAACAGTGGTTTCGACGTGATATAACCCGCGAAGGTGTTCTACCTCCTTGCTCTCTTTTATCATTTTTATACTGTTTTGGTTATTTTTTTTCTTGATTCTTTATGATTTTGCGATTTATGACATGGCGTGTTCATATTTGAGGATATTTTTGTTTCTTTCATTGGGCAGTTTTGCTTTCCCCGTTTCCTCTATTGTCTCATCTTGATAGCCACGTTTTGGAAGGGCGTTTTTGTTGTCTTTGTCTTCTTCATCTTGTTTATTTGTCCATTTTTGGCTTTGTCCTTTGATTTGTTTCAGTACTCCTCTCTGTTTTTTTACCAATTTTTTTGAACCAAAACAGCATTAATATCAGATCCTTTTCATTCCATCCTATCCTACTTTGCTGAGTATTATTGAGTCTCGCGTGTTCTTGATTTAAGGTTAAGGCAAAATGGAAATTCGCAGCGACCTGTCAAAACGAATCTCCAACAAATTGCAGCATATTCCTCCCCACAATTTCTTAACATTTGCACGTGCTTTTTACTGGTTCGGAGGGGTGCTGGCTTCCCCCTTGTGGTCCTCTATTAATGGGCAGATTTAGCAGCGTTAGACAGGACGATCCCCTGTAAGTGCCGGTAGAGCACTGTAAAGTTTGGCGGCTTTCGCGCCCATTCGCGCCCTCGCGGCACTACGTAATGGTGGGGAAAGCTACAAACCACCGACAGGCCGAGGATAAGCGGTATGCCGACAGGCGCCTTCCCTTTCTTTTTCTGACTCGTATGTGTGTGTGGTTGAGACAGCTCCGTGCCTTCCTTATGAGGACTGGAGATTCAAAACATATACTTCCCCTAATTTTTCTCTCCTTTTTTCTTTGTCCGACCTTTTTTGCCTGTTTTCTACATCTCCAATTGACGAACGGTTCCGACTTCTACCTCCTGTCTTCCTACCCCACATTCTCCTCGACACAATGCAGAGACTCCCGACCCTCGTTCGCTCAGCGGCCCTGCCGCGCCCGGTGCGCTGCTTTAGCACGACGACTGCCCGTGCTGCCGCCGATGTGAAGAGCATTGGTGTTATTGGCGCTGGCCAGATGGTGAGTCGATTCTGGGATGCACAATGCACTAGGACTGTTTGCTAACACCGTTCCAGGGCCTCGGCATTGCCCTTGTGGCCGCACAACGGGCGGGCGTCCCTGTGACGCTCGTCGACGCCTCGCAGGCCTCTCTCGACAAGGGTCTTTCTTTTGCCGACAAGCTGTTGGCCAAGGACGTTGGCAAGTCGCGCATCTCGCAAGAGGACGCCGATGCCGCCCGTGCCCGCCTTTCACCGACGACATCGCTGGACGAGCTCGCTGGCGTCGACATGGTCATTGAGGCCGTGCCCGAGATCCCCGACCTCAAGTTCGACCTGTTCAAGCGCCTCGCCGGCGTTGCCGCTCCTCACACGATCCTCGCGACCAACACGAGCTCCATCTCCATCACCAAGATTGCTGCCGCCGCTGCCGGTGCCTCGGGTCAGCCTCTGGCGTCCGAGGCGGCCGCGGCCATTGCCTCGCGCGTTGTCGCCACGCACTTTATGAACCCTGTGCCGATCCAGAAGGGTGTTGAGATTATCAGCGGCCTGCAGACGAGCCCCGAGACCCTGGCGACGGCCGTGGCCTTTTGCGAGAAGATGGGCAAGGTCGCCTCGACCTCGGCCGACACCCCCGGCTTCCTGGCCAACCGTATCCTGATGCCATACATCAACGAGGCCATTATCTGCCTGGAGACTGGCGTTGGCGACCGCGAGAGCATTGACGCGATCATGAAGAACGGCACCAACGTGCCCATGGGCCCGCTGGTGCTGGCCGATTTTATCGGCCTGGACACCTGCCTGTCGATCATGAAGGTGCTTCACACGGAGACGGGCGATAGCAAGTACCGTCCGAGTGTGCTGCTGGCCAAGATGGTTGATGCTGGCTGGCTGGGCAAGAAGAGCGGCAAGGGCTTCTACGACTACTAGAGGAGAGGGGATTTGTACATGGACCGGACCGGACACGGATTGGATATATGAAGATATGAATATTTGCACGGCTGACGTATTACGGCCCGTTTCCCCCGACTGCCGGTGACTCGTACGGGACGAACGAGGACAACACGGGTGCCAGGACGAGCCGAGAGGACCTGGATAGGACTCGACAAAACCCTACTAAAGTCGATTAAAGAAACATGTCTTGGCCGGAGACGCGGAGGCCATTTGTCGGCGTCGATCTCGGAAGACTGGACGAATGAGGAATGACGAAAGGATCAAAAATAGAGGCCATTGAGCCAGGAACCAAGCTAGAATTGATTGATTGAGCACCATTCAAGCAACAGGATGAACCCCAAAGACTGAGACCAACTGAGAAGAGGAACAAGTCGCCCAAATTGCAGGTCAACTTGGACAATCTTGGACACAAATGCAACTGCGGAAGCGCGGACCCACAATAAAAAAGCATGGCGCCCGCATCCGCGTGTGGGACATTTGGAGATCCCTTTTTTGCTCTATTTTTTTTTGCTCTTTTTTGCCCGAGAGGATGCGTGAGAAAAGTCTGTCCCCATGTCATGTCGGCAGGTCGGCTCTGTATTCTGTCTTTCCAACCCCCAAAACACCTGCAGAGTGCTGGCTCCATATTGAGTGCATTGTACCTGCCGTTGCGAGATAAAACAGAAAAAAGAACAAAAGGAAGTCGCGCCAGAGCACGTTGCCTCCGAAAGGCAAGTACGGTTGGACAAGACGCTAGTGCTTCTCCGGGGAACGGCAGTCGCTCCGCTTTGCGGACATTGATAGCGCCTTCCCAATAACTTTCTTTTCTTTTATCATCCCCCAAACGCTCCTTCTCCATCTTTTCTTTTGCCTCACCCTTCTCCATTTTCCATCCTTAACCCTCTCGACCTTATCTCGCCTCATATCTCACCCTGCATGAGATCACACCGCTCATGACTTCACACGCTGCGAGAGACGCGCTCTCGCTACCCACCGCTCTCCACTCCGGCACTCGCCACCCCAGCCCGGCTGCAGGCATTGGTGCAGGCTCCGGGTCTGGCCCTGGAGTGGCAGGAAGTGGGTCTATCGGCTCGTCCCGAGACGCAAACGGCAACGGCAACAGCTGGCCTGGACGACTGACGTCCTCCTTTCAGAGACACGCTCGCAGTGGCTGGCGGCGCAGGGGCAACGACAACACGATGGCCGCATCATCGCCATCGTCGCCGTCGTCGCACAAGGCCGCCTGGTGGAAGGTGCATCTCTTCCGTGGCATGACCAACGATGTGCGGCGACGCGCCCCCTTTTACCTCAGCGACTGGGTCGACGCGTGGGACTACCGCGTCGTGCCGGCGACGGTGTACATGTACTTTGCCAACATCCTACCGGCGCTGGCCTTCTCGCTCGACATGTTCACCAAGACGCACATGCAGTACGGCGTCAACGAGGTGCTGCTGGCGTCTGTGCTTGGCGCCGTCGTCTTTGCCGTTTTGGCCTGCCAGCCGCTCGTGATTGTCGGCGTCACGGGTCCTATTACAGTCTTCAACTACACCGTCTATGACATTATCGCGCCGCGCGGCACCAACTACCTGGCGTTCATGTGTTGGATCGGGCTGTGGTCGCTGGTTTTCCACTGGATTCTGGCCATTACAAACTCGTGCAACTGGCTGCGCTATGTGACGCGATTCCCCTGCGACATTTTCGGCTTTTACGTCGCCTTCATCTACCTGCAAAAGGGCATCCAGGTGCTGTCGCGTCTGGGCGATGCCGAACCGTTTTACCTGTCCATCTTTATCGGGTTGGCCGTCTTTGTCGTCGCCTACATTTGCGGCGAGGTTGGCCGCGGCAGTCTCTTTACGCACCCGGTGCGCGTGTTCCTCAAAGACTACGGCACGCCGCTGACCGTCATCTTCTTCACGGGCTTCGTGCACATTGGCCGCATGCGCCAGGTGTCGCTCGAAGTGCTGCCGACGGGCATTGCCTTTGAGCCGACCGACGGCACGCGCAGCTGGCTGGTGCATTTCTGGAACATTAGCGTCGGCGACGTATTTCTGGCCATCCCCTTTGCCATCCTGCTGACGATCCTCTTTTACTTTGACCACAACGTGTCGTCGCTCATTGCCCAGGGCACCGAGTTCCCGCTTCGCAAGCCGGCCGGCTTCCACTGGGACCTGTTCTTGCTCGGCCTGACGACGGGTGTGGCCGGGATTCTGGGCCTGCCCTTCCCCAACGGCCTGATCCCGCAGGCGCCTTTCCACACCGAGTCGTTGTGCGTCACTGAGCTCGTCAAGGACGATGAGGACGAGACGGCCACGCCGACAGCTGGCGGTGGAAGTGGCGGCAGCGGCGCCGACGACGAGGGCGGCGAATTCAAGGGCCATCCGCGCAACGCCGTCCACGCGCGTGTCACCCATGTCGTCGAGCAGCGCGTCTCCAACCTCGCACAGGGCCTGCTGACTCTGGGAACCATGACGGGCCCGCTTCTTGTCGTTATTCACTTGATCCCGCAGGCCGTGCTGGCTGGTCTCTTCTTTGTCATGGGCATCCAGGCTCTGGAGGCCAACGGCATCACTGCCAAGCTGTTGTTTTTGCTCCGGGACGTGTCCTTGACTCCCCGCAGCCACCCTCTCAAGCAGCTTGCTCGCGGCCAGTGGCCCGTCTGGGCGTTTGCCGCCATCGAGCTCATTGCTTTTGGCGCCACGTTCGCTATTACCCAGACTGTCGCTGCTGTCGGCTTCCCCGTCTTTATTCTGCTGCTAATCCCCGTCCGCGCCTGGCTGCTGCCGCGCTGGTTTACTGTGGAAGAGCTGTCGGCTCTCGACGGGCCCACGGCGAGTCCGTTTACCATGGAGAGCGTCGGCGGCAATTACGGCGACGACAAGACTTCGCCTCAGCAGACAGGAGCTCCTCGTGTCGGCGGCCTGTTTGACGACTCCGGGATTGCCACGATCGTGCCGAGCGAGGATCCATTAGTCACGAACCTGCGGCAGCGCAGCCGCGAGGATCTGGCCGAGCTGGGCGAGAGCAGCGGTGCGGGCGGTAGCGGCCCTGTTGTGATTGAAATGCAGCCGACCGGAGGTGTAGCGGCGGCGTCGCCTTCGCCTTCACGGACGGGCATCCACAATCGACGCGCCCAGCAGGGCAGTGCCGGCAGCAGTGGAAGCCGTGGGCGGTAAAAAATACGATTATTGATACCATATTGCGACATCTGTTTGTGAATTCTTTTTGCTCTATTTCTCATTCATTTCTTCAGATTGGACACACCATAAATCTCATTCTAGAGTTGGTTAGATTTATATATTTAGAGACGAACAGGGCTAGATAATCATAGATTATAAATGTCGTTGTCTTTATTTAGTCTTGAAACTCCTTTGAATATCCAATAAAAATATAAAACAAAAATTTTCATTGACAAAAAAAGATCACAAAAATGAAACTCCGATACGGGGAATCGAACCCCGAGCTCGACGGTGAAAACGTCAGATGTTAACCATTACACCATATCGGATGTGATTGGCGTGCCCATTGGTTTTGTGGGTCTCATGGACGCCTGTTGTTGAGATAAAGAGGCACGAGTTCGCAATTGGATACACAATACGAAGTAAGGAGAAAAGTAAACAAATAATCAGACGAGCAGCCACTGGGTGCTGTATAATATATATATATCATGTCAAATAGACGAGGGAGCTTGAGAAATAATCATCAAACACACCGGAGTGAAGATAGATGAATTCAATGTCGACATAGATGGATCTAGGATCTGGGGAAACACAAAGGCTGATGCACAGGCTTTGTGTGCGATCGAGATGCTGGATATCTATGAGATTGTCGAAATTGAAGACAGATTGGAAAACAATATGATTCAATCTGCTGTAACGAGCTTCAATAATTTTGCAAAGCCTCCTGAAATGGCCAAAATTGTCAATAAATTCGAAAATCAAAACACACTCGGGCATGAATCATTGCTCCAAAATGTGTATAAAACGAGACCATTCTCCTGTTGTGGAATTGATTCTCAGCATATCTCTTTTTGTCCTATCTCTCCCTTTTGTTTTTGTCTATTTACTTATTTCATAGTTTATATTTATACGTTTCTTTTCCTTTGGTACGACCATCATCTAGAATTTTCTTACCACACCAGCTGCGAGGACCGGGACCGAAAACTGCCGACAAGAACCAAAAGAAAAAGACCAAAAGAGAAACCAAGATGACATCAATAAGCTTCTAGATCCTTTTGTATCCTTCGGAAACACTGCTTTTTGTCGCAAGTCATACATCTCCTCTCTCCATCAAATATTAGAGCATCTTTTCGGCGCCTTGTCGTCCGTCACCAAATAGTCACCGTTTCGATTGTTTTCCTTTGACGAAAGTTCTGGTACATCTTGCTGGCCACCGTTTTGAATACAGAGGGAACAAGCCAGGCAGCTAGGCGGGTATACAGACACCCCTCTCAAGCAGCGCCTTCACAGATTCTTGCCCTTTGCCGCTGATGACTGCCGTCCGCAGAGCACACTGGAGGCGCCGAGGCTGTGAGGCCTACCTCCATCGGAATGCAGTCAGGCGGCAAATGTACAAGATCTCGTGAGCCACTGGATTCTCTTTTAGGATAGATCTCCGAGCGATGTCGATGCTTATGGACACTAAGGATTTGAGAAACGCAAAAGTCTTGAAAAGAGAGGGGTGTGCGAGAAAGAGGATAACGTCACGAGAATTAAACTGCAGCCGACGCCATCCAAGCCCCCCTCGCACGATCATCGATCAATGGTCAATTCGAAGCGTCGATCTCTGTTCGAGAACACGAGAATGACTCCCTGGAAAACGGGAAAGCGAGATAAGAGCAGGTCGACGAGAGAAACAAAAACGAACACTGTTCGAAATAGAGGCGCATAGATCGACGGATACGAGCCATTGAGAACATTCGACATGCTTCCCTTTCTGCCTTCTTTCGTTCTGTAACTTCCAGTTATCTCCTTCGGATACTTTGTTGGAGAACATCGGTAAGCGCCGGCATGAAGATCAGTGGCCATCGAAACAAGTGACGCGTAGGCGTAGGCAGGTAGGATATTCCATGGCCTATGGTCGTCGAGTTTCAAGCGCTCTTGCTTGTTGGTCGTCGCTTGGGGCAATTCTCGGTCTTTCCCAGCCTGCTTCTTCTCTTTCATTTCTCATCAATTGTCTCTGGCACGGACATTGCCCGCTCAGACGGCCAACAGAATGAAATGTCTCCAGCTGTCCGGTCATCGATTCCATTCCGCCGCCTTCTCTTTGCAGTCCAAGAGGCAAGAGGCGCGTGCGCAAGTTTGTCAAGCTATGATCCAGATGCAGACTGCAGATGTTCGGCATTGCCTCTCGCCTTGGCCAGGGATGTCGGTTTCTGACTTTGGTGATGAGCAAGGTTCAGGGGCTTCGAAGGATGCTGCTCAGTCGATGTTCACCGGCCGCCCTCCACCACGTCGAGCCACCCCCAAGCGGACGGACAATATTCAGGCAGAATGGACGCTGCAGGGTGACAAGCCCTGTTCTCGTCTTCTCTCGTGAGGCGAGTGAGGCGAGTGAGGCGAGGTCTCGACGGATGCGGCTCGGTTGACGCTGTCGTTTCTTGCAGACTGTTGTCTCCTTGTTCGCATTCTTGGCCGGCCGTGGCTTTCGCAATCTAGACAAAACTAGAGCAATGTGTTAGCGAGCTGAGTGAGGCGCGCGGGAAGGGAAACAGGTGAAAAACAAAAAGTAGGGGAGGCAATTAAGGACAAAAAGACCAAAAAAAGTGATGAACAAGTGACAACCCTGGTTTTTCTCTGCCCTGTCCATGACCCATCACCCTCTTTTTTCGGCACTTTTAACTTTACCCAAATGAAGCCGTGGCCGTTCTCTTGCATTCACCCGCCCGTAAGGGTGACGGAAGTCTATACTCTCGTCAATAAAGGGCACATGGCACACTTAAATTATTTTGGAGAGCATTTGGGTGGCTGGAAGCTGGTGAAAGTTGGCGATGTCAGTAAATCAGATAGTATTGGAAAAAGTTAGTACTGTGGGGGTTTGAAAAAAAAATTACACGACAGAGGACAAAATTGGATCGCCATGAACTTCCACTTGTCCGGTCTTATACTTTAGTACGTAGAGTATAGGACCTTGAGGAGATAGAATTGAACATCTCAAAGTCACACGCAGAGACTCATGATGGAATGGTCGACCTTGTGAACCATGGTTCGAGATACTGAGCACGGCACCACGTCGGCAAGGGACAGAGGGCGTATGTCCAACATCCCTTTTCTCCTCCAAACAGTTTCCCGAGACGAGAAAATCAAAAGAAACTCGAGAGTAAATGGATGAGGACTGGCATCTCGCGCCCTTTCCTTCCATTTTGGGATATTGCGATCACGGCTCTTGCCTGTTTGGGACACAGCAACGTAGCATCAAGGCCGTTCTTTTCTTGCTCTCCCGCCTCTATGTGCGTCATTTGATTTTTGTGCCCTTCCCAAGTGCCTTTACTTTTCAGTTCTCCCTTTCCAGTCTCTTAACCGGCGTGTTAAGGCTGTTCTGTCACCTGGTTTTGTAACGAGGCTGGAAAGAGCTGCTGTTGGCCAACGACCCACTTTATTTTCGCTTCTGGCCAATCATGCTACACTATTTCTGCCTAAAAGCGGGAACACAGCCAAACAGGGCAACCACGCCTCGTAAACGCCCCTTTTGGACATGCTCATACTTCTTTTGTGTTTCTTATATACATATCTTTTTATTGCCTTTCCTCAAAAGAGGCAGGAGCCGTCGTATGATCTTTCTGCTTTCCTTGGCTCCTTATTACTTTATCCGCTTTTGACCTTTGCCCCTGATGAATACCGGAATCTCCATTCTTTTCATCTTTTGCATATTGTGCTTTTCCTGGTTCCTCCTTGCATCGAGTCCCCATTTCGCCCCCCTTTTCGCTTTTCCTGGTCGGCCAATCTATCTGTACCTTCCAGCCACCATGGTTTATATGCTGTTTTCAGATTTCTTGGTTCTGATCTCGTCTGCCATTTTCTGTGCCGGCCGCATCTCCCCACTAGAATACTCCACAGATATGACAGGGTCGAGTTCGGGCGGATTGTCCAGAGCCAGGAAAATCGAGGGTGGCAATACAAAGGAAGAGGTGTCTAGTCGAGCCATCACGATATGTCACGTGGATACCGGCCATGAGCAGCTCGTATGCCATTTTTATACCTTTTGTACCCTTTGAAACCCTTGCGTTCTCAAAGACCGTCAAATAGTTCGGTGCCGTGAGAATGCCCGACGACTGCGAATGCGACTGTGACTGCAGCTGTGCTTCGTATCAGTCATGGCTGCATATGTGCGTGTGGCATGCATTTTGTCCGTCTTTCCCCCCCCCTTCCTATTCTTCTTTGACTTTTCGGGTTCTGGGCCGTGTTATCACACGCAACACGCAGCCTGCAGCACGCATTCAGATCTCGCCTCAAAAACAGAGAGAAATCCTGATTACCCCTCAAGCCTTTCCAACCAACCATGTCTAGGTGCTTCCCTCTTTATCGTCACCTGCTTTCAGAGCAGTGCTGTAGCACGCAAGAACCGGTAGGCAGGCCCAGTAGACGAATGGAAAATGCAAGTTGGGGAGCATGTTGGGCATAAGAGCCAGCGGCCACTGGGATTATGGCACAGATACGGAGTACAAATGGGGCGAAAAGAAGTGTACGTAGGCTGTACTCTGATAGCACAAGGGCGTAGGCACACAGCGTCAACACAACGTACAAAGGCAAAAAAATTCCCGCTGCTGTGCAATGCGAGAAGTGGAATTTGTCCTTTTATTTTGCCCTTCTTTTTTCTACCAGTGCTCCCTATTCTCTGTATTCTTTCTTTACTCGTTCCACTGCCATCCGACAAAAAAGAATAGCACGAAATTTCAACGGCTCGCATGACACGCACATGTGGTTACAGCGCATGATGTGGACGGATAAGAGAGGAGGAGTAAGGAAGAGGCGGAACATAAAAAGTGAGAAGACGGAACATGGTCTTCCTACCTCTCATTTGTTATAAGTAGCATTATTATTTTTAGTAAAAGATGATAATGGCAGCTGACAGTGAGATACGAATGAAAAGCTTGTGTCTTTCAATTTTCGAGATGTAGATTCTGGTAAATATGGTTGAGCTTAGATAGTCGGGCTATATAGACAGGATGTGAGAGAGGCGCACTGGATCGCAATCTTGGGGTCATTTGTGGATAGCGTATATAGGAGATAATAGTGAAAAGAAAGAAGTTGAGGATACGAAGAGCAAGAGGAAACAGAAAACAGAAAACAGAAAGCATTACATCAAGTACAAAAATCCAGTGTAAAAAGAAACAAGTCAAGCATAACAAACAAACGAAGGGTATTGTCCTGTGCTTTAAAAAGGGTAAAAAAGTAAAAGGAGGAAGCAAGCGAGAGCAAGAAGTGAATGGAACAAGACGGTAGTTGAAAAGGAGAAAGAGCACTGAAAAAGAAGTTGGAAATCAAACGTAAAAACAATATAGACAACCCCTGTCTGACCCTTCCCTGTCCGAATAAAAAATGGGTAGGTAGTGAAAGACCGTGAAAACGAATGACTGAGAAAAGAACTGCTCGCCGGCCGCCACAATCGTAATACTTGCAGAAAATGTTGAAGAAATGGCAGAGTGAGATCAAAATAAACCAAAAAGAACTGAAATGAAAAGAAATGGACAAATGAAACAAATGAAACAGACCATCATAAACACTCCACACTCCTAGAACACACATAAAATAACAATAAAACGCCGCCGCCTTATCGCCTCCTTTTTTGTCGTTATTCTTCGTTTTTATATTGCTGTAAAAATATTTCGTATATCATAGCTATGCCGTACTGCCGTACACGCTGGTGCTCGTGTTTGAGCCGGCTGTAAAGCTGTGTTTGCGCTTGAGGAGACCGTCGTTGCCGTCAGTTGGCGAGTTGGAGAAGTCGGTGGCTGCGGTACCAGTGCCGATTGTCGTCGCCGTTGTTGCTGTTGAAACGCTTGTACCGCCCGTATTGCTGCGGTCGAGGCCACTGCCGATGGAAGAAGATGTGTGGTGGCCCATGCCCGCGCTGTAAGAAGATGTACGCCCGCTGGAGGTATTGTTGCTAAGTGCTGCGATTGACGTGGCTGAGATTGATGCTGACGCGGCGCCAGAGGTGCCAGCGCCAGTTCCTAGAAAGGCCTGAGAAAAGTCGTGTGGTGGTGCCAGCGGTGCGCTCATCTGTGGCATCGAAGTGTAGTCCGTCATGCCATTATTGGACATGGATGATGTTGAAGTGTTGCGGTAGCCCACGCCATTTCCAGCGCCCGTCCGGGATACTGATGACGACATGCTGAAATCGAGCGGTGCGGTAAGTGGTGCCGATGTAGGGAAGTTGTTTGAGTAGCTTGTGGCGTAGCTGGTGGCATAACCAGACGACGAGACAAGACCGTTGAGACTTCCCATTTGTTGCTGGCGCGGCGTGCCGGCAGTTGGCGAGAGGGCCCCAGCGGCATTGCTGACGCTGCGGTACGGCGAGCCCCCAACGCCGGTCGTGCGGAGATCAAGACCCAAGGGCAGTGTAGCTGAAGCGGCGCGGAGGCGCGAGGATCGGTTCTGACTGTTGTTGGCTGCTGCTTGAATAGCTGGAGACGTTTGGTACCCCGGATAGGCCATGTGCGTCGGTGAATGGACGGTAGAGCCTTCCTACATTGTCAGTTGACGGGGTGTCCTTGGATGGAGAAAGAGAGAGAGGGGGAGAGAGAGAGGCAAACTAAAACAGAGGGAAGAAAGACCTACCAGAATATGAATCGTAGCCACTGAGGCCGGCCGACGACGATCCGTTACCAAGTCCGTCAGATGGGTACAAAGCCGACCGCCCCGGGCTGGTGCTTCCAGTTCCTCCTGCCGCGCTGCTGTGGTGGTAGTTGCTGTAGTCGAGCGAGTCGCCCTTCCAAGACATGCTAGACCGCAGAGGCGACTGTAGGTTATCGGAGCGAGAGCGCGACACAGTTTCGCGGAGTTGAAGCGGCTGGAGTGTGCGGATATGGTGGCGCTGAGACGAAGATTGACCGGGGGTGCTCGAATTTTGGCTTCCATCGAGGGTTCCACTTCCGCTATTCTGGCGCGTATACGGGATCGACGTGCGCGGGCTCATGCCCGATCCGCTGCCGGCTGTTGTCGTAGCCCCGGTCACTCCGGAATTAAGGCTCGAGTAGCTGCCGTAGCGATGGTCCGTGTTTGTTGTCGGCGACAGAGGCGACAAGATATCAGAGCTGCCCATGCCACCCGTGCCTGTTGACCCAAACCCGATGTTACCAAATCCAGGGCTCAGTCCTGTTGGTGAGAGGTGGTGGCTGTGATGACTGTGCTGGAGGTGTGCATGCTGCGAATGCTGAGAGTGTTGCTGGCTCTGGTCGTCTCCGCCGCTGGTGCTGGTGCCATCGGCCCGCCGAACATCGACCATCAAGGGACGCATCATATGATCCGAGTATGATGAAGCCGCTGCAGCGGCTGCTGCCGCAACACCGTAGTCGACAGGTGAAGCCATGGGTGTGCCCAGGCCGTGGACCGCTCCGTAGGGCGAATGCAATGCCTGAACATTGTCAAAGTCGTCGGGTACCGCGCGCATCTTGATCATGCGCTCCCGGTCGTCTGCCGCAAGGCGCTTGATTTTGGCGCGACTACATGGTTAGAGTGGATACAGCGAGGATGTTGTTTGAGGAGGAAGACATACCGGTTCTGGAACCACACCTGCACCTGACGTGGGCTCAAGCCAGGGATCTGGCGCGACAGGCGCTCGCGATGCGCGGCATCCGGATGAGGCTGCTTGGCAAACTCACTCATAAGGAAACGTGTTTGTTGGTGGGTGAGGCTGTTCTGTTAGAAAATTGATCAAAGAGCAAAGTTAAATATGGCGCGTCGCCAACAGAACCTACCGGAAACGCTTCATCTTCCTCCGTTGGGCCGTCCGCTCGGCAGCAGTCTGTGGTGGGGCCGATACTCCCTCGCCCTCGCCGCCTTCGCCCATCTCTTCGTCGTCGATAAGATCATCGTCGTCCTCTTTAAGGCCAGAGTGATCCTCGGCACCGCTGCCAGCAGAGAGGATATCGGGCTGCTGCTGCTGTAGGACCGAGGAGAGCGGGTTTGCTGCCATGGACACAACATCACTACCGGGCACGCCGCTATGGCTTCCATGGCCGTGCTGGCCATAATGGTGCTGATTGTGCTGATGATGCTCGCTTGTGGCGGTGGTTGGCGTTGGCGGGGTCTTTCCTCCCAGATTGTGCGGTGTTACCGTTGTTTGTGAGGCACCGCTGGCTGAGTGCTGGCGAAGACCGAGGGGATCTATGCTGCGTCGATGGTGAAGACCAAGAGGCGAAGCCCCGGCGTTGAGGGATGCATCGTCCTTGATGCTGCCATTGCCGCTGCCGTCGCCGTTGGTGCCTGTGGATGGCCGGGTCTGTGCTTGGCCGCCAGAGCTGGTCACACCATTATTGTTGGTGGTGTTGCTGGCGCCGGTGTTGGCCGTTGAGTCGACGGTTCCTCCAGATCCCGTGCCGCTGCCACTGCTTCCACCGCCTCCGTTTACATGATCGTAGGCCTGCGCGGCGAAAATGGGCTCGGCCGGTGGTAAGAAAGAGTACTGGCCCGACCACTCGGTGGCGGCGTTGGACAACGGCGTCTCAAAGCCCGTGTTCGACATGCGTGTACCGGGACTGGGCGGCGAGTTTTTGAGAGAGAGCGCAGAAGACGAGGATGTCTCCAGCTTGCTAAAAGACCAAGGATGGCTCAGTTCCGTATCGCTGCGTCGAGTAGCGAGCATTGGATGGATATGTAGAAAAGATGGAAGGGAAAGATAGATGATAAAGATAGAATAAATGAATGATAGACAAGGGATGAAAGGAGAGACAGGAATAAAGGGAAGGCAACAAATGTGATAGAAGAGAAACGAGTTGAAGGAACGGATGGGAAGAGAAGACAAAAACGATAGAAAGACAAGACGTTGGCGATGATATTGTAGCTGCGATAGATGAAGCGTGGGAGAAATAGATGAATGAAGAGCAGAGAAATGAAAAAAAAAAGAATGTGACCTATCTCTCTTGCCTCTTGTCTGCCATAAAGGGGACAAAAAGAAGAAAAAGGAGGAGGGGGGTAGAGGGGGTAAATAAAGTGAAGAGCCTGGTTGGAGAGCAGACTGTGATTTTGGAGAGACAAGATCGTGGATGGAGAATATGGGGAGATGGGGCACCGTCCAGAGCAGGACTGGGGGGTGAAAAGACCGAAAAGACTGAAAAGACGGGTAGACGGACAGACTGGACAGGTCAAGACTGGTAAAAACTGACAGTTAAGAGATCCCAAACGGACACTGACAGACAGGGACAGACGGAGACAGAGTGAGCGCGCGACTGGACTGTGCCGCGGACGGAACAGGTTCTCTAAGCAGTAGCAGGCGAGGCAAGGTATACAGGGCAAATAATGGGGAGGCTGAGGGAGGGGAGGGGCGTAGGTAGGGGGAGGGGTGTGTGCGGTTGTTACTTCTGCACGTTGTAGGCAGATGTGAAAGAAGACGGAGAGGTGAGGTGGGAGGGAGTGTTGTGGAAAGAAGGACAAGGCAAAAAATAGAGGGGAAGATCCAAGAGGGGGGGCAAGGGACGGAGGAGCGACGACGAGGGTTGAGAAGGAGAAGGATGCGAGTGGAGGAGACAGGCGACAGGCGATGACAAGCAGCAACTGTCAGTGGGTGAGGTATAATGAAGAGGAATAGGTAGTCGTGCAAGACGATTGTGTGGCTGTGGACGCTGAAGCTCGGTGTCGACTGGTCCTGTATCTCTTGTTGACGGTGGACTGTCGAGACTGGATCTTTTGTTTCTTTTTGTTTTCTTTTTTGGAGATGCTGGACCGTCGATCTTGCCTAGGAGGGACAAAATGCACGAAGCCAAAAAAGAGGTAAAAGTGGTGGAGGGACGGACAGGGAAAATGGAAAGAGAAAGGATAGACCCAGGAGAGGCCCAAACTGGTCGGTCTCGATCTTGGTTCCGGTCGATGACGAAGAAGATCTCTCTTATTTTTTTTTGGTAGCTTTTTGGAGGACAGAGTTTGGGGTCGGTTTTTCTCGGAAAAGGGGGGTGCTCTTGGGTATACCCAGTTGTGTACCCTGTGTCGTTCTTTCCGTTCTTGGTTTTATTTCTTCTTGACATTATTCTTTCTTGCCTGTTTTGTTGTTTTCCCCCAACTGTTCGTTCCTTCCGTTCTTGATTTTTTACAGCAAGCTTACACCCGCCGCCTTCACGTTGAGCGCAGATCAAACCAAAAGGAAGGCACAAGAGAGACAAACAATGGAAGGTGCTTGAAAGGCGGGATTGTGAGGGATTGGGAAAGAACGGTACAGGCAAGGAAAGAGCGATGCAGGCCAGAAATAAAGTGCACGAGAGAATGGGGAAAACGGTGATCAGACAGGATTAGGGAGCCTGTCGGATTGCAGAGCGAGACGGACGAGCCACAGAGTGCCCTATTTTCTTATTGTTTTAAACGGACTGCAGCAATTTGTGTTTCCTCTACTTCCTGGCCCTGCCGATATGGCGTGGCCATGGCAGGGTGGCTGTTGGACAAGGACGAGACGGCGGAGGGCGACTGACAGGGAAGGAGCAAACAAACAACTGGTGAAATAGTGGAGGAAGGCACGATGGATAGAGTACAATACTGTATAAAGGCATATGGAGCAGAATAAAAAAAGACCAGATGAAATAAATGGAAGATGGCGTGGAGAAGAAACAAAATAAGAACTAGGAAATAGACGAATAGAGGAGTAGGGGATTTAGGAAAGATGTTGATGTGAAGGCGGACAGGGACTATTCAGAGGGTGGCCTCATATGGGAGGCATATTGACAGTATTTGCGGGGAGTTAAAAGGGACAATTTGGAGTTAAAAGACAACTTGTGCATATAAAGTATAGCTTTACCATCTTTGACAACAAGGTATTTTAGTTCACAGAGAAAATCAGAGAAAAGACTATGGCTCTTTGCCAGAACCAACTTTGTGCTATTGAAATGTACTTTATTCTGAAAGAAAGAGAGTAAAGACAAAAATAAAAACTCTCATCTAGTAAAAGTATCGTCAAGACGAAGACCAAAAGAAAAATGATGACCCTGGTCCTTGCTCTTCTGTGCTCCCGAGTGGACAGGGTTGACGGGAGATGTGGCAGGTGGTTAACGAGCATACATGGGAAGGATGAACAGGGGGGAAGCAGACGTTCCGTTTTTTTCTTTCTTTCTTTCTTTTTTTTTCTCTTGAGGAAGAGTTATACGGTACCTGGTACAAGGCTGTAGAAGGCAGCTGAGAGTCAAGAGCAAAGGGCGGCGAAGGTAGGGGGTTGTTGAGGCTGTCTCCCATGTACTCTTATTTGTTTAACATTTTTATAGAGCAAAGATGAGGAAAGAAAGGCAAATGAATTTTCAGAGCTGCTTCCTGTTGCTCCTCCACCCCACCCAGGCCCTGGAACGTTGAGAATTTCGGCTGAATTGAGCCCATGCCGCGTGCCCACGGAGGGACGTGGACGAGCTCTCCGAGGACATTTGAGTCCTAGATCCAAACGGGCTTTTATGTGATAGCGTGTTGCGGCAGTTTTTACTTAAGCTTTTTTTTAGGACAAAAAAGACCATCGAGACTTGTTGTAAATCTAAATGCCAGATATCGCGCAGCTGAACTCGGAGTTTGAAAAGGCAGGCATCCAGCAGCTTGTTTGAAACGAACATGCAGAGGCCACAGCCCGCTGGCGAGGGACCAATAGAACAACAGAAACGAAAGCCAGTCCTGTTTAGCCCTTACGGTATGAGAAGCAGCAAGCAACAAGCAACAGGGGGAATGGGGAGATCCAGTGGTTTTGCTTCTGTGCCTGAAGGCGTTGGTGTTGGCGAGTGGCTCTTTTCTTTCCAGGGACAGGCCAGTATGAGCCAGGGGAAAGAAAGGCAGGCAACAGAACATGTCTAAAACGGACCAATAGGGGAGGACACTCGCCGTCAATTCAGCATAGCTCTCGCTGGGGATGCTCGAGAGAATGTGCAGTTTGATCCTGTGCACTTGGGAGGAGATGGGTGGAGGAGGAACCGTATGACAGAAAGCTTGCGTGCATGGACCAGGGCGTGTGGGTAAAGGGAAGAACAAAAAGGGAAAGGAAGCAAAGAAGAAAGCCATGATGGGCGTGTGTTGAACAACTTGAGTGTCGTCGAGGAGGGAGGGGTGCGGATAAAGCGGTATTGAAAAGGGCAAAAAGAAAAGAGATGGGGAGAGAAGGGTGGAGAAAACAAAAGCTTGGGTAGAAAAAGCAAGTAGAGAAGTTTAATAGAAGCCAAATAGAATGGTGTACAAGCGTGAACAGTGATAATAAAAAAAGTTAGAAAAAGAAAAAGAAGCACGACCAACGCTTGGGGACATATCCGATGCAGAAGCACAAAAGATACGGGGCACGTTTTGTGCCTTCTTTCAACGACATGCTACGACGTTGTCTCCAGACAGGGGTAGGTAAAAGCTGGAGCGACGTGCAAGTGGTCGAAAGGCAGGTGGCAAAAAGAAAAAGGAAACAAGAAGGAGGGCCGACCGGGGGAAGCTTTACAGAGAACACAAACATCACTACAAAGTACGACGTCCGCAGCGATCTCCTGCTTGAACTTGTCTTTTGTGGGGTTTGGTACTGGGGCTGAGGGGAAAGGGTGTGTTGTGTGAAGAATACTTGATAGAGGACGTGCGTGGAAAGGAGGCAAAAGGAGAGGGACGAAAATCAAAGGGACGATCGCCAGGGCAGATCGTTTTGCGACTCCAAAGTGAACGTAAACGAAGCAGAAGAAGTAAAAAAAGTCAAAATTACCCTACCCTCTGCATGGAAAATGCAAAGAAGGAGGGGTCCTTTGTGAGAGAATGCCAATGAAGGAGGGATTATGCATGATGCGGACTTTGAGTTGGCGAAATAAGTTTGTAGGCCCTTTTCTTCATAAAAATAAAATAAAAAAAAGTTGGGACAAAAAACCCGACTTTTCCCAAAAATCAAATGAACCAAAGAACTGCATTAGGAACCCAAAAGAGTGAACTTGCATGAGAGACACAGCCTTGATCTTAGACAAGACACAAACTCAGATGCTGTGGACGGTGGGATGTCGACACCAAAGACCAGACATGAGACACGAAATCAAGAGAAACAAGTCTCATTGAAGTGGTAAATAAGATGAGAGTGGGAATAAGAAAATCGAAGAACATAAAAGACTGACAAAATACGACACCTCGCTCAAGGACTACCATTCTCGGTCCCGTCGACGTGGTCCGGACCTAGACGGACTCTTGCGGAGAAGAGAGCACGGATGGTTCGTCAAAACCGAGAAAGCAGGCAAGGACCAAAGAAGGGTTATGAGAAAAAAAGGAGGGAAAAAAGGAATGGAAAATACCGAGAGTCGAGCCAAAAGCTGAGAGAACCAGAGTATCAAGAGTGGCGGGTGTGGCTGTCCGTTAACGAGAAGGAGGGAGTGCACGTACATTTCAGCATGCAGAATACATGCATGTGTGCATGGCATGCATAAGCCTCTACTTCGTGTTAGTGCAGCAGAAAAAAAGGGTGCAGAAGTTACAGGGGCTTCCTATCTTTTCTGTACGTCGTATTTTGATCTGGCTTGGCTCGGAAGAGAGTGTTGAGCAACCATGATTGCACTGCCTAATACCGTTGAATGTTACGGAGCACTGTCCGCCCATCCCATCTCGCCCATTTAAATCCAGCCCCTCCAACCAGGTGTCTTGTAAGTTTGGGTAGAGGAATATCAAGGATATCTCTCGTTCCCGAGCAGGAGCCGACAGAAAGAAGAAAGTAAAATAAATAAATAAAAAAGAAGAGAGAAAAAGGGACCGCTTGGAACGGCTTTACTACAGAACGACCGAGAAAGAAACGAACCACGCGATCGGACAAGCTGGTGGTCAAACAAGATGCCAGAAGGACCAACTGCACAAGGAGAAACAAAACAGAAACCGCAACAGCCACACATAACACTGCCCCACGGACAAAATCAGGACGAATTTGGAGGAGATCGAGACGTCATGTTGGAGGAGGCGGCACGGCGGGCTTTGAGGAAAGTACAGTAGACTGTTGCCAAACAATGTGCGGCACAGCCAAAACTCGTGGTTTTTTGGCTGGATTTCTGCTGTTAATATGGCCCCCAAAAACCCCAAAGCACTGCTGCAATGGCGGTTTCTCAGTCTTGTGTGGTCGAGATTTCGCCAGGGCAAGACACATACAGGGCGGTCGATCTCCGAGTTTATTTGTCTTGTTTCGTCTTACATCGCTTCCTTATTCTTTGGTGCACTTCTTGGGAATGTCTTTTTTATTCTCTATTTTTCTACTTTGCCCATTTTCATTCCCTCGTTCCGTACCCATAGAAAACACATTTACACTGGGCTGACAGGGTTGGATGCACGACAGCACAAGATGCCTGGGTCTGGGTAGTCATACGAACGACAGGGGAGACAAAGAAACAGAAGAAAAAAAGGAAAGAAAAGAGGGCTTGTGTATCGTGAGATGCTCTTACCCCTGTCCATTTCTCGCTTCCATATGCCCCATACAGGGGAGACAAGGCGAGGAAGAAAAACCTAGGACAGCAACAAAAGGAAAAAATAGAACCCTAGAAAGCAACAAGCATCAACATCAAGATCTGTTGTGTGCCCAGACAGGGGGGAGAGGAAAAAGAAGAAACGACGGTTCGCAGGCTACCAGGGCTTTCAGGAACAGTAATACATCCACTCTTGGGACACCAACAGTTGCTTCCAACAGTGGGTTCCCTCTTGATGGCGTCTCTTCCCTCCCGTCATGTTTCATCCGGAACGAAGAAGCTCGGCGCGGTGACTTTAATTTTCTGTCGTGCCTGGAGCGCTTCTTCTTTGGCTTCCCTTTTATTTCATATTTTATATAATTATTTGATTTTACTCAGCTCTTTCCGTCTTCGCACTTATTCGCATTTTCATTGTTTGCACCTTCCCTCGCTGCCTCTCTGTCATCATCCCATACCCATGCCCATACCTCCTTCCTTCTTCAGCCTCTTGCCTCTTTCACAAGTCACCGAGCCTGAGCATTGTCAATAGCGCTAGCCATATCCGGTTAAAGCGATCACTTTGCCTTTCAACTCAAAACACACGAGGCAGGTACCTCATCGCGGGTGCGTAGTATTGCATTTTGCACGGCATGCAAAAGTCTGGAGAGCATTCACATATTTCCATACGTATTCACTTATACGGTGTGCAAAGAAAAATATTGCATACACGCCCCTATATAGGACATGAAAATGGAGCAAAGGAAGAAGGGAAGACGAGTCACAAGAGGGACCACAAACGCCAAAAATGGACGGAGACGGAAAAGAAAAAGGGGAAAGCCGCAGGTGGGCTCTACGAATAGAATAACACGAATAATAAACACGGTAATAGACAAGAGACATGAGAGAGACACGACGGTCACGAGAGACAAAGAGAGACAGCAGCGGCTGAACGCGTTTGCAACGCGCTCCGCGTTCCCATGCGCTCCATCCCGAGCCACGTCTTCTTTCATGCCTCTGTTTTCTTCTGACTGAATATTTTAGTCCTTGACGTCGACCGATACCGTCGGCCTCTCGTCCCGTACGGCACGTTCTCGAGAAGGCCCGAGTCTGTTGTCTTGTGGGGTCTTTTTGCATATTCTCGACAATACCATCCTTTCTATCGCTCCTCCAATTTCTTGTCTTTTTACTTTTTTTATGTTGTTTTATACAATTTTCTGTCCCCCACTGCTGTCATTCGTTCGTGCCTGGAAATGTCAGACTGTTCTCTGCTATCCCCACCATCCTACCGGCCCATGCCCTGGCCGTGCCGCCAAAGCCACATCATGCTTGTCCTCTGTGCCGCAATGCCCTTGCATTTTGAACTCACATTCATTTTCCCTCTGAGAAAGTATTCTCTGGTTTCTCTTTTTACAAAATCAATACTTTATCTCCACATTAGCAAGCGACGTTCCGACAATCCGTGGGGATGCAAGGGCAGAAGCCACGGGTAGTTTGATGCCATAAAAAAAGACAATAAAAAGTGTGGCACGATGCGAGCGGGAAAGACAGAGTTAAAACAGGAACAAAAGACACAAGACGCACCGAGACATGAACGAGGCGTAAATAGTGCCCATCATGTAGGAACAATCCGAACCCCTACAGAGTGGACGATGTGAGATCATGAGATGAAATAAAAAGAAGACGAGACAAATATTTCTCGATAAAAACTAACCGTCGAAGTAGAGGGACGACTATTAGATGACAGAAAGTACGGCGTACTGTAACATTCAAAAGTATGCCCTGCCAGATGTGGTCAAACCAAAGGGGTCAAAGTTGTGGTTCTCGATTTTGCCGGAAGCAACCCTATGGTATCTACCACATCCAGGATCCTCGCTAGTGTTTTTATGGGTGCATCTCCCGCATTTCCTTCACCTTCTTTTCACCCCTTTCCTCTCAAAACTGGAAGGTCATTTGCATACAACGTTGTGTCTCTGAGCTCACTTTATATTCCAGACAACAGCCAGACTTTACTATCGGTATTGTCAAGTGCAATTTCGTCTCTTCTTTGAGCTTGTTTATTAGCATTTGCGCGGCCACATGCCGGTTTCGGAACAAATACCACCAAATTGTTGCTTTCCATTTATTTCACGTGGGAAGCTCTATATCTTTGGCGTCCATAAATGTTGGCGAATTTGGCGTTTCCACACTCTTACTCGTCAAGAGGCCTTCCGCACAGTCTCTTTTTTAAATCATTCATAAATTTCAAGCGCGTGAAGACACTTGTTGCCATAAGCCTTCTAGAACGTTTAAATTGGCATAACACGGCAGTGGCTGTGTGCAGATTACGCTTTGTCCCCCCGCCGTCTTGGTAAAGCTCAAACAAGAAGAAGTAAAAAAAAAAGAAACGCTCTTGGGCAGAGTGAGCGAAGGGTCATTCATGACTGGAAAATAGGATGGAATGTGGAAAGGAAACGCCACCAAAATATAGACACAGAGACACACGGGCACAGGAACCGAGACATTGTCAGGGTAAATCCCCGAATGCGTACATGCACATACACGAGCACTCGCACACGCACAGAGAGCTAAGAGAGAGGACAGCACAACACGTCGAACCGGTTGCTGTTGACTTACGGGACGCGTTTCGGGAATGAAAGGAAGGAAGGAGAAGGGGGAAAGAGGCTGCAGAACAAGAACGAAGAGAACACAAGAGCATGTGAGACATTGAAAAGGTGGGAGCACAAGGAAAGAACGACAAGGATGAACACGAGATATGCCACAGACATGTGGGGGGAAGGACTGGAAAAGTGCAGAGAGAGAAAAGAATCGAGGCGTACAGGTTGCACAAGACGACAGAGACAAGCGAGTCAAAGTAAAGCCACTCAACAATCAAGCCTAAAAAGAGAAAGAAGCGCAGAAACACAGACACAAAAAAGACTCTTGGAGATACCGAAAAGGAAGAGCCGGAAAAGCCTCCAAATTGACATGTCTTGCCCAGGTTTCTGGCTTTTCTGGATCTCTTGGTCCTTACCTGGTCCGTCTTCCTTTTTTTTAAAAAAAAAAAAAATTATTACCAAAATTTTGCCAAAGGACTGAGTCTGATTTTAGGTACTTTAGATACAAACGCACAGAGAACATGATGAATAGGAACAAGAGTTGTTGGCGTAACACAGAGCACGCCCATAGTCGTGATTAGCAAATGGACATTTGATTACGAGAAGAGAGGGGCATTTGTCGGTACGTAGCCGTCACATCGGAGAATAGTATGCAGAGGTGGGAAGGTACAGACTAGAAAGGCAAAGGAAAGAGAGAGAAGTAAACTAACAGCCAACAAAAGGTATGAATCAACCTGAGGGAGCACAGAACAGTTTCAGAGTGTATATTGACTCTGTTTCTTCCAAACCTGCCTCTATTTTTGGTCTGTGGCTCATTTAATTTGCACCATGTTGTGTATTTTACACCTCTGGAGGAGCCTCTTCTGTGTTTATTTCAATGTTAAGTTGATGGCACAATCTATCTATTTCCACGAGGATTCGCTTTTTAGATTGACAACCCAAAGCTCAGGTCCTCTAAAGCATGCCAGATAGCAATAGATCTCGACAAATTGTACTCATATAGAGATCGTATTCCCGTCTTGGCCACTAACAGAGAACTGATCGCCACAACATGATATAAATGATAGAATTTAGATATAAAAATATTATGTGCCAACTGTATTAAGCATGCAAAACATCCAAAACAAATGCACACAATGCTGACTGCAGCATCGCATGCACCAACATGCAGAACACGACACGTGCCTTCCACGAAAGGAAGCGAGTTGTCAGAAAACTGGCACTTGACACAATCGATCGGCTAGACTTGCTACTCTTTTTGCCTTATATCCTGATAATTGACTTTCAATTCAGTCTTGCCTTGCAATGTAGGCTTTCTGAGAGAACCATAAAAGAATTGGACGGCATCGCCAGCATCAGGCTTACAACAGATGGACGTAGCAACATCCAGTGAATGAGAAATACAAGAGGACGAGAAAACAGCGACAAAAAACTTACATGTCATTTTTTGAGATATCGTCGTCTGTTCCGCAAAGAAAACGGCCAGCCAACCGGAAGTCACACTTACAGCAGCCGGAGCGGATCGAGCAACATATTCGAGAAACGAGAAAGGGCCCGCTGGCATTTGCGTTATTGTCCTGTTTTTGGCCTTTTTCTTCCTTACTTTGTGAGCAGCTTGTGCGCCTCATACCTTGAGTTTCGCAACAGGAAACTGTCACTAGCCGTTGCATCTCCGCCTAGGCTCGACGGGTTCTTCCTATCGTTCTGCATCGTGAATCCGTTCCGTGGCCGTTGTCCTCAACCTGTGATCCTCGAAAGATTTGGACTTTCCTCTTGTCTCCGGTTTCCTGTCTCCTGCCTTTCCGTTTTCGTGGCAGTCGCATTGTCGTATTGGCGACGGTATTGAAAATAGCTGACCATGCACGCAGTAAGGAAGCGTACAGCTAAAGTGAAGGATAACCAACTCGAACCGGATTGTTTTGCTTCCACACGGGATGACAGTAGTACTGTTCATTTAGCATACTTCTGGCGGACGTATTTCGAGCTTATGGCGATAAGGTGCTGGAAGCGACAAAATATGTCACGATTTGTAAGGCGTTGGGCCGCTCCTTCCCATTTTCAATATCCCGCAGCCTTGCAGGAAGCAACGTTCTTTGGACCTTCCTCTTCCAGCCCAGCATGGAGGAAAGCAGGACCGGGACACTTGATCAGGAAAGAGCGATCCCGCCCCGAAAATATCCCAAGGCTCTTTCCTAACAAAAGCATGATCGTGGCTGCGGCCGGTCGCTCCTCCCCTCTCTCTCCGTGGATCTCAAACAAAAGCTTAATCCTGTTTTCCCCTCGCCAACTGCGATTCCCCCCTCTCCCTCCTTCTATTCCATCTTCCCATCTTGTTTTTGTTATGATATGGCTCTTATTCTGCGACAGTTCTCAACTCCTGCGTTTCGATATCCGACCGATATAACATATGCCACGACTTACACACCAGCGGCATGACTTTTTCAATCGAGATGAAGAAATCACGCACGGTCAGAAAACGCCGAAAACGCTCAGCAGCTCCCAATAAACAAGCATTAAAACAAACGAACAAAAGACAACAGACAACCAAAATCGATCGATCCAGTTGACCAAACATGCCGGTTTTCGTCATGGCGATTTGCATCGCCGTCGTGTTTTGTTTACACCGCCTTCTTTAGGCTGCCTTTCCCCATTTAGCATCGACTTAGACGACAAATCCACACCCTGGCTCCTCACAAGGCTGCGAGCGAGCGGCTGAACCGGATCTGCGACGCTCAACGTCTGGCCTTTTGCCTAACAAAAAGGCAAGCAGAAAATGATCGAGCGTTGTGTGTACCCGCTCAAGGGGAAAATGGAAGAATGGGATTTCCTACCTAGGAATTTCGTACGTCTCGCCGGTTCACTTTCTCCCCTTTCCCTCCTCCTCTCTCTCCCTCTCCCCCCCCTCTATTCGATTTGTCTTGACGCGTCTGCTCACGATCACGGCTAATCTCGTTCGGTTTCTGCCGCTTCTTTACTTCCCTAGCTATATTATATCAGTGCATTTCTTCTTTGCAAGAACTCGCAACTATGACTTTGCTGCCCGACCCGACCGTCAGCTGCCACCAGCTGCGACGGTGGTGAAGCCGTCTTCAAACAGACTCGAGCCGTCGAGATGGTCGTGTTGACTGTTCTACTGTGCCGAGTGGGCTAGTAACAACCAACGACACGAGCAATTTACGGAGCTTTCCAAGACCAACGAAAGGCATACGACGCCTCAACTGTTGGCCTCTTTTCAAATCCGGACGGGCCACCTTTCCCACTTCCCCCGTCCATTCTGTTGGTGTTGTTTAGATGTCCTACCAACCTGGGAACCCACCGCGCCTGTCCTGGATCATGGGACGCATATTGATTGACCAAGAGGGTAAATCGATGGAGAAACAAGAAGAAATATGCATCTGCCGCCAACGGGAACGTGTGCGTGGTGACTGCAGTGGTCGAGAGCTGCACAACATTCCCACATGGGCACTTTCCAAGCCGATAGAGTTATTTGAATCGAAGCGCCCGGTCCCTTTCATCTAACTTGAAAGGCTTAGCTGTGCTTCCCATCTTGCTTCATCGTGGGCCTCTTTTCCGACCTGGGGAAACAAATGAAGGCGGGAGAGATGAATTGAACACCCACCGCGACTACGCAATATCCCAAGAAATTTCCCAAACTAAAGGGGCCCAAAGCAACAAAAGAAAAAAAGACGAAAAAATCAGTGAATGAGCTCACTATGTGCCGGAGACGGTTTATTGTTCTATTTTGGGGCCCGCTTCCACCGGTATTGTTGGCCACGAGCCTTCTGTTCCCACGTCTTTATATCGATATGCTTAGCATCGAGCTTGAGACAATAAGCATTTCAACTAACGACCACGATAGCCAACCTTCTTCTTTGTCAGAATGTGCAGACAACATACAGAAGGAAACAAAAGAGTTACAAGTTCATACGGCAAGGGCGTCTCTTTTTTTCCCTTGTAACCCAACTCATCTCCTCCAGAATAATGCATTTGCTGCCACTTTAGCCTTGAGCCGATTTATGATCAATTGCACATCTTCACGGCCTTGAACGCATCGCTGGGAATCTGTACCCACCGCTGTTTCATGCAAGAAATGGCCCAACAACACCACTGAACTTGGAGCTCGACTCTCGACGATGTTCATTCGTTTGCTCGCCGTTCTGCTTGCATAGATTCTTCTGTCGGCCATGTCCTTTTTTCTGCCAGCCACCCCAAATACCCATGAACGCCGATGTCGAGATGGCACCGATAGGCACGCCTCACCCACTCTCCGCTTTCTCCGGACCAACCGACAGCAATATCGGGCCCGAGCGGACAGCCATACGAAATGCAGCGGTTAAACTGCAAAACCTCAAAGCAGCCACATCGTTTGTGCCCGTCCCCACTTTGCTTCGCGCCGCATCTGATTGCTTCTAAGAATGCTGCATTTGGTGGTCCGTCGACTTTTTGAGCGTTCCCCAGCACCGTCAATTTGCAAAATATATTGCATCTTGATTAACGCACACACGATATGTCCGAAGATGCCGCCTATATGTCGGCCTCTCATATTGCCGTGGTCTATTTCTTTGGCTCTTTCCTCCCACGTTCACTTTATTGCTGTCTCTTCCCTCTCCTACTGAATCCCTCTGCCTCTCCTTTTCGCCCATTCCCCTGTCTACACCACGGGCATACATCAGTTGACTCTGGGCTCAATATCAGGCCGCCTGACCTGCATGACTGAATGAGGATGTAGGAGGGGGCGTGCTGGCCTGCCTGGCTCCCCCCTGTTGGACTTGTGCGCTTTCACGCGATACTATTCGTTGAAGAAAGAACGACTCGTCACGCACCATGGAGCTTTCTTTCGATATTACTTTCACTCCCAGCCAAGAGGGAAAAAGGCATAGACCATGGCAAGGAAAGACATGGGCACATAGGGCGTGTGCGCAGCACGCATCCCCCAAGAAGCGAGGTCTCTCATACACGCTCTATGTGAACTGCTTGCCCAAAGGCGCGGATTCTATTGCAGAGTCTTGCCCTCTCTGTTCCGGCCTTTGCAGTCGCTACTCGGAAGAAGAGCGAAGAAGTGTGAAGAAGACAAAACGTCACGAGAAGCATCTTTGCCATGCCAATGCATGGTTGAAAAGGGTCGAAAAGCGTATCGGCGGCCAAGCTCCGTGTCGGGCAGACGGCTTCTAGTTCCTACGGACCTTGATGCAAGTCAAGAATCCATGGACAAAATAAAGCCAAATGTTCACGTTGCATTCGGCAAATCGACTTCACGAGGATGAGTTCTGCGCATGGCTAGTTCCTGGGCTGACCTGACGAGGCCGCGACGACACGATGCTGGCCAAGGGTTCCTGCATTTGCCTGACCCTGATGGATGAGGCTGCCCCGGAAGGGAAAAAAAAACATGCAGCAGAGGCCTTACACTCAGAAGCTCACGGGATACATTCATCAGGCACTATGACCGGAATGCGACTGGCCGACGATTCCTCCAACTGTCGCATGTTCAAATACTGTGCCATTGATCAACGACGACAACTGAATTGCGAGGAAGAAGCACAAAATTTTGTTCTGTCCTGCCCCCCACGCAGTGTTCTCACCTCCATCGAAAAAGCGACCCGACGTTCCAGTTACTGTACAGAATCCATTCACTGTCCCGCGTGGTCCAATAGAGACGAACGGCAACGCACACCTTGAAACGCCGCATAGAATCTTAGTCGTCTACTAACCAACAGCTTTGCTGCTTCGACAATATCTGAACAATAGGCCAAGACTCTATAAGGGCACTGCACAATGCTCAATGCATGCCAGGTGAGATGATGAGGGAAATATGTCCAAAAAAAATGAAGCAGTTTGGGCCAGTGCCCACGCTCATTCCTTTACCCTCCACACAGAATTCTGCACCACTCTCTCCCCGCACTCTACAATTACGGCCCACATCTCACTCACATCTAGCAAGCGATAAATCTCCCCTGTCCCGCTTCCATAACAAACCTTTCCACGCCCGTTTCTGGAGTGCATATGCATATGTGCATCTCCATCAACTGCAGTTTTCCATCTTATAAAGTAAGACTATCCTCAATATTGCCTTACCTCTTCTGATTTCGAAACAGCTACAGAATGGAAAACAAATGCCTCAAGTGACAGCTAAAGTTAGATCTTGTCTCGTTGCGGCTAGATGGCCGATATAAAATTTATCTGTGGCGCATCATGACACCAATATCCCGTCACTCTGCTTCGTCTGAATAACTCGTCCAGCCGCCCAGTTCAATCCTGGACTGTCTTCTCGGTGTCTACATACAATACGTGCTAGGTCAACAACTCAAATAAGGCCACTGCACATCAACAAGAGCAACATTTTACTTCAAGACTGACGTCGAGAGGGAATAAAAGCGCCGTTTTATTTATAAACTCTCGTTTTAGCCAAAAGTTTCCGCGAGAGACATCCATACCGCCATTGTTAAGCAAGAGGACCTATGACAACAGTGGAACGAACACAGACCTAACGCATCCATCAATTGCTTCAACCTGCAGGATGACGGCGCTGTGTTCCCACAGCCGGATAAAGCAAAGCAAGAGGCAGAAACAAAGAAAAAGGAAGAAAGGACTACGCAATCACCAAAAAGAAAGTCTAAAACAAAATGCAGTACAAATCTTGGGCCCGAAAAAAGCTCCGAACACCACTGCCGGTTGTGTCTGCCAGCCTCGTCCTTTTCCTGGCCGCCTGTCCGACTTCCAGTCTGCCTCCATGATATAGGATACAGAAGACGCTTCCATATGCCCACCCGAAGTGAGGGGCAGAACTATATCCACAAGATTTCCCTGTCTGGCCCTCTCTATGCAGGTACATACCCGTTTTCACGTCTTTGTTCGCCACTCATCTCCGAAAAGAGACCGTTGTGTCCACGCTTCGGTTTTTGGGCTCCAAGACTCCCAGGAATACCTAAGAACAAGCAGCCCCAGCCTCCTGCCCAGTTAATACCAAACACAAGATTACATGCTCTTCCCTGGCGAGTGGCTGGAATTATCGTGTTTTCTCCGTCGTGTCTCCATCTTGGCCCCTCAGTATTTTTGAATCTTGTTCCTGACGGCCCGGTTTTTATAGCAACAACACCCGCTGCGTTAGCGAGAGGGGAGAACAATGGAACAATGGAAAGACGCGCCGTTTTCTTTGCTTTTCGGCTCTTTCTGCAGCAGCAGCAAGAAAGCTTTTCCAAAAATGGAAATAGGCAGTCGACGTGCCGTTTCTTCTTTGACCATAATCCTCCGCCCATTGTTGCATTCAAGCGAGTCCGTGTACATGCTACAATAAGACCGCTGCCCTCGATAGAAAGAAGGAAAGGAACAAAATTACGCAAAGACAGCGTGCTCCAACCAGCGGCCGATAGAATATTGCCCGCGTCCCCGCCCATAAGACCAGAAGACGGAACCTGTATTACAGGGCACACCTATGGCACCTATTCTCCCCATCTCTCCAGCCCCTTCTGATATTTCGCCGACCACTATCATTGCTTCCAAATGTTGGCTTTGCTTGACCTTCGTACAGTTTCCGTTGTTCTGCTATTGATTTATTCCAAACGCTCCTCCAGGAACCAGAACCAGCCAAGGCCGCGACGCGTATGCTTTTTTTGGTCCCTTTGTCCTTTTTGCTTTTCTGTGCCATTATACCATTTGTCGTCCCTCCTAAGCTTTTTCTGGGTTTATGCTGTGGGTAGGCTCTGGTTGCTACGTTTCAGGGGTTACTGTAGGTCACAAAGACAAAGGTGAAAGACATATTATATTGAAAAAGAGACTGCCGTTATAGGGAGCAGCTGATAGGCTACTGAGCGCTGCTAGCGGTGTGTGAGCCCCTGAAAATTAGTGTGGCTTTGTTTGTTTTCGGTGTATGTGCTCCGAGGTCAACAATGACGAAAAGGGGTAGTTGGAAAACAAAGGAGAAGAGAAGAAAAAAAAAATCAAACGTCAAAAGACAAGTCACCATTTTGTCGCAACCTGGCATTTTTGTCGCAATCTGGCATTTTATGATACAGAGCAAGAAGTGAGTTTGAAAACTTTGAATTACAAGTCAAGATATCTAGTTGTTGGTAAAGGGAAATGAATAAAAAGAAAACGCTTAACTGCCTCCCCATTTTGAATAAACCATACCACCGTCCATTTTAATAGTCCTAGAAGCTCCCAAAAATCAAATAAACAGACTGTAACAAGACAAAACCAGTATTTATAGCGAACAGGGCTAAACAAGAAAGCAAAAGAAATAACAAACAGCACAATGTAGAAACAGAAAAACAAAATAAAGGTCCATTGAGGGCATGAAAGAGCGTCTTAAACGCTCGTGTGAAGAACCAACATCTTTTCGTTCTTTCACACATCTTCTCTGCAGGGAGCAGTAACAGGTTCCCTTACAGGAATGCCATCCAGAGGACATCGCACAAGGCCAGGTTGATGGGGTTGGTGGCCTTGGCAATCAGGTCAATGACCGTCTGGTAGGCGGGCAGGTTGCCCACGGGTGTCTGGGCCACGCTAACGGCTCTCTTGGTGACAACATCAACGTTGGCCTGGACAGCCCGGCGCAGCTTATCGCCGGTCATTTGCTGCGCGTGGCGGTTCGTCGTGAACCAGTAGACAATCTCGTCGCGCACAAAGAGCGTCAGCGCGTAGGCGAGCTCCTGCTCGGGGTCGGCAAGGCTGCGAGCAATGGCCATGATAGAGCAGCTGAAGATGCCCTCGACGGCGAGCGGGCCCATGAGGGCCTGGAGGTTGGGCGTGAGGCGGAAGGGCACGGGCTCCGGGTTTTTAAAGTAGGGCTGGGCAGCAGGCATGAACGGCATGACGTCCGAGCTCCAGACATTGCCGGTGCCGCGGCTGATGTTGATCTTGTGCGGTAGGCGCTTATCGGCACACAGGATGAACGTCATGAACGTGGTGGCCGCGTACTGATAGGCGAAGCGGCGGCGGAACAAGAAGTAGTCGCTAAAGTCGGGGAAGGTGCGCTGGAAGTAGTTCATCATGACGGTGTTGGGGACCATGCGGGCCTGGATGGCTTCCAAGACCTCGCTGCGGGCGCTCATAGAGTGCGGGTCGTTGATCTTAGCTTTGCTGTCGATGAGCACGGCCAGCTTTTCCATAGTATGGATGGCGGCATCGTCCTTAGAGAAGCCGTTCTCGCGACAGTGCTCCTCGTAGATGGTCTGCATCGACACGTAGGACGGGTCGTCCTGCACGAGGCGGATGTGCTGCGCGACTGGCACTATCAGCGGCAGCGTGAACTGCAGGTCGCGGCGGCGGCTCTCCTTCTTGTGGCTCAGGCGCTGGTTCAGCTGGCGGAACAGCTGCAGCGCGCGCTCTTCGCGACGACAATTCTTGGGTGTCGGCTGCTGGACCGCGAATGGATGGATGCTGCCGTCGTGGCCGCGGATGCGGATGCGGCGGTGGGAGACGCCGACGGTGCGGATGAGCTCGACCTGGGGGATGAAGCGGTCGATGCGGATGAAGTCCGAGTTCTTGTCCTTCAGCTGCAGGTACTGGCCGGGGATCTCAATGTCGTCCATCTTAAGGTAGCGGAACTCGCACAGATGCGGCGACAGGCGCTCGAGGGGCACCTTGTTCTGGCGGCGGTCGAGCTTGTCTTCGAACTTGTTACGCCATTGACGCAGGTTCTGGATGTACTCGTACATGGTGGGGCGGACGGCGACGAACTCGGCCTCGAACATGGGTCGGATGTGCGTCGGTAGCACGGTCTCGGCAAAACGCATTATGTTTGTCTCGGTGGCCGCGGGCAACTTCACATCTTTGCTATAGGACGTCGGGGAGCGGCTGATGTAGGACATGGCATCGTTAAGCAGGGCCACGATAAGGCGGTAAGCGTCCTCGTCCGGCGGGCTCTTGAGGTGCTTCTGGATCTGGTCGATCACGGTCTCCATGGACAGGGCCAGCAGCGGGAACGACGACTTGAGCACGACCAGGATCTCCTCCATGTAGTTCCACGGGTGGCGCTTGCCGGCGTTGGCCTGGGCGCGGCTCGCGTTGGCGGCAGCGACGACACCAGCGGCGGCGGCGGCCGGGGACCCGTCGCCAACGACCTTGGCTTGCTGTGCGAGGCCGTTGGGCGCCGGCGTGGCTGATCCGGGGCGGGCGGGCGTGCCGGCAGCCCCAGCAGGCGCAGGAGTTCCTGAAGCAGAGGCAGCAGCAGCAGCAGATCCAGGCGCAGGTGCGGGAGGAGGAACAGGCGTGGTGGCCGCCGCAGCAGGAGTCGACGCGGCGGCAGCACCCTCGGTGCCGGCCTCGGTCTTGATGGCAGGCGCAGGCGTTCCGGATGCAGAGGCTGGCGTGGCTGCAGTGGCGGCGGCTGCAGGGGCAGGGGTTGTGCCGCCTGGTGCCGGAGTACCTGAAGCACTGCCAGCAGCAGCAGCCGGCGCGGGTGTCCCTTCGGCGCCGCCGTTGGCAGTGCCTGGCCGGGAAGCACCCTCATTCTTGGCAGGTGTCGGCGTCGGCGTGGCCTTGTTCTGCTGCTGGGGAGACTGCGTGGCCGAGGCGGGTGCTGGCGTGCCCGAAGTACCGGCAGCGGCAGCAGTGCCTGCGGCGGTCTTGGCCAGCGACGGCGAGGCGCTGCCCTGCTTGGCGGCGTTCTGCTGGGTGGCGGCATTCTGGGCGGCCTGCGCCGCGGCAATCTGCAGCGCCTTGGCCTCGCGCGCCTCCTGGTTCTTCTTGATCTGCAGCATGTCTTCGCGGCTGGTGCGCAGCACAAAGTACAGCGCCTGCGGGTAGGTCTTGGCGATCTCGAGCAGGATCTCGTGCGTGCGCGGCGCCTCCTTGTGGTTGAGGCCCGACAGCAGCTGCGGGATGAACGTGATCCAGTACCACGTGGCAATCTCGCCCTTGAAGTCGTCAAAGCCGCCGGCGATCGTGCCCTGTGCGTCGTCGAGGCTGAGCAGCCACAGGATGCGCGAAATGAGCTTGCGCACCTTGGCGTTCTTGTAGCTGGCCGACGCCTGGAGGTAGCACGTCAGTGCCTGGCGCGCGACGGTGTAGTTGGTCGGCTCGGCCTGGAAGATGCGGTCGTTGAAGAAGCCCCACTCGGCCCAGGCCTTGGGCGTCGTGATGTCGTAGTGCAGTGCGGTGCCAAAGGCCACGTTGGCGTCCTCCTTCTGGCTGAGCTTCTCGAGGAACATGCCCTTGAGCGTGTAAAACTCGGCCTTTTGCGGCGCGTTGAAGTAGTTGAGGTTCGTGTTGTTGATCACGTCGAGGCCGTTCGTCAGCTCTTCGGGGTTCTGGAAGTGGCACTTAGCCTGCTCGCGCAGCTTGAGGAACGCCTCCTGGATCTCAATGTTCGGCAGCGTGTAGATGCGGCCCAGCTGGTTGATGCACACCTCCGACAGGTCGTGCTTGCGGGCGACGTGCGCAAAGCGGTTGATGATCCAGGCCGTCTCGTGGTAGCCGCGGTAGGCAAACGACGAGCCGCCGGCCGGCTGGCCGTTGGGCTGCTGTGGCAGCAGGTCCAGGTACGTCTTGTTGATCAGGTTGAAGATGTGCTGGCGCCACGTCACCAGGTCCTGCCACGCCAGGATGTCGTCCCACATGTTGGGCAGCCGGTCGCGCCACGAGCCGAGCAGCAGCTTGAGCTCGGCCGACTTGGCGTCGAGGTTGGCCAGGACCGTCGTCGACAGGCTGTTGCAGATGATGCTGGCGTCGTGGATCTCGACCATGAGCTGGAACTGCTGCATCAGCGGGATGTGTGCGTTGGTCAGGCGACGCGGTAGCTGGTGCCACTTGCGAATCGACAGCTGGATGGCCTCGTCGGTCGACCGGTTGAATTCCTGCACGGTGTCCTGCTTGTGGTGGAAGCGCAGCAGGCTCATAAACGACTGGAAGAACGTGCGCCGCGGCGTCGGCGCGTCCATCACGCCCTTGATCAGGCCCTCGAGCTGGTCGCGGCTCGACGGCTCCTGCCACATCTCAAAGTTGCGCCACGCGCACTCCAGCAGCAGGTCCTGGAAGTTCTCGTGCTTCGCGAAGTCCTGCAGAATGTCCCACTGCTGCAGCTTCTGCGCGCACACCACCCAGTGGTCCTCCCACAGCATGTACTCCGCCTGCGAGAAGGGCACAACACTGGTGCGCGCCTTCACCTGCGCCGCCTCGTACATCCGCTGGGCCTTATCCCACATCCCGTTCTGCTCGTACGACAAGCCAGAGTTGGTCTCGAGGAATCGGCAGCGGCGGCGCCACGTGCCGTAGAACAGATCCTCCTCCTTGAGGTCCGCGTACAGCTCCACTAGCGCATCCAGGTTGCTCTCGCGCACGCGCGCCGAGGCGACTTCGGGGAAGATAGCCGACCGCTCGAGCTGCGTCAGCGCCACGTACCACACGTCAAAGATTCGCGCCAGGTGCTTCATGACGTGCGGCGGGATCTTGCAGTCGGGCCACGAGCGCGACGCGCCGGCCAGCAGCGCCTGCACAACATTGGGCCGCTTGTCCATTTGCCGGTTGTGGTAGTCCTTGGTCAGCAGGCTGACGAGGCCGCGCTCGAGCTCCGGCCGGTCCTCGCGCAGCGTCGCGCCCCAGAACAGCGGGAACAGCATCACCCACAGGTCGTTGGCGGTGCTATTGTCGGTGTGCTGCAGCTGCGTCAGCGGCTCCACCAGGTCGCGCACCTTGACGTCGGCCAGGCTGGCAATGTGCTTGCGCACCCCCGCCATCAGCGCCTCGTACTTGTCGTCCATCATCATCTCCGGCTCACGCGTGTCTTTGCCGTAGATGCCGTAGAGCTGCGACAGCGTCTGCACGCGGATGTCTTCGGCGTGCAGCTGCGCCGCCGTGTTCATCTCGACGGCGCCCATCAGCAGGTGCGACGCCTGCGCCAGCCAGAACGTGTCGGCCAGTGTCTCCCAGTTCTGGTCAGTGATCACAAACATGAGCCGGTCGCTGGCGGCCTTGGCCAGGCTACGGCTGAAGACGTTGAGGAACCGGTTGCGTGTGTCGACGTCCTGGGCGCGCGTGCCAATCAGGAACGCGTGCTCCAGGCGCACCGTGATCTCTGTGCGCGCAATCTTGGGGTCCTCGTAGATGCGGATCACGAGATCCAGGAACTTTTGCAGCATTGTCAGGTCGGGACGGTGCTCGAAGCCCAGCATCTTGTGCAAGACGGCCGTCTTCTCCTTGAGCGTAGGCCACGTGCCCTCTGACTTGAACACCCAGCCCTCGACCATATCGAGGATCTTGGTGCACAGGCCAATGTGCTGCGACTTCTCCACCAGGTTGGCCAGCACGCTGAGGAACGGCCGCCGGTTGTCGCCGAGCGTCTCGATGCGCTTCGCGGCGACGTCGATCGCCTTGATGATGAGGCCGGTCTGGATTTCGAGCACGTAGGGGCTCATCTCGTTGGCGGCAGCGGCGACAGCGGCAGGATCCTGAGCGGCCTGCTGAGCGCGGTGGTGTGGGTTGTTAGCCACCGTCGCCACATACGCATAGTGTGCCAGGTGCTCGCGGCCCAGCTTGGCCTGCAGCGCCTTGAGGATGGCGGGGATGTGCGTGTCAATGGCCGTTGGACGGCGCGCGGCGAGCGACCACAGGATGTTGATGCCGGCCATGTAGTTGTTGGCGCCCAGCGTCTCCGTGGCAATGTTGGACAGGAACGTGACAAACTCGGACGGCTGCTGCGTCTCCGACTCGCCCTCGGCGTCGGCGTCTTCCATCTGCACGTCCTCCGGCACCGTCTCGAGCACGCGTGCCACGATCGACTTGAGCTTGCGTCCGTCGTCGTAGTCGGTCGTTTCCGTGTGCAGGCAGTCCTGGACCTCGGGAATATCCGACTTGAGACTGCGCTCCAGGATCTTCTGGATCGTTTCAATGTTGGCCACGATCCACTCGTCCGTCTGGAAGTTGAGGATCACCCGCACGACCTGCAGCATGTTGATAATGTTGTTGACAAACTTGTCCTCGGTCTCCTTCTCGGGCTGGTCGTTGGTCAGCGCCTGCGTTGTCTTGTCGCTGGCCAGCACCACGTCCGTCGCGTTGGACTGCAGCTCGACATCGTTGATGCCCCAGTACTGTGGCTGCAAAAGGTTGTAGAGGAGGGCCATTGACCGCTTGCACATGTCGCTCCACGGGTTGGGCGACTGCTGGGCGACGGCACTCGGGTCTTTGGGCTTCGAAGACGGCAGCTCATAGCGCTCGTTCAGCTGGGCAATGAACTTGACCAGGAAGCGCAGCATCTTCTGGCGGCCGCCCTGCGGCACCTGGTACTCCTTAACCGGGGCGGCCGATGCTGCCTGGCCCGAAGGCGAGCCACCCGAAGACGGATCGCCAGGCTCGTCGCCCTCGAGACGGCGCTTGCGCGACAGGGGGGAAGCGGACGTGGAGCGCGCAGCAATGGGTGACGATGCGCCGGCAGCAGCACCAGATCCGGACGTGCCGTTTGCCTCTTCAATCGGCTTGCCTTCGACACGGCGGTACTCCCACTGCCAGATGAGCCACATGAGGTTGAGCGCCAGCCGCTTGCTCTCGCTAGACGCATTGGCCGGGCTCGCCACGCGTTGCAGCGACATGATGATGAGCATAGTAAACTTATCGCGCGACTCGTAGAACAAGTCGGGGTGGCGCACCAGGAACTGGAAGATGCTGCTCGTCTGCTGCGCATTGTGGCTTTCCTCGGCCAAGATACGGCGCGGGGCGGCAGCCCAAATGGCGGCATTGCGATCGCCATTCGTCTTGAACCGCTTCGGCAGCACGGGCGCAATGAGCTCGAGCGCCTGGCTGACAAGCGCGCGGCCCTCGCTCTGGTTGGTCTTGAGAAGCGAGTAGTAGACCTGTGACACGATCTTGACGGGCGTGTCGTAGTGCGCTATAAAGTAGCCGAGGACAACATAGGCGGCGTTCTTGTTCATGGCGTCATCGTTGCGGATATAGGTCCAGCCAAACTTGATAATGTCCTTGCGCAGGTCTTGCAGGATCACGTGGTGGTACTTAACAAGCATCGCTGTCAGCTGCATCACCTCCATGCGCGTGTAGTCGACGCCGCCGACGGCCGCCGAGGCCGCATCGTCCTGGCTGTCGACCATGTTGGCCTTCCAGATCTTGCTGCTAATGGATTCGATGATCTGCTTGTCGGCCAGCAGCGGCGAGCCCTTGTCCTTGTCCTTCTCGCCCAGGCGATCCCAGTGGCGCATAATATCCATGGCAACAATGGGGTTGACCATGTTGTGCAGCAGGTACGACTTGGTCTTGTGGCTGGCCGTCTTGCCCGCGTACACCTCGAGGCAGCGCAGCACCAGCGACTTGCAGAAATCGACCGACTCGTTGCACACAATCTTGTTGTAAATGTGCGAGTGAAATTCAGGCGTCGCACGCAGCTCCTCTGCCGTCACGCACTCGACCAGACTCAAGAGCATGTCTGTGTCGTCAACGTGCAGTGCGAGGTACTTTGTCAGGATGGACATGAGCTGCTCGGCGGCCTGGTTGGCGGCAAGACGCAGCTCGGGGGGGTAGGCATTGGCGCGCAGGCGCTCCTCAAGCGTCTTGGCCAACGACTTGAGCCACGTCAGGTTCTCCTTCTTCTCCACCCAGGAGACAGCCGTGCTCTGGCCAGCACTCAGCGAATAGAGAATGTGCACCGTGTTGATGACGGCCACAAAGCGTGTGTCCTTTTGCTCAGTGACAATCGTGTTGCAGCTCTTGATCAGCTCATCCACGTGAGCATTACAGTAGTCGCGGATGGCCTGGCTCTCGGGGTCTTGCAGGGCCTGTGCCAGGAACCGTCCGTAGCGCAGCTCTTCGATCTTGCCCGTGAGCCAGTTGCAGCAGTCCTCGGGGTAGCGGTTGAGGTACTTGTAGACGGGGGCGCGCAGCGGGCTGTGGTGGGTGCGCCGCAGCTTCTCCTCGAGGTCGAGCACGGCGTCAATGATGCGCTCCTTGTACATGCGGGCCGCATCGGGCAGCAGCGGGAAGATGCCAAACACGCCGACAATCGTGTTCATCAGCACGCTCTGCTCATAGAGCATAAACGAGACTTGCTGGATCTCGGTGGGTAGGGCCAGCTTGCCGACATGATCGAGCAGGCGTGATCCAATTTCAACCTTGAAGTAGTTGGTCAAGAGACGCAGGAGCAGCGCAAGGTTCTCCAGGTTGTTCGGAGTCAGACGTTTTGCGTCCTGAAGACTGGCGAGGACAGGGCGCAGGCCCTGCTGCAAAAGGTCCTTAGGCAGCTTGCTAGTATACATAAGGACGCGCTTCAGGGCCTCGTTGGCGGCCTCGCTGGTGGGATCTGACTCCGCGTACAAGCGGTTGAAGAACATGGAGACGATCTTTGCGCGCGCGACGCTGGGCTTGTTGTCCTTGTTGCGCTGGTAGTCGTCGAAGCCCATGGCCGTGCTAAGGATCCGGATGCAGGCCACACGCAGCTCCACGATGTGGTTGTGTGTGCGGAACTCGGCCGACTTGCCAGCCAGAGATGCATCACTGGCATCTGACAGGGCCAGGGCCTCGGTGAGCAGGCGGTCGACATTGTCGTCGATGGGCACAAAGTCGGACTTGAGCGTCAGGAAGTAGGTCAGGGCATCGATGAGGCCGATCTGGATGGCAAAAGGCAGAGCCCGCAGCGGCTTCTGGAAGAGGGGCGACAGCAGACGCTCCTTGTGGGGCTCGATGATCTCCCAGACTTGGGCGCCGATGTTCTTGGCAATCTGTTCCAGCGATTTCTTGGCCGTGCTGCGAACGTGCTTGTTCATGTGCGACAGCTCAGAGGCCAGCAGGTTGCAGGTGGGAGGCAGGAGACGGGCCCGGGTGCTCTTAGGACCCGATGGAGCAGTCGAAGTAGCCGGAGCAGGAGTCGAGGTTGGGGCCGGCGTCGACGCCTCGCCTGCGGGTTTGCCGGTCGGTTGTGGTGTGGTCTGTGTGGCAGGGGCGGGCGTGGACTGAGGCGTGGACTGAGGTGCAGGTGACGGTTGCGGCGGCTGGGGTGTCTGCGAGTTGCGCTTGCTATCGTTCTGGGCCTGGGCAAGCGCAGAGTCCTTAGCAACCAGCGCATCCTCCTTCGTGAGGCCCTTGGTGACGCGATCCAGGAGCACCTCGAGTGTCTTCTGGGCTAGACGCATCGTCGTGTCCGGCAGGTCTGGCGGCATGTCCTTGACGACAAACAGCAGTGCCCGGATAAAGTCCATCTGCACAGAGTCGACCCAACCGTCGCCGAGATCGACTTCGGTCAGCAAGGTGTGGATACCAAGACAGGCGCCCGTCTTGAGGAACCACTCTTCGACGTAGCAGCCATGCGTGAAAGTGGATGCCAAATGGGCAAAGAACTCGAGGACGTGGACGTGCGTCTCGGAGCCGAAAATCGTGGCGGCCGTCTCGAACATGACGCGGATGGCGCGCTGGGCGGCCTCGCGGACCTCGGGCAGCATCGACGCGAGCGAGTCCAGCAGGGCGTCGGCGAGGATGTGCGCGTCAACGACAACGGGGCCCTCCCCGGTCGTAGCGTTGAACGTCGTGCTGCTCTTCTTGGCGTTGACTAGAGTGCGGCCAACATCGAGAACGACAAAGTGACGGCAAATGTTCATCAGGAACGCATCGGCCTCGTCACGCAGCTCGGGGATGGATTCGGCGTACATGAGGGCCTTGAGCAGACGCGTCAGAACCTCTTCTTGGTCACGCTTCTTGGAGACCGACTTGTCGCGGTGGATCTCCTCAAAGGGCCCAAGGTCGACATCAAACTTGCGCGCGATCAGGTCCTGGGCCTGTAGACGGACAAGGCGGGGAAGGTCCTCGGGCAGGTTCTTGTCAAAGCCGATGCGGATCTTGATCTGAGCTTCAATCATCTGCAGAGCCTGCTTCTTGTAGTAGGCGTCAGACTGCTTGGGGATGGGACCCTTGACGGGCTTGCTAGGCACCTCCATGATCTTCTGCAACGCAAGGTCGAGGCCCAGGTCGGCATTGAAAGCGCGGTCCTTCTTCGAACCGACAAGGCGCACGTCGAAGCTCGGAACGTCGTCAATATACTGCTTGAACGTCAGGGGCAGGTGATCAGTCATGTGCTTCCGGTTGCGGCCGCCGAGCTTGCCAAGAATACGCATCGCGGTATGAGCGTGGAAATGGCTGTAAGGATGAGGGCGCAGCTGGTCGTAGAGAGCGGGCATGAGCTCGTCGAGGACAGGTGCCATGAGCGGGTCGAGGTATTCCGCCGTCAGGTTGTCCACGCAGAGTTCCAGAGTCCGAAGACCCTGTCCTATCATGTCGGATCCGGCTCGGAGGGCGGCGACGAGGGGGCGCATCAAGAAGTTGAGGTGCGGCAACAAATTGCTCAGGCGGGCAGGCACTGTCAGACACAGCTCGACGTACAAATCCCGCTCGACGGGCTTGCGAGCGGCCAACAACAGGTTGTTGAGGACATCCAGCAGCATCTCAAGCAGCGGCAGAATCTGCTTGTAAAGGTGCTCGAATTTGCCGCCTCCAATGCTGCGGAAAAGTGAACGGAGTAAAAAGAAGTAGTTCATGGGCTCCTCGGCATGGGTCGACAGCTCGACCGACTTGCTGATAATGTCGACCACGTAGGGAAGCAGGATCTGTTCGTTCTGCGCCGCAAAAAGCGTCACGGCCATAAAGGCCAGTTTGAACATGCGGAGCAGCACGGATGCCTTCTTCACGTCGGCCAGACCAACCTCCTCAATGTGGTCCATGAGGAAGCGCAGCATCATGCCGCAGAAAGTGGGCGAAGTGACGTCGCTCGCCAAGAAGAACTGCGGGATGTGCAGCAGGGCCGGGTGCTCCAGGGTCATCTCAAAGAGATGCGGGACCTCCTGCTCAAAGATCTCGTTGAAAGTGGCCGGGTCGATGACGTGGAAAACAGTAGCAAACATCTCGAGAAGATCCTTCTCCTCCTTGCTGCTGGAGGCCATGTAAAAGTTGGCCATGTACTCGACAGTGGACGCGTAGTGCGCCTCGGAAGCGTTTTTGTCCTTGACGCCCTCGTAGTACCGGAAGACACGGGCACCTTCACGCAGCAGCTTGACAATGACCTGGACCTCCTCTGCGTTGAAGCCACTAGCAACCTCGGACCAGCCGGGAGGCGCAATGGCCGGGTCGATGGCCGGAGCCTGGGCGCAGGCTCGCAGCTGGAAGACGGTATTCCGCAGGCCGTGCATCAGCGTCTTGAACAAGAACTTGTTGTCCACCACTGGGTCGTGGCCCCGCTCACGAGCATTTATCAGCTTGATGGGCATGGCGGAAGTGAAAATGTCAATCTCGTCCCAGGCAGGCGCGGATCCGTCCATATCGGCCAGGTACGTCTCGGAGAAAGCAGCAGTACCGAGGGCAGTGGGCGACGATGCGGCCTTGCGCTGCTGGGCGGCCTGCTGGTTGCGCACTTCTTCGGAGAGCTTCACGGCATTGTTGTACTGGCGGTTCATGGAGGCGAATTTGTCGGCAATGGCGTTGAGGATGGTAACCAGGAGGTACCGGGCCTCGACCTTGTCGTCCATCTTGGCGATGCACTCGGCCATATTGAGAAGCAGCTTAGCGCTCATGGTCTGGAAGCTGGTGCCGGGGAAGTCGTCCAGCAGGTTCCGCGTGTAAATAGCAACGGTCTTGCGGATGATTGGAGGCTTGAGGTGGTCGCGTACGTGATGGATGAGATCCGCCAACATGCTGTATGCGAGCGGGCGCATGGTCTCGTGCACGGTGAGGCCGTCGCCCATGAGGGTGCGTTCATCCAAAAACTGCTCAATAACGCTGACAAAAATCAAACGGTAATTAAAGTTGATAATATGACGAATAGCCACAATGAGCTCCTTGCGCGCCGCGGCCTTGTCGCGGGGGCAATCACGCAGCAGACGGACAATAGTCGATGGCAGGGCAGGCAGGAAGTCGGACATCAGGTCGGCATGCTGGCGCAAGGCATAGGCCAAGAAGCTCATCATCTTGACCTTGAGGGTAATGTAGTCGCCATAGCTCGTCTTGTTGCGGATCAGAGGGCTCATGCCAAAGAAGTTGGTGCCGCGGCTGTTGGCCTCGGCGTGTGCGCGGTCTTGGGCCTTGGGGTGAGTGCTAAGCACGGCCTTAATGACCGGAATAAAGGGCTTGATGTTGTTGAGCGAGCGGTAGATCTGGAAAATGCTGACAACAATAATAGGGCATTCTGCAATGACCTTGAACGACTGCATGCCCTTGAGTAAGGGCCGATCAACTTCGGAGGCTCCAGGACCAGGCGAGCCAGGCGGGTGTGATGGCCCTGGTGTCGAGGGTGCTGCTGGGTCGCTGGATGCTGCTGCACCGGCACCGGCAGCCTCCTGTGAGCCGTCGGCTTGTTCATTGTCGAGCTGGCTCTTGACAATAAGCTCTGTCTGGTCAAACAGGTCTTTGACAAGGCCCAGGAATGCCTGAGCCTTGGCGCCGCAGACCTTGGACTGGTGCCGCAGAATATCGCAAACCGTCTTGATACAGAGGCAGGCGTTGTCTTCGTTGTCGGTGCGGATCAGGCGGGACAGCAAGTCGATCGTCTCTTCGGCGTAGGGCTCGAACGGCTCGGGTGGTGAGGGGATCGAGGGGAAACGGTGGATGATTTCGAGCATGCAGTTGCGCAGCTTCTGCTCTGACGATGCGCTCTGGAAGCTGGGCGGACCATTGAGGATGCCAATGATAACAGGCATCACCTTTTTGAGGAATTGCGGGTAGACCGGCCCTGATGTGTAGTGGTCGAGGTGGTCGCGCAGCGTGATGGCGGCATCGAGCTTGTCCTTGGCGGACAGGTCGACGGTCGCCAGCTGGCGGAGGATTGTGTCGATGACGCTTGCGGAGGCCATGTTGGCGTCGGCGTCGATTTTATGGTCGTGACGAGACGACCGGGTGTCGTGGGGGGATTTGACGCTGTGCGGAGGCGTGCGACACAAGACGGTCGTCGGGATCCTATCTTGACCCCATGCGTAGGAGGGGAAAGAAACGAAGGGATGCCGTCGGCTGGCTTGTGAAGAAATTAGACGAATCTAAGAGACGACAGTTTTCGAGATGATTGAAAAAGTCGTGATAGTCGTGTAAGTTTGTCGCGAGGATAGCTTGGAAACGCGACAGTCGTTTGTGTAAGGTATGCTAGAACGGCCGCATGAAATAGTGTATATTCGAGAAAAGGGTATCGTAGAGAAGAGGGACAATCCGTGTGTCGGGCGGATGTCAAAATTGAGACCGTATGTTGTGGGAGGAAAGGTAGCGAATGTTTTGAAAAAGGGGTGGAAAACAAAAGGGAGGCCGAAAAAAGAGACAGCGGAAGGAGCGAAAAGAACTGCAAAACTGTAAGTTGCGACGCGATGCCACGGGCTTACAGGCTTTTTCGCTGGGCGCGAGTGGCTGCTAACTGGACAGTTGCCCAGGCGTTCCAGGCCAATTTTACTGGTAAGCCTCGCGTCTTATTCATACACTGGCCAAATGCAGACTGCCCCGGGAATGATGTGCCAGAGCCTCAAAATACAGAAAAAACGTGCAATCGCATTTCTTATTGCTTTAAGAATTGTCCAGTTATTTTACAGCCATGAAATATGTTAATGTACGATTAATGCGCGTATGTCGATGTCGCAACTTGCATCTTTTCAATGACTGTGTGCTTAGTTCATTTTGTCCCTGGTTCCTGCCGCTAGCCAGCCTCTTTGAAAATCTGCGAAACTGTTTTCTGCGAAGAACGAGCTGGCAAGAGCTTTGGGAAGGGGGAGCGAGAGAGAGGAAGGAGGGAGTGGGCGATGGCTCTGCCAAAACCTTTGACGCTAGGCCACGGCAGAACAAATTTCCGAGTGGAATGGCGGCAACCAGGAAAAAACTGGGGTCCTCATTGAGTTGTTGACTCCACAGGGGCAAGTGTGGCCAATCAGCGCCACTAGATCCGGCTGTCATCAACAATCATGTCCCAAAACGGCAACTACACAGGTGTTACAAAAAAGCAGTTCATGAGTGATGCAGGCAAACAAGTTTGAACAAAGTGGTTGTTCATGTCTTTGTATCATTTGTACCATCGATCAGGGTTAGAATTTCCTACGTTGGGTTGTCACTGTTTTTATGAACTTCATCACGATTTGCTTGAAATACGAGGAACTTTTAGCTTTTTTTTTGAATATTTTTTTGAATTGAAAACAACGCGTTGTTTCTGTTTTTATCGTTTGTTTTGTTGTTTTGAAGTGCAAAACCCGGCCCAAGTCGACGCTCAGCGTTGTTTTTCGAGTTGGGTTTTCGCTTCCGCAATGGAAGCGATTTTTGGTATCAAAGATGATGTTGAAAAGGGGAAGAAAAAAGAATGTAAAAGAAGTGAAGAAGACAAAAACAAGAAAAAGAAAAAAGGACACACAAAAGTATATGTACAAAAGAAGGAAGAGAATGAGAAAAAAAGAGAACCACACACAAAAATGCTAAATGTTGTTACATGCTACCGTTCCGAGAAAATGACCCAATGAAGGAAAAAGAACCGAACCCAAAGAAAAGATGTCTAGAAATTGTCATCGCCACTTCGATTGAAAAGGGAGGAAGAACCACTCCGCGAAATTAAGCCTTGAAGGACTTCTCAACGCGGCGGAACTTGCGGCCCGAGACAATGTTTATGTTCTCGCTCTGGCCACCCGTGCAGGTGGTGCCGGCGGCGAGCTGCTGGACAACCGACCAGACACCGCTGGCGCAGCGCTGGTAAGAGTCACCCAGGCAGTTCCAGGCGCCGTCGGGAGAGCAGGCAGAGCCGGCGGTCTCCGCGGAGCCAGTAGAGGCACCGGAGGTGGTGGAAGACGAGCCGGTGTTAGTGGCAGCGGGAGCGGCAGCGCTGGAAGCACCAGCACCGCCGGAGCCGCCAGAGCCACCGCCAGCAGCGCTGGCGACAGTGGTGGTCGAAGTAGCAGACGTGGTCGTGGTGGAGGCACCAGCAGCGGGAGTGGTAGCAGCACCGTCAGTGCCGACAGTGACAAAGACACCACCAGCAACGGTAGTAGGAGCACCACCAGCAGCAGGGGCCGAAGTGGTAGCAGCGGCGGCAGCGGTGGTGGTGCCAGCGCCCGAGCCAGAACCAGAACCAGAACCCGAGCCAGAGCCCGAGCCAGAGCCAGCAGAAGGAGCAGCACCAGCAGCCTGGCAGCCAGTACCGGTGGGCGTGGAGAAGGCCGTGGAGCCGACGTTCATGGAGACGACATCGTTACCGGGGTTGGGGAACAGCAGATCAGTGCTGTCGACGGTACCGCAGCCGTTGCCGACGTTGGCGACGAACATGTCGGGAAGAGCATCGAAGTTGGACTGGCTGCCCGAAGTGCCGGTGAGGGTGACGGGAGCGCAGTTCATGTACATCTCACGGTTACCAATCTTGTTGAACCAGGTCCAGGCGAGAGTGACGGAGCCAGTGGGGATGTTGTCAGGGACGGTGAAGTTGTAGGTGAACGGATCCTCAATGTTGGCATTGTCGCCCAAGTTGCCCGGCGTGTTCTGGGCAGGGCAGCCACCCTCAATGGAGCGGATGACCTTCCAGACGCTGTTGGCGCTGGGGCTCTCGTCGTAGGTGATGGAAACCTGGCACGAGCCACCACCGTGGACAGCCTGACCGGTGAACTTGAGCGCTTGCTCAGAGCCGAGAGCATAGGTGTTGACAGTGCCGCCGGAGAGCGTGGCGCCGGCGGTCAGCTGGCAGGGGAAGTTGGAGCCGTCGGCGTTGAGAGGACCGTTGACGAGAGCGGGGGACGTGTAAGGCGAAGGGGTGTTCATGAGCATGTGGCCGTTGGCCAGAGCGACCATGGAGGCGGCGAAAATGGAGCGAATGGCAGACATTTTGCTGATTTTGACGAAGATGTGAGAGTCGGTTGAGATTTTGGTGATAGTATTCTGTAGATCGTACCGGACGACTGCGAGAAGACTGTGCGTTTGGCGTTGGGTTGGTGTGTGCGTTTTTTGTGCTTGTAGGAAGCTGTAGTTGCAGAAGTTGCTTTTCTGTGGTTGTTGATGCGGTTGGTGAGAGAGAGAGTAAAAGGAGTGAATTTGAACGGCGAAGATCCGCTGTTTTTATACCAGGTCTAGAGTCAGCCAACATGTGCAGGCGAAGAAGATGGTGTGTTCACGAACAAGAGACGGAGTGGTGTGCAAGGGTGTGTGATGTGTATGTTTTTTTTGTTTGTCCGTTGTTCGGTGACGCAACAAACGACAAAGAGCTTGCACTTGCAAAGGGTGTGAACAGAGCAAAAATGGGTGGCCTTGGAGGACCCTGGCGGTGAAAGAGGCAGCACTTACAATGAACAGGACGAAAACAATGGACAATGAACAACGGTGAGTTGAATTGTAGAGTTCAAAGGAACAAAGCTGGCAAATTGTTCGTTGGTGTGGTGTGGTAAAAGAGATAGATCTCAAAGGAAAGTGATTGCACCAGGCGTAAAACGTAAAAAGTGAGTTGATCAAAAAAAATATGATGAAGCTCGAGAAAATGAAAATTGATTGAAAAAAAGGAACCGGGCCTTAAGGAATGAATGAGTACGACACTAGGTCGGGAAGATGCAGGACAAAACAAACGGTGAAGTTGAAGAAACAGAAACAAGATGAAGAGTAGAAAGAGAAAAAAAGGGAAGAGAGGAAAATCAAGACTTGGCAAGAGGAGGCCGCGGGTCTTATATCTCGAGCATCGCGAGAGACGAGAACCAAGAGAAAGAGGTAAAAGAGGTAAAAAGAGGTAAAGTGGGAAAGGGGAGGGGGTAGTGTGGTAGTGTGGCAGGGGAGAGGGCCATTGGTGGAGTGGTGGTGGAGCTGGGGTGCACAGACGGCGAAGAGCGGGCGTTTGGCCAGCAAGAGAGAGGCCCTGGACAAGAATCCCAAAAAAACCGGCCGGGGGTACAGGCTGCAGACACGACAGACCCGCTTGCGGCAAGGACGAGCAGAAGAGAAGAAGATTCTGAGCACATGTTGTGCGCACACCACAGAGTGTGGGTGTCTACCGAAGACAGGGAGACGAAAAGGCCAGGCTGGAGGCCACAGACAGTGGACTGTCTCTCAGTCTCTCAGTCTCTGGGGTTTGGCTGGTGCATCATCAGGCGCCGTGGCGGCAGGCTGGAAAAGGGGCAAGGCCGACCGGGGAAGGGATAGTCACAGGGAAGACGAAAGAACTGAGCCGGATGGCAGACAGAGACAGAGAAAGGAAGCAGTCAGAAAACAGAAAACGCAAGGATGACAAAGGAAAAAGAACAACCAGCCAAGGACAAGAAAGAAACGAGAAACGACGGGCTGTTTCCTTCGGAGAATAGAGGGTGACTGGCAGTGGAGAGGACAAGGACAAAAGGACAGGAGGTGACAGGGAAGCAATGAGGGAGCCCTGGAGGTGACGATGCTGGGCAAACGATTGGGCTAGGAGAACAGATCCAGAGACGTTGAAGACGAGGGTCGAATGGAGTCAGGAAGGCCACAAAGGAAACGACGATGGGATGTTCTGTAATCCTACGGTTGCAGAGCCAGGACGGGCAGGTGCAGGGCTGTAATCCGTGATCATGCCTGCCTCTTTCTTCGTGGTGAATCTGTGTGTATTTTTGAGTTACGTCGAATGTCGTGCTCCTTCCCATCGAGCCCATACCTTTCGGTCAGCACCGACTTACAAGACCAAAAAGGAAAGAGCGAAAGGACCCACATCTGGGGAGGGAGAGGCAAACACGACAGGCCCTGGAACACCCTGGGAAGGAACGGGCACAGGCCCTGGGCGGCGCAGGAAAGTACGACGCATGTGCTGTAATTATATTTTCCAGGGGTTCAGTGCTGCGGTCAATTATGCAGCGACGGCAGAAAAAGGCAGCAGCATTCCTGGCAGTTTTTCTGCATATTCCTAATTTTTTCTATTCAGTGCTTTCCGCTTTTGACAACTTTTTTCCGTCGACTTCCTTTCGCGACTCTTCTTCTTTCTTTCTCGCCTTCTTTTCTCAACGACAAAAAAGGAGGATTTACACGCTGTGATAGGCCCGCGGCCTGGTCTCCCTTTTGCAGTGGCGTGTTTCAAGCAGCGGCGAATAAGCGGGCGAATAGGGGGGAAGGGGTAGTCTCGCCAGTCTCGTTCCTGGAAGGAGCCCGCCGCGCCAGCAAGAGGGGAGGCCCCTGACTGGTGCGACTGCACCCTTCGCACCTGCCCTTGCGCACGGGGAACGACCGATCTACAGCTGGAAGCGGCAAGATCTTTCTTTGGCCGTTTTCCTTCTTTTTTGCGCGTATATTTTTATGTCTTTTATCTTTTATCGTCGTATTCTTTGTATTTTTATATTATGTATTCTGTCTTTGTGGTTTGTCGGCGAACCATTTGTTTGCCTAGGAGGGTGTGCTGTCTCTTTCTGTGCCTCCCTCCCTTTCCGGCAGCCTGGCACCCTGCAAGGTACACGAATGATTCTTGGTATTCACAGAGAAGAAAGAGTCCTAGAAAGAAGACAAAGAATATATGCAATATTTTTGACATATCAAGACCGTTTAAACCCAAAGGATCTGAAAAGCATGTAAACACAAACAACACACCGCCGTTGAGTCAACAGTCGGTCCAACCATTTAGAGTTAAACTTTTGTGTATCAAACATCACAAAGGGAGATCGAAAGAAAAAAGACGAGACCAAAAAGAACAGACACGAACGGTCAGACGCACGCACTCGCACAAAAAAATCGAGAAGACAAGCAACGTCGTCCATCCATCATCCATCTGCATGGGTTGCCGCTGCGGCTCAACCAGTCGATCATCAGCCGAACGGTGAAGCGAGGGTTGGTTGGACAGGGAGAGAGGAACAGAAGGAGACAGAAGTGGAAGGCACCAGCCAACCAGAGTTCGTTCCTGGGGAAGCTGCGGTTGGCAGCCCCGCCTTTTACCACAAGGTGAGGAAAGAACAAGTCGTGCAAAGAGAGGGAAGGACCCAAAAAGGGGGCTTTTTGGAGGGCCCCAATGCAGGGGTTGAGACGCAGGCACCCGCGCGCCGCCCAAGACCAAGCCCAGCGCGCGCCAGTGCACCACAGCGCTACTGGGAGAATGAAAAAAAGAGCGCTATTCGGTCTTTAGGGCGCCTCAGCGCATAACAGACCAAAAATTAGCGCTACAGAGCGCAGACGTGTAAGCGGGCGAGCCGCCACGCCAATGCTGAGTAGCCAGGGGCACGACGCACCTGCCAGGAACTGGACAAAGACTGGTCAGGCACTGGCGCAGCTTGGCTGCAGATTTCTCAACAAGGAAAGAGAGGGCAAACAAGAGGCATGACAAAGGATGGGAAAGCGGCCAAAGTGGCAAGCGGGAAAGAGCAAAAGGTGGAAGGAAAGCCTGGCAAATGGCGTTGTTCATGCATGCCCTTTCCTTACTTTCCTTGGAAAGAGGCTGGCTGTTGTCCACTGTTACTGTTACTGTTATCCACTCGTCTTCTTTCCTGTTTGGGTAATCCCCGGAGGTCTGCCTCGCCTTCTATGCCTGCCCCTGCTTTCCAGGATCTTGGGGTCTTTTGGAGCTTCTTTCTTCTCTCTTCTGTCGTCGACTCGTCGTAATTCGTCGTACTCTGTGTCCACACAAAGTACTCCGTTCACCTTGTTCCTTTTCAACAACACAGACGCCGCTCACAGACATTGCTCATGCCATGCCATCGATTGGCCACCGTTGATCCGGACCCCGCCCGGTGTCGTTTGTGTTGCAATGTCAGCTGGCCAGAGACATCCCGTTTCGAGACAAGAAAGTCAAAGACAAAAAGTCAAAACAAAAAGGTCAAAAAGGCGACAAGACACAAGTGTGACTCTCGGGGCGTTCTTGTCACTCGTGCATCGACTTATATGGCGTGGGTTCAGAACACAAATTTACTGAGTGCCAAACGGGTTGACATCGTCCGGCCTTGACTCTGTTTGTCAGGCATCTACGTTGCTTTCGGTCCTGTTTGGCCCTGTCGGTCTTTTCGTACGCAGACCCTGTCAAAGCAATTTTCGAATTTTCACACAAGATTCAACAATCTCCGTTTACTCTTTGCCATCCTCGCCCATCCTCGTCGTCCATCGTGGCAAAGCAAGGCTCGGAGATCACGCAAGGGGAAGACACCACGTCGCCAAGAAGAGGAAGGGAGTGACGCTGCGTGGTATTACGGAGTACGGAATGAGGCCTGGGTCGGCCTGTTGTCTAGATTTCTTAGGATTTTGGGGGACAAGTCTGGGGTGCTTGGCCTTGACAAAGCTTTGATATATTTTTCGAGCAAAAGCTTTGGGATGCACTTCCCAGCGCACATCCCTTTGATCGAATATCAAGGAAAGGGGTGGCAAGACATCCGCACACGGAGAAGATACTGAAAACAAACAGGCAAACGAAAAAGAAGACAAGAGACAGACGACAAAAAGCTCCGCCGAAGAGGATCGCCAAGAGCGCCAAGGGAGAGTCGACAGGCCTCTCTGCGCAGCCAGTGTTTCGCTATTTTGATATTTGGGAATTTTCGAGAAGAGAGGTACGGAGCTCGGAGGAACATGAACTTACGGAGCAACTCCTGGGCAGAAATGTACAGGAAATGTCTTTGGCTGACGACGTAGTGCGTCTTGCTCCCCGGTTCTTGGGACTTTTTCACGAGCCAAAAGGAATGCATCGTGGCTGTTCTATTATATTCTGTGACGGGCCTGATATTGTTTTTACGTTTGCCTTTTGCCCCCTTCAAGGCACATATTTTATGAACCCAGAAACTGGGTATTGTTTGCCGCCGCAAATTCCTGGTCAAGGTTCAGGGCCTCAATATTTTTGGCCATGAGAACCTGGTCTGGCCATGGCCGCAGCCTTGGGAGGCCGTTTGAACGCCGTTTGAATTTTCTTTGAATATTGTTGAATTCTCTACCTTCACGGGACAAATTCTCTTCACCGCATGTCCAGCCACCTTTCTTCGCCTCTGTTCTCCCTGTTCAGCCCTTATGCATCTGCCCTGCGCTTACTTGTTCACAAAAAATTGATACAGAAAACCGGTCATAAATCGACAAACGCTCACAAGATCGTCTTATTTTCGTGTCAACATCCCTTTCTCTCGCCCGTTTTCTCCTTGCGCGGGAGAAGGACGTGAAAAAAAGTGGAGTAAGTAGTGGGAGAACAGACAGTCGACGACGTGAAGTGAGACATTGAGCTCTGGTTGGTCGCCACGATCGCAAAGTTCCCTCCAAAAGGATCCAAAAAGGGGTAGCTTTTTTGAGGAGGCTGGGCTGAAGAGAAAAGAGAAACTTTTTGTGTACAAAAAGAGGAAAGCCAAGAAGAGGAAAGAATTTGAGAGAACACGAGACGACAGGCGGCAGAACCACTATCCCGACAAACAGAAAAGAACGACAGAACGACACAAGGTGACACGACAGAAAGCAAAGATCCAGGTTTGTGCAGACGCGGGAAAAGGACTGGACGACAGCGATCGGCCGGTACGACAGACGCTGGGCCACAGAGTGACAGGCCCAAAAGCCCAGAGAGCCAGGCTGCGTGTCTTGGCCGCGCCTCACAGCCAATCGCGGGCCATGGAGATCCCTTGCACTTGCACAATGTGAAACGACGAGGGTAAAGTGCACCACAGACAAAGAAAAGGGGATAAAAGGAAGAATAAGAGAAAGGAAGAAGAAAAGAAGAGACGACGGGCGCGATTCAGATGTTTCAGTGTTTCAAGTTGTTTCTTGTTTCTTCCCCCTTTTGGAAGGATGCTTTTTTGTGCTTTCTTTTCTGGAGTCTTTTCTCGCATGACTGTCACCCCTTTTCCTCTTCGGCCGATCCCCCTCAGTATTGTCAGCTTCCTTCTTGTCTCGACTTTCTTGTCATCCGAACTCTGACAGGTTGACTGCTTGTCTTTTCTTCTCTTCGGTTTATTCGTTTATTCTTTTTGTTTCCATATTTCCTGTTTCGTCGTCAGCCCGTGTTTCGTCGTTTCTTGTCGTCGATTCGTTCGCCGTTTTGTTCACCTGCCTCCCTGTCTCGTTCACATCGGATTCTGTCTTGTTTGCACACCATCAACTCTGTTGAAAAAAGAAAATATTGCATATTCTGTAACCTCAGTCTCTTATACAGTTGCCCCGGGCCAGAAAGGGACAAAACCAAATGGCAAAAAGAAACAAAAAATAACAATCAAGAAAACGGGGATATCAAAAAGACAAAAAGCGAAGCGAAAAAAAAACCAAACAAGCTCACGAGGTATCAGCACACCCAACTTAGTCCGTCGCTTCAACTGACTCCGTCACGGCCGCAGCCACCTCTGGGCTCTCCTCCACGAGGCCCAGCGTCGTCTCCTCCACCTCGGCGGCTTCTTTGCTGTTGCTATTGGCCTCTTCTTCTGCTGTCTCCATCGTTGCCTCCTCTGCCTTCTTCTTCTCTTCTTCCGCCTTTTTCTTTTCCTCCTCCGCCTTCTTCTCTGCCATCAGCTTGTAGTGCGCTTCCCGATTCTTTCTGCAACCCTCCAGGTAACTGGGATAGATGCCCTCTGCCCGTTCCGCCAGTGCCTCCGTAAGCCATCGCCACAGACGGTCGTCCACGACGAGATTGGGGTTCAGAGACTGCATTGTCACAATTTTTTGCGCAACGGTCCACGAGAAGCCTCCACCTTTGCCACTGTCATCTTCCTCGTCGTCGCTGGCCTCTTCGTCTTCTTTAATGAATCTGGCGAGCTCTGCTTTGGCGTACGGCAGTTCACGATGTCTGCGGAAAACATCAAGCATCTTGATGTCGTAGGAGAAATCCTTGGGGGCATCGTCTTTGTTGCAGGCGCGGTTTTCAGCTGCCTCTTTTGAGTCTGTGGTGCATGTGCAGCCAACGACACAGTCTTCATTACAGCCAGTGCTGCTGCCGTCACTCCCGTTGCTGCTGTTGCTAGTGCAATCGCTGGACAAAGTGTCGTCGTCCGTCGTGTTTCTGTCGTCAACAGCGATATGGTCAGCTAGAGAGCTGGTGTCGTGCACACTCGAGGTGTCGTCGTCGGTCATGTGGCTACTGTCTTCAATAACGGCTTTGTGGATGATGGGGTCTTTGATCTCATCGTCAACATCGTCGCCGTAGACAAGTTTATACAGATCACGGATGTGGGTGTATCCCCAGACCCAACGGGTGCCCATCAGGGTAAGCCATCGAAGTTGATCAAGCATCTGGGCCTTTTTCCACTGTTCTTTTGAGAACTCGTAGCCGCTGCTGTAGATCACGCGGCCACCATCAGCGGCGGCATGCTCGATGTAGCCTTTCCGGAACCCATCACGGTAGGCCGCCATCAGAGTAGGCTCCTCCTCTGGACTCATGGAAATCATTGGCGATGCGAGCAGTCCCTCAAGCGAGCCCGTCGACGTTGCACTCCAGTCCAGAATGCCGGTGATATTGAAGTCATCGTCAACAAAAACGTTGCCGAGATGGAGATCTGGATGCACGAGAACAAAGCGATCGGCCTCGCTGCCGGTAGTGGTATGGTCGCCGCCATTGCTGCTGATTGCCGTCATCCAGTCTGCCCTCCCTGGTTCCGCCGTCTTCTCCCCGGCTTTAACTATCCGCGGTACCATATTCTCGATGATGTGCTCCATGATAACGTATTCTAGCTCCACTGAATTGTAGTCCGTTTCTCGCTTCAGGTCGGTGAGTGCACTATGGTACAAGCCGGCCAACCATCGGCGCTCCGAGCTGTAATAGACCATATGGCGAAGGTCCAAGTTTGGGATAAACAGGGGTGCCATGTCAAAGGGCAAATCTGGTGATTTTCTCTGCTCCTCGAGAGCCTTGATTTGCGCGAGAAGATACTGGCCCTCGTCGGTAAAGGGGCCATGCGAGACACTAGTACATTTCTCGCGAGTCTCCCAAAAGAAAGCCGGAACTAGGCACTCGCCGACTGTTGGGCGTTCCGGCGTATCTTTCCCGTTGCCGTTCTCCACAAGGGATCCGATTTTGTCAAAGCGATGCCCAACAAGGCCCGATAGGATGGCTCCCAGCTGGAACATGAGTTTATGTCGTTGTTCAGCTGTTGTTTCCCGTAACACATCATGCTTTCTGGGAGGGCTTGGTATGTCGTTAAATTTCCAGAAGAATAGGTCGTGACCAGGAATCTTGCTCATGAGAATGTAGGGAACGCCGATTGGGTTGTTGGATGTGGTGCTGTTGTTTATCAAAGGCGTTAGCTACTTTGGAACAGGTCGTGGAGGGGGGGCGCCCATGCAGGCTTTACTCACGCGGCAGAATACACCTCGGGAACAGGAATGGCCGTGTTCTTTTTTATGTATCTCATGGTGGCAACCTCGCTGGCAAGCTGATTCTCAAGAGCGCGATCGCTGAGGTCGACACCCCATTCCTGCCGAGGTACACGAAAGGCCCATTCGACGCCATCGGAGAAAGTCAAGAACACGACCCAGTTCAGACCACCGGTGCTAGGCTTCTTGTCCTTGTCCGCTGTGCACGGCATGTTGTCGCGGATTTGTGATGCCAGGGCGAGGAGGGTTTCAAGGTCAAAATAGCCATGTGCGAATATGGTACCCAGATCATACCTAGGCCGGTTGAATGTGTGCGGTTTGTGTTCTGCCATCGTGAAAGGTTGGGGGTGGGAAAAGATAGCAAGGCAGAAACATGGAAGAAAGCGAGGAATGATGAGGGGAAATGTGAAGAAAGAGAAAAAAAAACGAATTTTTTTTCGAACACCGTGGTCTTTATGTATTTATTTCTAGTTGGAAAACAGATACGATTTGGAAGGAACCATGAAAACAATTGCGGGAAGGAACGATCAACTACATCATGAGAAAAGTGGAGACAAACGAAGGCTGCCTCGAATCAACCCACAACACCAACTACATCAGAAAAATGGCAGCTCATCACATTAAAAAAACCTAGTTGCAGAAGCATTCATAGGCATATTGCATTTCTTTCCCCCTATTCATAGGCCTTTTTTTTGGCCGCCCTCCTTTCTAAAGCTCAGGCTTCTCCACAAAGTATCCGGGGTATCGCTCGTGATCCATGCAAAGTATTTAGCTGCACTCCGACAGCCAACCCCGGAGCGGATGTACGCATGCTGAAGCAACTAATGGTAGTGGCTGGCATTGGTATTCTTCCGCATCTGCTGCAGCCTAATGTAGCAGCGCTCTTTCACGTCTTCCGTGCCATCCGCATGGTGCTTGAACTATATCGAATTATCAAGTCAGTCCATAGATCTCGGTGTCCTTGTTCACGGGTGTCGTATATCGCATTACTCACGTAGACATATCTATGGGTACCGTTCTTGAGGTCATCGGGCTCGTAAACATAACCGCTGTCCCATGTTTTCGTTTGGTCTATATATTCATGTACAGCTCAATGGTTAGCGAAACTTTCAAGCAGGTTCAAGCGGTTTTATTTTTGATACGGTAACTATCAAAATAAATCTATAACACATCAAACCACATGCCATTAAAAAACCAGATGATGTCCTCATCCTGATAATAAAAGGGGATAAGAGAGCCGCTGGGCGGGGAAGGAGTTCCGGCCGGCGGCGTGTCGTAATCCACGTTTTTGCGGCGAGCCATTTGTTGAAGATGGTGCAAAAAGGCAAGAGTTCTTGTTTAGAAGTGGGATACTCAAGCTTGATCTGTATGTTGATTTTTGTTGAAGGGCTTGGAAAGTGAGTCCCGAAGTAGTTGTTGCTTGTTGATGAGGCTTGGGGAGAAGTGTGTTCGTGAAGAAGAAGAAAGAAGGCATCCTCGAGGATGAATTTATACTGGGAGATGTTGGCAGCGACGATGAGGCCGACGGGCAGTGAGGACACGGTGGTGGAGCCTGCGTCACTATTGATGCCATTGAACTCGTCCCATCAAGCTGACAGGACAATGGGTGACGATGGCCTTGACGAGCTTTGGCGAGCTTTGGCGAGGTGGCGAGGTTGGCGAGCTCGACGAAGCCTCGCGTGGGGGTCATTTTTGCTTTATCGAGAGCATCGTGAGATAGAGCTGACGAGAAGGTCATTTGAATTGAGAAAACGGGGTGAGGGCTCGTAGATATTGTGAGATGCTGCTCAGATGCGTCTCAGAATCAATGGCAGATGCCGGCACGTGCGGTGGCGACCAGCTGCTCCTCAAGTTCCTTTGGCAAATCCATCACTTTGTTCTCGAGTCCAATCAGTATTATATTGAATTTTGTTCCCTTTTAGGTGCATTTCAGAACGTAGGGACGGTGTATTCATGACCAATATTAGGACTACACGTCCGCAGGGTAATGGGTTGTCCTGCAACGGCTGCCTCGAGGCCTATTGGAAGTCGCCTAAAGGGCACATCGTCTCTTCCTTTAATTCTTTGGTACAAGGCCTCTCTTTCGATGCCATGTTGGACTCCACGCAATCTGAAGTAGAAGAGCTCAATTATTGCTGGGTATTCAGAAGTTGTCAAAGCACAATTGTTGCGACTTGACCTTTGCTTGTAAGTGAGTGGGGACAGGGGCTGCAGCTTTGGTGGGTCAACATCGCATCACATCTCTCTCAGATTCTATCCAAAACATGTGGAGCAGTGCGTCTAATCGAGTCTCAAGACTTTTCAAACTCCATTCAGTCTGCCATCAAAGGTCTTCAAAATTATTCCAAAATATTATATTTAACCAAGTCTATTTGTTGCGCTGCGTAGCACAGGATATTTGTTGTAGAGAAGATGACAAAAAAAATGTATGTAAAAAGGCAAAGCGAGAGAGTGCAATCTATCCCAAATAAACCAAAAATGAAAACACGAAACAGAAAATTAATCCAAAAATTATCCAAAAATGATATCCAACCCCTAAAATTATTCAAAAATTATAGCGAGATATAGAAATTAAAAGGAATGTAGGCTGCGAGCCACGTCTAGGCCTCCTCCTCGGCCTTGTGCTTGCCCCAGAACTTGAGCTTGCTAAAGTTGAAGCTGATCTTGCGGACGCGGAAGAGGTAGTAGGTCAGGATGGCAATGGCAATATTGAAGAGGATGTAGGCCCAGACAAGACCGAAATTGCGCCAGCGGGTGTTCCAGTAAATGTTGCTTTGCGCAAGATATGTGTCAGCGACCGAAATCTGGCAGTAGCGGCAGTCGGTGGTGTCGTCGGGGTTCTGTAGGGTGCCGGGCGCAAACTGGAGGTAGGGCCCCATGTACTGGCCGCAGGTGAGGCCGGCGGGCGGGCTGAAGATGGACGTTTCGGAGCGGGAGCAGTCAATGGGGCGGTCGTGGGTGATGGTGGACGTGACGCCGGAGATCCAGTAGGTAAAGGGCGAGACGCGGTACATGAAGATCCAGAAGCCGGGCAGGGCGCTGGGGGTCTGCAGGACACCGGAGAAGATCATGCTGGTCATGACGAGCAGAGTGACGATGCCACCGGCGGTCTGGGCGTCGGGAAGGGCAGCAATACACATGGTGGCAAAGGAGCTGGCGTACAGCATCAGCTGGATCATGAACAGCAGCACGAGGCCCTGGCGGACAGAGGGCTGGATGCCGACAACGGGGTAGTAGAACGAGGCCCACGTCACAATGCCCGTCAGGATCTGCCAGGGGAACTCGACGACAATGTTGGCAATTATAAACGCCTTCCACGAGTACATCTTGCCAGGCCGCTCGCGGACTTCGTAGAGCGAGCGCTGGGTGACAAAGAGGGGCATGATCTGCTGGACGAGAGACGAGAAGATGGTGACCATCTGGAATACGGAGAAGATGACGCCCTGGGTGCCGGCCAGCGTGCCCTTGGCCTGGAAGAAGGAGAAGCCAATGAACAGGCCAGCCACAATACCGAGGGACAGCTTGGAGAAGATGTACGATGGCATGCGCCAGTACTGCTGGAAGATGCGGTGGGTGACGGCGATGAGCTGGGTGCTGAAGGGCATGGCGAATTCGCTGTTGCTGTCGGCCTCCTGGTCGGCGGCGCTCTCCTCGTTGCGCTTCTCGGCGTAGATGCGTTCGACCTCGTTGTCAATGGCGACGCGCTCGTCGCTGGCGTTCCAGGTCGAGTGCCAGTCCTGGCCGTCGCCCGCCACGGTCTTGTTGACAATCTCGAGCATGTACTCGGCCGGGTTCTCGGCCGGGCCGCAGGGGCGGGCGCCCTTGCCCTCGAAATAGTCGAGGAGGGTGCGCGAGTCGTGGCCGACCTCGCCAAAGTAGACCGTCTTGCCGCCGGCGGCCAGGAACAGGAGGCGGTCAAACTGCTCGAACAGCACCGCGCTCGGCTGGTGGATGGTGCAGAGGACGGCCTGGCCGGCGTCGGCGAGCTTGCGCAAAAAGTTGCAAATGGCCCACGAGCTCTGGGAGTCGAGACCGCTGGTGGGCTCGTCGAGGAACAGAAGCAGCTTGGGCTTGGCCGCCAACTCGACGCCAATGGTCAACAGTTTGCGCTGCTCGACGTTCAGACCCTCGCCGGGGACACCGACGACGGCGTCGGCAAAGTCCTCCATGTTGAGCATCTCAATGACTTCCTCCACAAACGCCTCCTTTTCCTTGACGCTGACCGTCTTGGGCTGGCGCAGCATGGCGCTGAAACGCAGACTCTCGCGGACGGTGGCCGTCTCAAGATGCAAGTCCTGCTGCTGGACGTAGCCCGTGTTGCGCTGGAAGTTGGTGCCGCGGGGCTTGCCGTTGACAAACATGTCGCCGGTGATGACGCCCATGGTCGTGCGCTCGGCCAAGACGTCGAGAAGGGTCGTCTTGCCGGCGCCACTGACACCCATCAGCGCCGTGAGCGTGCCGGGCTTGACCCAGCCAGACACGTGGTCGAGCAGGCGGCGCTCTTTGCCCTTGACCTCAATGTCGTAGACGACGTTCTTCCAGGTGAAAATGTCCTTTTGGGGCGGGATGCCGTGGACGACGGCCTTGCCGCCGGGCTCGGGCGTCTGGGGCTTCTCACCGGCATCGCCGACGCGCGTTGCGCTCTCCTCGTCTCCGGCAGCCGACGACGACGAGCGAGAGGCGCTCTTCTTGGCGGCGGCGCCGTTGATAGCAGAACCGTTAGCGGCCTTTTCGCTCTCCTTCTGCTTGCCGTGGCTGAGGTGCGCACCGGCCGTACGCGAGCCCTTGAGCAGGTGCGGCGGAATCTTGCCTTTCTGGTAGACAAGCATCTCGCCCTCGCTCGAGGGGACGCTGTTGATCTCGGTGGCCACAAAGTAGATGCCCATGAAGAAGATGAGGAAGCCGATCATGATGCCAAAGTTGCGCCAGACGTGCGAGTAGTAGTAACCAAAGGACTCGGCAATATAAGCGTCGCCGCTCACATAGTCCTGGCCAGCGACCGAGCCGACGACGTTACAAATCCACGAGTCGCCCATAGGCGGTGAGTAAGCGGGGATGATGACGGAACACACAAACTGGCGGCCGTGGAACTCGTTGGCGACGAGGGCTTCGAACGCATAGTAGATCGGGTTGATCCAGCGGATCCACGCGAACCACGGATGCATTGTCGGCACAGTAATCACAAACCCGGTGTACATGACGAGGCCGAGCACAATAATACCGGCCAGCGACATGGCCTGCGAGATTGTGCGCGTCATAGCGGCCATCGTGCGGAAGATGGCTGACATGGTAAAGGTCGCCGTGTACGTGATTAGGAAATAGATGAAAAACTGGGCAGGCTCGCGGCGCAGGCCGGCCATGAAGTAGAGGATGATGTTGAAGCAGGTGGCAATGACAAACTTGACGGGGATGTCGGCGACGACGCCCGCAATGGCCTCCGTTGCCGGGTGGTAGAAGGCGTAGGATGCCTGCTTCTCGACAATGGGCCGCTGGGCGTACAAACTATTAATTTCCGTGAGCGTGACCAGGGCGTTGAGCAGGACGGCCATGAAGAGGGCCGAGGACTTGGAGAAGAAGCCGGCAGTGGCGTCGGGCGTGCCGTAGACAATCGAGCCGATAATGAGAGCGAGGATAATGCACGTGGCGGCGGTGGTGATGGTGGGCGCCTTGTCGTTCCAGATGCGCTGGTATGCGCGCTTGGTGTTGAGCTTGATCTGCATCATGGTGCTGATGATGAACGGCGACTTGGGCCGCGAGTGCTTGCTCTGCTTCTGCTGCTTGGTGGCGCGCATCGCCGACACGGTCTCGCCGTGCGCGTCGAGCGGGTGCTTGGCCTCGTACTCGGCAATGTCGGCCTGCATGGCCTCGAACTCGGCCGACTTGAGCCAGCACGCCTCAAACTCGTCGGCCGTCCGCGGCACCTGGTTCTCCATACCTGGCTTGGCCTTGCGCTCGATCGGGTTCGTGACCGACGTCAGGAAATCGCCCGTCGTCTGGCGCGGCGGGCATTCGTAGCCGAGACCCTCAAAGTAGGCCTTGGCGCCGTTGGCCGGGCCAAAGTAGATCTGGCGGCCCTCGTACAGGACGGTCGCCTTGTCAAACAGCTCGTAGATGCTCTCGCTGGCCTGGTAGATGGCGACGGCGCTGCACGAGCGGGCCAGGTCGCTGCCGATGCGCAGCGTCTGCACAAACTTGAGCGCCGTGGCCGAGTCGAGACCGCGCGTGCTGTTGTCCCAGCCCATGAACGGACTGCCGGCGACCATCATCTCGGCGATGCTGACTCGCTTGCGCTCGCCGCCCGACACGCCGCGCACAAACTCGTTGCCGACCTTGGTGTAGTATGTGTGGCTGAGGCCGCAGACGGCCATGACGACCTGGGCGGCATAGTTGGCCACCTGCTTGCGGGTCATGTTCTTGTTGAGGAACGACCACTTGTCCGACGGCATGCGCACCTGGGCGGCAAATTCGAGCGTCTGGCCGACCGTTAGCTCGGGGAAGTGCTTGTCGACCTCCTGGTTGTAGATGGTCTCGCCGCGGAACTCCTTGATCATCTTGTGCTGCGGGATGCCGCTGTAGTGGATTGTCGAGTCGGGGTCGAGATGCAGGCCGTGCAGTTCGCCGCACATCGACTTGAGCAGCGTGCTGCAGCCCGAGCCAGGGCGGCCCAGCACCACCAGCAGCTCGCCGCCGTCGACCACGCCGTTGAACTTGTGCAGGATCTGCTTGTTTGGTGGCTTCTTGCGCAGACCCAGGGTTTCGCCAATGCGCAGCGGGATCTGCAGAGATGCCGCGATGGACGAGGCCACCGTGTGCTGCACCTGGAGATCGGGGGCACTGCCTGATACCGACAGGTTCTTGAACACAACGCCCGGCTGGATGCGGTTGTTGTCCATGCCCTCGCCGCGCATCGCCCGGATAAACTTGCCGAGCCACTTGGAGATGTCAAACTTGGGGCTCTGCGGGTTGAGCGCGTCGTCGCCACCGGTAAACGCGTGCGAAACATGTGCACCTTCCTCCTCGCCGCGCTCGCCAGTCGCTGAAATGGCCGTGGCAACACGGCGGATGACGTCGCGGTCGTTTTCCTGGATCATGGTGTTTGTGTGTGTGCGGGTGAGGTTTGTCTGTGCCGAAGACACAGACTCGGAGTCGAGAGAGTCGTCGAGAGGCCCGTTTCCGTTGTTGATGTTGTCGTATTCAGCCGGCACATTGTTGATATTGTTGACATTGTTGACGCTTGGTTGAATCTGGCCCTGGCCCTGGCCCTCGTCGGCCACCGGCCCAACTCTGTCCAAGTTGGATGCCATTGTTGATGGATGTGATGCTGTGTAGACCTACACAGACATGAGTGGCAATGTCAACCAAATGGGAAAGGGTGGTGACAAAAACAATAGATGGATGACCAAAGGGGAAACAGCAAAATAAAAAAAGGAAGAGGGAATGGAGGGTATAAAAAGGAACGGAGTGAAAAAGCAAATAAAGGGGATCGAGACAGCAAAAGCCAACAAAGGAGAGCGTCGGCCGGTAAAAGCAATGGGGTGTGTTAGCCAGGACCAGTAACGAGACACCCGAAAGTTTATCCAAAGGTACCTGGACGGAGAAAAAGAATATAAAAAAAGAACAGAAGAACAATGCAGATGAAAACCCATAAAAACAAAACAGCAGGACAGCTGCACCCCTTTCATCCCAAGCAGGCAAAAACATTCACGGCCGAGGCCCTAGCAGGCCAGTGTAAGTGGACGAAGTAAGAGACAGAGCTCTCAATAGCTCCGTTGGAGGCGTGCTGCACTTTTGCACTAGGACTAACCGGCGCGCACTTACTCATGCCGAGCACACCACGAACTCCTGGAACAGTAACAACCCGCACGCCTAGTGGATGGGCGTACTTCCGCCCGTGTCGGCTAGAGCTGTTCTTTTTTTCTTCTTTTTCTTTTTTAGCGACTCGGGCTCAACCTGCTCACCGTGGATGTCGCTTTTGTGTGCTGATTTGCTGCGCCGGGTACATTCCGATAATGTGGACCTCCGGGCTGCTCATAAGGTGAGAGTGCAAAAGTGCCGGCTCGCTGGGCTGCTGGAGTTCCCCGTCTTGGCTTCTCTTGTTTCTTTTGGCGACTTTTGGCGACTTTTGGGTAGATCTAGGTACGCCATCATTCACTATGACCTTAAACTCGGGCATGATCATCCACCGCGTCCCCGAGTGAGAGCCCTGTTGGCGGCCCGGTCGGGCTTTTTTCGCGCTTTTTGCGCTCCTGTCCGTACGAAATTTCTGTGTTTCTTGTTTCTCTTGTTTCTCTTGTTTCCGCAATTTCTGCGTCTGGTCGCTCTCGTTTTGTCGTCATATTGCCGCTTTCTGTGATCGTTCCTATTGTTGCCATCATCGATTATTTCTGGGCTAAAATTGACATGCAGCTGTGACGTATCGAGACTAGGAGTTCTAAATCTGGCCACTGCTGTTGATTGCATGTGATTATCTAGAGGCATCTCTCAGAAACCCGCTGGTTCCATTGATTGGATCTCGACATCCCTGCACACATTTTCTTCCAGATGTGTTCTCTCGTAGGGCCAGCACACCATTCCAGTGAGGCTGAAAGCCCGCTAGCAAAAGTAAGAAAAGTTCATTGCCGATTCAGAACATCATAAACAGGCAATTGGTGTGAGCCATGTGGGCCTGCGAGAATCTGCAATGGGTCCTGCGAGGTTCTCAATCTTTTGCTCATATGCCTCTCGCAAACTTCGCAAAAGACACACGGGCGAAAAGGACGAAAAGGGCCGCGGGTCAGGCCAGAACGGACAAGCAAAATGGCCAAGCCAAGACTATTGGGGCCAATTGTGGTCCAGTCGTGTCCTGAAGCACCAAAAGGGTTGTATGTTTTGCGAGCCAGCGTAGTAAATCCAGTTCATAGCGCCTTGCATGCCGTCAGCTCTGTTCTAGGCATTAGCACCTCGATAGACCCTTTTCCAGCCTTTCCACGTTGTCGATAGTCTTTTCGATGTTTTCAATGCAACACGTTCTATACGTTTTCAATATTGCGAGGCCTCTGAGGATGCGAAAATTGTTTCCCTGATGCGATAGCTGTCGATTTTTTTTTTTTTTTTTTTTTTTTTTTTTTTTTGAGAATTCTGCATTTCCCACCTTCCATTCTGCCCTGTCTTTGCTTCATCTTTTCAAGTCGCCCCTTGCATCAGATTGAAGCATTGGCTGCGCATCTCCAAGATACGAGGGTTCAGACGGGTGGATAACATCCTCAAACGCAAAACCACCGAGGCTGTTGGGTTGAGAGATCTGGAGATATGATGGGCGATCACTCTGGCCTTGTGGATTTCGTATTATGTATTGCGTACAAGCACTGGGTATACCGCACGTCGCAAAAATAAAGATGCGGAACGGCGCCGGAGCCTAGAAAACCCGTTGCACTTTTCTTTAGACCTGGTATTTTCGTTCAGGGGTCGCACATCAGCGGCTGCATCCATCTGGAACCATTCTGATGTTGACTTCGAGGCCACGTTGTTCACGCCAGAAAAGTCGGTGGTTCGGGCTGTCAAGGGAAGCGACAGAATGACGTGGACAAGGGTCCGTTCCTCAGGAACCGGCGATCCTCGTGGATCAAAGTCTAAGATGAATATTTTTTGACATTTCGTGTTGTCTCACGGGAGAAACCCGAGAACTTTGAAGCTGTACTCTGTACAGAGTATCTTGTATTTTGTTGCAAAAAATTCGACGTGATCGTTATCGTGTTCGCGAACAATATGTCCCTTTTCGCAGGAGCCCTCATTGCTCCACCAGGTCTCTGCAAAAATGATTGCGCGTCGTCCGCATTGGGTTTAGCTCCACGGAACTGGTCCGACTAACACAGAAATCTTGCTGGGTTCTGTCAGAGAATCGTCATAGTGGCGTCGGAATGGTCCCGGGCCCAGGGCGGCAAATCTCGCATATTCCCACATGAGCTCATCCTTCTCGACACAAAACGAGGCTCAAAGCCTTCTGGTGTCGTAATGTTGCGGAGATTTTTGGCTTCCTTTATTTTGTGCTTCTCGAACTGTAAAAAATAGAAAGATCGGCCAAGCGGCCAGGGGCTCAGAGCGAGTTGCCAAGAGCCAAGATTCCGTTTTGCATTTCGATTGCCGTCGCATAGATCTGTATTAGCCCATGTCCGCGTTATCTTACCGCTATCAAACGCAAGGACTTGAATACTTTCGTCTCTTCTGACTCCGTCGGTCGAATTGCTGTTTGGCAATGCATCTAGGCAACATTCTCAAGACTCTGAACTCTTCGAGCGTCTCGGCTTCCCTTCTCGGGTACTTCCCCTAGGCGCGGCCATGTCTAGGCCCAAGAATCATTCGTATTTGAGCCCGGGCTACCCGGTTCGGTCGCCAAACGGACCGATCTCTCAAGTTGTTTGGCACGGCCATTCATGTTTCGTATTATGAGCTTCGCTGGCCCGGTATGCTTCTTTGGTCCGCTTTTCCGTTGCCCGTCCGTCGTCAGTTAGGCAACGTCATCCCCCGGATATTTGGGCAATGTGCATATGGTCGTCTCGCTTTCACCCGCGATGCATGCAGAGGAGAGCTTTTTGGTGTTTAATAAACTTTGTCACTCAAGATGATTCAACAGAGACGTGTTGACATGTGGTAAAAGTCTCCAAATTCTAGATATCGGGGTGTCGGGGCGTTGTCAGGACCGTTGTATGTTGTAAATTTGCCCAATTCCTCCGAATTTCAGGGTATCAAGTTCGCAAAGTCAATGTTCTGGTCCCAGGCGAACAACGGGCCCATGGCGTAGGTGTCTTCGAGGAGATTCGGCGCATTGGGGTCCATGTGTGCCAAAAAGTCAAACTGACCAGGCTGAATGTTGCCACCTGCAGCCGCAGCTGCGGCCAGACCCCCGAGGCCATCTGTGCCTGAAAACAACTGCGTGGCAATGCCGTTGTTGAGTCCAAAGCTACCAGCATCACCGCCTCCTCCAAAGGTTCCTCCGACCACACTTCCACCGCTACTGGTGAAGCCTCCACCCGCCGCACCACTTCCACTCTGGCTGTCAGATTCGCTGGCAGCGTGCTTGAGGAGTGCGTGCTCGTTGACTTTGAGCAGGAGATCGAGTGACTTGCGTGCAGAAGCACTGAAGAGAGCCTGATCCCGAAGAATGGCGTGGCACTGATCCCAGAGACTAGCGATTTCGTCCCGGTCGACACATTGCCAGAGGTCGGGACATGATCGGGCGACAATAAGGACAAGGCCAGCAGCACAAGCATCTGTAAAAGTTAGCAACAAAATCTACGAGGACTCAAAATATGGCAAAGAGAGGAGGGACCTACATAATCCATTCCACCACCAGATATCCGTGGTCTCGGTACGATAGACGCTGTGCACGAGGACAATGAGGCGCCTGGCAGCCTCGATGCACGACTTTCCGCATTCAATGGCAAAAGAGTAACGCAGTCCATCACGTGTCAACAAAGGCTGACCAGGCTTATTTTCGCCTGACCCTGAAGTTGGGGAAGCGTCTGAGTGGGCGAGAAGTGACAGGATAGGTCGGTAGAGAATCAGCTGCAGGTAGATGAACCGTGCATGGAGCACATTCCGGCTGATGCCTGTGATTAGGCGGTCCTCCTCTGATACATCACCTGGAATCTCGGTAGGCTTCGTCCACGAGAGGAACGGCGTGACAGACCGCTCAAACTTGTCAAGAGCGCCCTGGATTTCGACAACGGTATCAAGGTTGTGGTGTGTTTCTAGGTTGCTTGAATCGTCGGAGCAGGAGTCATTGTTGTTGTTACTGCCAGGGTTGGCGTCCCTTGTCAACCAGGGCCTGTAGATGCGCTGTAGAATGTCCTCGAGGATGACGCTGAGTTTGACGCCCTCGACGTAAAAAGCCAGTCGAAGAGATTCGGAGTTGGAAGTATCAGGCTTTTTGTTCAGCATTTCGGGTGCAATGGACAGACTGGATGCCATAGGTGGCCGACCAAAAGTCATGCTCACGAGACTGGCCGGTTAGTTTTGTGATGAGTGAATGCTGACTTGGGTTTAGGGGCAAGACTTACATATCCATCACGACGCAACCGTGCCATGTGCGCTGTCGAATTAGACGTCTGCGTTCGTCGCGTATTCTTCTACTCGGACTCGTTTCTTCCGTATGCAGGCCAATGCCTTGTGCCACACGACAGGCCATGCCCACGGCAATCCAGCAGCGGTTGGGGTACGGTGTGCCTTGCAGCACAAGAGAGATGACGAGCATAGCCTGTACAACGCCAAGGTTGTTGTAGTTGATCAGTTCGAGGCCAACAAAAGTCTTCGAGCGGTTGCCAAAAACGTCAATAGCAGCGGCCCTTTCAACCGGGGGCAAGTCCGAAAAGCAGCAGCCCAGAGCAAATATGGCGTTGAGGGCGCAGTGAAAGATGATGCTGTCGGCGCCGGCTTCACTGCTTCCGAGGCCCAGCCCCTCATACTTTTGCTGTTCTGCGGCTGTGCGGGCACGTGTTTCGTTGTCATCTCCCAGCCAAAGTCTCTTGTACGCGTGTTCAAATGCCTCGCGGTCGAAGAAGGGGTATTGGTAGAATATGCGACTGAAGAACCGCTGGATGAGGTGGTCACCCAGAGCCCTTGGGGGTAAAGCAAAGCGGTCAACATCGGTGAACTTGAGAGGGAGCTGTGGCGGAGCCATGATTGACGGTACTGGAGGCCGTAATGGCGAAGGAGCTGCTGTGGTGCTCCGGCCAGCACCAGTAAAGAAGCTGGATCGTGATGCATTTGTCGTCGTTGTGTTGGCGCCCGAACTGGAGTTTGTACCGCTCCAAGATTGCCTCTGGGGCATTGCGCTGGCTGCTTCTTTGAGGAACGAAGCTGCGGACGACCGGCCATAAAAGGAGTCAATGGCACCCTCGCCCTCGAGATCCTCTTCGGAAAGCACCGTACCCATGGCCGTGACGCCCGTGGCATCCTCCGGGTCCATGGGTTCTGGCGATGTAATGTCAGACGCGCCGGACTTTACTGTCGCTCCCGCCATATTGGGCGGCGTTGCCGACTGCTGCTGCTGATCCCCAACACCAGCTCGCCGGCCGCCTGACAAAATGGCAGGGCTGGGCGACGCTGAGGGCGGTGCCGAGAGAGACGGTTGGAGACGGCTTCCGGGCAAAAGGTTCACCTTCCCGGTCGAATCGACCTCAATTCCGTACAATGAACACGCATGTTCCAACTGACGGATGCGCTCGTGCAGAGCTTTTGTATAGCTGCCTAGGGTTAGTAAGGGTCACGAGGGGGTAAGAATAGCAGGAAAAACTTCAGGAAATGCACAACTCAACTCACTCTTCACTGCTTGCCGTGCGGGCATTTCCGACTGTGTAGACACATTGCTCTAGGCCGAGATTGCGGCGTTCGCAGGATGAGCAGATGGGCTTGCGGCCGTCGCAACGCGACTTGCGCTCGCGGCAAGGCTCGCAGGCTAGCACGATCTTTCTGCGGCGCTGGCGTTCTCGCGTGTCGGTGGCCATTGTGATTGAAGGTGATGGGGATCGATATGGGGTATAAAGCGAAATGAAAATAAAGAAACAGGAAGAATGAGAGAACCCCTTAATTTCACAATGTTTACTCCTCTTCTTGACAGTTTTCAGGAAGGAACTACGTCGTGCCATCGGCACTTTCCTTGTGAAAGTCGCCGCCTAGAGTCGCGCACGTGACCTGCCACGTGTATATCCGAACGCCGTTCTTTGCCTCTGAAGCCATGGCGGCAACATTACTGGACTCATTCTCAAGCGAGTACTTCTTAACAGCTTTTAATTTCTCGAGATTATATGTTGTTACTGGACAGAACTCGATAGAAGAATGGTCTCAAGGGACAATTACATCTGTGCTGCTATAGCAATTCATTGATTCTCATGCATGTTTTAGATAGTGTAAATGATCTCTCTTGACGCTATGCTGTCTTCTCGCTGTCTACCCAATGAATCTCCCATAGGAAATCTATCATCCAGTCGTTAAAAATAATCCCAGCGGCCTCAAATCTTGAAAATTGTCTGGCTGTCTATGTCGCCACGGTAGCAGGGTCGTTGGGATCGCAGCCTAGTGATGTCAGTAAATGGATTGCATACTATGATCCACCCCCGATGATGTGCATCGCAAGCATCACAGCCAGTGCCTGGAGATTTCTCATTTCCTTCTTCGTCTGGCTTCATTTTTATGCCCATAAAAACTCACCCTCAAATGTGTAGTCGGCCCGCGCCCATCTGTGCAGCTTCTCGCGGCGGAACTCGTCAAAGTCCCACTCGCGGCGCTCGAGGCCGTCCGGGTACTTGAAAACGTAGACCTGCGCTTTGATCTTCTTTTGCTCTCCATTCTCATCGGCGTCCAGGACAACCTCGACCGTCCGGCGCTCATACTCTGAGCCCTCAAAGACGTCGAGGTGGTGCTGGTTGGCCGGAGTGACGCCGCTGACCAGGATGCCGCGGACACAGGCGCCCTCGGCGTCATCCGGAATGATGCCCGGGTACTCCTGATACTGGACACGGTGGCGGGTGTAGCCTGGGAGGACGGCGTTGCGAAAGCTGTAGTCGCGGACGATGGCAGGTGGGGGCTTGCTGAGGCGGAAGCAAACGGTGAAGAAGACCTCGGGGGCCATCTGTGGTCAAGTGGTCAGCGGTCAGCGGTCAGCGGTCAGCGTGTGAACCAGCAGGTGGCATCCAGCTTGCTTTGACTTACAAGAGTTCCTGGAGATGTTAGCAGAAGTAAAATAATACAATAAATGAAGATGTAGGAGAACTCACCGTAAACAAACGCGTAGGATGTGCCGTCGGCGGCATCGGAGGCCACGGCGGCCTTATCGTCGGCGGTCGCCATGGTCACGATAAGGAGATCGTGAAGTCAAGGCGGGGAGTTTGTGAAGCTGGAGGCCAAAGATGTTCGAATATAAATGTTTATGGATGTTCTAAGGAAGTCGAAAAAGAGTCACAAATGCAAACAAACAAAGTAATTGAGGGGACGATCGTATCGGGAAGGTGCAGACGAGGAGGAGATGCTGATGCAGGTGAAGGAAGGAGCTAGGGAAAGGTGCGCAAACGGCGATAAGGCAGCCCGCCAGGAACAGCCGTCTATGGCCGCTGCGACCCGCCAAAATGCGGCAGCGCAAGACACCAAAAGCCCCAAAAATCCACCCCCACACTAGAAACTCCGCGGAACGGTCAAAGTCAATTCACTCGTCATTCTCACAACACACAACCAGTCGCCGATCCGCATCCGGCATCGCTCACGGGGTCTACATCACGTACTGCTCGTTTTATCGGCACATTTCATCAGGAAATCGGGCCTTGACCGCCCCTCTCAATCCGGCGCAATGGCGCCTTCGGAAGACCTCGCCGACGAGGTCGAGGCCATCAACTCCATCTACGGTGACGGCACACTTGTGCTTGTCGATGGAGGCAACAGCAATAGCGGCACAGGGGAAGATAGCGGGACACTCGCCAACCTGGCTATTCCCAAGTCGGCAGATGATGTGGCCGGTGCCGGAGACGACGACACTGGTGGAAGCAACGGGGCCTCGACGGCACATCGTATGAGTTTGCGTCTCTGGTTTCCGCCTGCATACCCAGTATGTCCCGAGCCGCCAGCCGTGCTGAGCGTACAGAGCGTGGGTGACACGACCGGCCACCGGAGACCAGGAGCAGCTGCACACGATGCCGAGCAGTTTGGCGCGGCTCTGGCCACGACCTTTCAAGAGGGTCAAGTCTGTCTGTTTGACGCCGTCGAGGAGTTTCTCCGGCAGAAGAGTGAGGAGGAGGAACACGAGGCAGAGGAGGAAGCGGTGGCTCACAATGAAGTCACGGAGGATCTTGCGCCCCCACCACCACAAGTGCAACTGACAGAACCGCCACCGTGGGTTACGGCCGAGCCCGTCGTCGAGCTCAAGTCAACATTTCTCGCACGATGCGCCGCCGTGTCTTCACCAGCCCAGGCCGCCGCGTACATCCAGCACCTCAAGGACACAGACAAGCGCGTGCGGACGGCCACACACAACATGACGGCATGGCGGATCCGCGACGAAAAGACCGGGGTGACCTACCAGGACTGCGACGACGACGGCGAGACGGCCGCCGGTGGACGGCTGCTGCACTTGATGCAGCTCATGGACCTGTGGAACGTCGTGGTCGTGGTCACGCGCTGGTACGGCGGGCACAAGCTGGGCCCGCGGCGGTTTGCACTGATCAACCAGGCGGCGCGTGATGCGTTTGTGCAGGCAGGCCTCGTGGCGGTTGCCGAGGGGAAGAAGAAGAAGTGAGAGGGTGGTAAGGCGGTGGGTTCATCAGTTGGCTGGTCCGTTCATTGCAGTTCGTCGGCGTCTTCTATTTTTGGTATACGGGAATCTCGAGCATTTAGACTGGCGTACAAAACTTGGATGATTTAACCCTTTTCATCAATTACTTTTCTTTATTTCTTCTCTTCCTCGTTTCTATTGTCATTCACACTCCTTCTATTCTCCGCTGAACGCCCGAGCCGGCAATCTGCTTGCTGTGCAACACGACGGTCTCTCCAACATGCCGTACGCGATACCAATCAGATCGAGGGCTGTCTTCGGTTCCACGCTGTCGTTTCCAGGCGCCCTTCTGTGAGGGCTACTCTTATCGGTTTTGTTCTTCTCTTTTCCTCCCTCATTCTCTCCCGGCCAGACTTTGTGCGGTTCATCTGCATGTCTCTCTTCTGTGTGACACCGTTGGTTGTTTCTCACCGCGGCGCCCTTGTCTTTTTTCTCCCGTTTCTTTGGATCAGCTTCTGGAAGTACCACGGTCCCACGGTCGCAGGACCTGCTGTGTCTGCAGCTGTGTGTTGATGTGTCTGTCTTGCCTCTTTTATTTTGTCGTCTTTTTCTTCCATCTTCTTTTTTTTCTCTTCTTGTTTTATGCTCCTCGTTTCGTTCTGTCGTCTTGTACCACCAGAATGCGTGGAACGAACACATTACACCTCCACACAGACTCACACTTACTCACACCCAGACCCTCACCTTACACCGCGATTCCCCGTGCATTGCATTCACAAAAGACAACTTCTATACAAATCAAGACAACTCACCAATCGAAGCAGCCCATATCGCCGTCTATATCGTGGGTCTATCGCGATCAAACACCGAAATAAGGTTATTCCTACCGCGCTCTGGTCGACCTTTATTTATTCTTTTCTTCTTGCTTCCTCCACTTCCTGCTCTTTATCAGTTCGTCTTCATGCGCTTGTCGGTCTCCATGTTCCTGCAGCACTCCTGCAGTCGCTTTTTTATTCCTTTTACATTTATTGTCGTTGTCTTTCACGCTCTCCACAAATCAGCCTTCGCCACGAGATTCCACGACCCAGGAAGAATACCAACCACTTTACAAATCCAAGCGTCCATGCCTCGCCAATCTCGGAGCGACACTCGTCATTCGTAGCGGGACGAGGCCACGCTACCACATGGGGAGGGAGGTGTATACAATTTCTTTTCCCCTTCTTTTTTTTTGTAAGTTACCCTTCTCCTACTTCTTCTACTCCATGTATTTTAAATTAGCCGGTAGTACATGCGCCGGCGAGAGGCCGCGGCTCCCGTTCGCTTTTTGTCCTCGTCCCGCAGATTGTCTGCCCATAACTACAACTTGTGTTGTACAAACGAGGAAAGAAAGAAAGGGGGTGAAAAGAAAGAAAGATGGAAAGAAAAGAAAGAAGAGAGGTTCCTGGGGAAACCTCAGCTGTTCCCTTCGAGTGAAGACCGGACAGCTCGGACAGCTTGGACAGGTCGACAAGAGACGGAAGATCAACCTGCGACGAACGGCGATCGATCTGCGATTTGGCAGAATTGGGACCCGCGCTCTGCCTTGACAACGGTCGAGGGAAAGGAGGAAGAGACATCAGGACGGAAGAGCAACTGTTTCAAGACACCAGTGCGGGAGACAAAAAAAAAAGGATTGGCAAAGGGGGAAAAGAAAAGAAAAGACGAGCAAAAATGAAAGATGCAGTGCTTCCTCCCAGAACGTCGCTCAGCTTCATTCTTTGTACCTTTGTACTTTGTGCGATTTCTGGTTTCTGATTTCTGTTATACGATTCTTGTCACGCAAGGCACAGCACATTGTGCATTCGTTCTGCTGTGTCTCCTTCCTCGCTGTGTATTTTGGTCACAACCCCTTTCTTTCGTTTTGGTCGAGGCCAAGTTTGCTCTCACCATCTCATTAGGTCACCCTCACTTTGAGTCTTCAAGTCTACCCTCTCTTCTCACCCCTTCCCTCGCCTCTCTTATATATGCCCATTTTCCCGGGCCTCACAATCCTGTGCTGTTTTCTCTCTTCTCTTTATTTCTTCTGCTGCCTCTCTACTTCCCCTTCTGTTCTTTATTTCATTTCTCCGTCATATTATAGCTCTCGTTCATTAAGAGACCCTCAACTTTCATGTCCTAAGATCTCCCAGCTATAACAGATTTCCCCCTCTCCGTCGCTTCCTGCTTCTGATCTGTCTTTTCTTCCTATCAGTCGTCCCTTCTTTCCTTCTTATCCTCGTGTCTCTTTTTATTTTTCCTTTTCCACGAAAATCAGAAAATCTACATTCATCTATCTTCTGAAGACCTTATCCTTGGTCTCTCCCTCTATTTTTCTTGCTCTTTTTCCACTTCACGGCCCGATCACCACCACATCTTCGTATCTTCACATCATTCACAACTCTCCCAAGATGGGCTCCATGGTCTGGACCTCTGATGAGGCCCGCTACCTCAAGGCCATCTTCTCGTGGCAGGACCGCTTCGACGATGAACAAGACGGCGGAAATCGCGTCCAGACAGCCGCGGCTCGTGCCTGCGTTGGCGACTTCCGCGTGCTCCTCATCGGCGCCAAAGGTGTCGGCAAGACGGCTCTCATGACGAGGGTAAGTTACCATTCTCTTTTATATTGAATCACATTCTCCCCTCATTAACGTGTCAGTTCTGCAACGGATCATTCAATGATGGCGCGCCACCAGACCCCCGCTTCATTCGCGGTGGCCGGCGGCCTCTTCGCATTGACAGGCTCATGTACAGCATGGACGTCCTCGAGATGCCCTCGCAGCATCTGGTAGAAGACGACAACAACAATAATCAGGGCGAAGGAGCCTCTGGAGGGTCTGGTGCCGCCAATGGAAAACTCGGCCGCGGATCGCCGTCGCCGACAGTCACGCCTGCCGCCATGATGCTCGAGCAGGCACTGGCCATTACAGAAGCCGCCATTGTTGTCTACGACGTGTGCAATCCGGCATCGTTCCAGCAGGCAAAGAGGCTTTACGATCGACTGCGGCAGGAGCGTGGAATGGGCGTCCAAGAAGCACAAACTAACGACAAGACAACGGGCGGCCAAGGCAAGGACCACAACGACGACGGGACCCGGCCCAAGACGTCCAAGCGGGCTGTCCCCAAGAGAAAATCAATGCGCTTCCGCAGCTACAAAAAAGAGCAGCAGCTGTTGGAGGAGCAAGAGAAGCAGCGGAAGGAGGCAGAGTCAACCCACGCTCGATCCCTGTCCATGGGCGGTGCCCGTGCCAAGCCAGCTCGGCCGTTTGCCCTGTTGTTGGTCGGCACAAAGAGCGATGCCGACGACAGCGATCGGCGCGTCGCCTGGATCGACGGCAGCAAGGCGGCGGCTCTTCCTTCACCGAAAATTATTTCTGGAATCCCACCCGTCCCGCCAATTCCCTCGGTCCCTGGCCATCCTCCATCGTCGTCGTCGCCTACGTTCTTCCTCGAAGCCAGCGCCAAGACAGGAGACAACGTCACTGATGTTTTTGTGAATATCGGCCGTGAGATCTTGCGGCAACGGGCCGAGCGGCGGAGAATTCTAGACGAACAGGAGGCTCAGCAGGCGGCAGCGACAGCTTCGGGATCGTCAAGCACAACTACCAACAATACCAACACATCTTTGCTGCGCATAAAGAGCCAGGCGTCGGCAACAACAACGGCCACTCGGAGAACATTTGGTGTCCTGAGGGTGCTTGGTCTTGGTCGGACCTTTGGACGGAGGCCAGTTCCTGTTGCAGTTCCTGTTGCAGTCCCAGTCGTTGTCCCAGAGAGTCAAGCCGTGGCGTAATAGGTCGTCCGTTCTTTCTTTTGTCTTGTTTTTTTTCTTGATTCCATTTGTCCCCTTTCCTCCCAATTTATATCCCGTCTAGTTCACGATAATTTATGTCCTTTACTATCGAAGATTCTTCGTCTATTCAATTTTCTTTTATCTTTCTCTTGTACATATTACTCGGTGCTTTCATTAATTTCAAAACAATACAATCCCATTAATAATAATAAAGCATGTAAAAATACAGACAAACTCCCAGGACGCCTTAGACCACTAACAGAACAAAACCAACGGCTTACTCTCACCATAGGAATGACCCAACCATACCTGCCGCCGCGAGGACGGCCATCACAGGAACACCGTCTCTCACACCTGCCGACACAACCTCCTGTAACGTCCTCCCACAGCACTTATTGTTGTACGTGACTCCGTTGAGCCGCGCCGCCACTTCAAAGACCGACCCGGGCGGCGATCCTTGGTCGTAGTAGTCGACATTGAGAATCAGTGGCGGGCGGCCCCACGTGTCGACGCACAGATCGGCCGCCGCGCCCAGGCTGTTGACGCCCGTCGCTGCGTTGGACTGGTTCAGCAGCGCCAGCGCCGGCACCGTAAAGTTTTGCCCCAACAGCGACACCGCGAGGTTGACGTTATGGTTCATGAGGTAGAGTGAGCTGTTGGCGACTTCGGGTGCCAGGTTTGGCGGGCGCTGGACGTTGCAGGGCAGTGTCTGGGTGACGGGGACCGAGGTCACAACGGGGTCAAAGGGTGTCTCCCATATATACGCAAACTGGTCGACCAGCCACGGGTAGGCCGTCTGGTTGGCCTTGTAGTCGAGCATCAGGAGCACGCGCTTGCCGTCTGCGAGCATCTCGCCGAGCGTCGGCCAGTTCTCGAGAGGCAGGCCGCTATCCGGCATCTGCAGCTCTGGGACGGCCGGCGGAATGTAGGCATACGGCACCAGTCCGCTCGCTTCAATGTATGGCGCATACTTGCTGGGATCCGAATAGTTGCCGTTGCCCAGCAAGATCGTGACAAAGTCGCCCGGGTGCGCGTCGACCCACGTGCGCACCTGCGTCAGCCACTGCACTATCGGTCCGGCGTCCAGCAAGTTGCACGATGTGTGGCAGAAATGAGGCCCCGTCCCGTTGTCTGGGTCAGGAAATTGGATCTGGGCCTGGATGAACCGGATGCCGTCGTCGAGCTGCTGCGTCACCGGCAGGTTCTGGTTGGCCGCCAGGTTGTTGCGATGCACAAACGGCGAGTTGTGCGCGCCGACCATGGTGATATTGCTGTACTTGCGAGAGCAGAGCTCGGCGTAGCCATTGCAGACAGTAATGTTGTTCGACGGGATGGTCGTGTTCAGCGTCGGAGGAAAATGCGTGTCGTTGGAGGCAGGCTGGACAGTGCTGAGGGCCTGTTGGAGCCCGAATGGCGAGGCGATGACATTTGCTTGAGCATTTGTCGACAGCAAAGAGGAAATGAAAAGTGATGGTAGACGAGGGAGCCGCATTTTAGGACAAGGATTGGAAGGAAGAGGACAAGGGCGGCGTCAATCTATGCGTGCAATCTAGGAGGTCGATTGAATATCGAGCACGGCTCGAAAGAAGACAGGTTGGATCTGCAGGTGTAGGGCTTCGGGTGTTTGGGATATCGATAATATTCATGTTTTCTTTTTCTTTCGCGTGGGAATGGTCTTGAAGCTCCATGGTTGCCGTCGTGCATGCTATTTACTATTTCGAATGCGATGCTGGTCTAAAAAGGAAGGCGCAAGGGTCATGTAAGCTGGGAAGGCGCGTTGGAGAACATCAGGTGCCGGCGCCCACGTGCTCAGACAATCGTCTCGGAACAAAATGTGTCTTAGACACTAAATTATCAGATGCAGCCTCGTCACATTTTCGTTTTTGGTGGTAGCGACAGCCAAGAGGGTGGGCACTTCATCTATCGATCTCGCCTTGGGTTACATGCAGCGGAGACGGCTGGACACTCCAATTGTCGTCGTAGCCTCGTGCTGTCTCTGCCAATGACACGAGGTTGTTTTTGCGTCAGTCGGCACTTTCATTCAACGAAAATCCAAAACCTTGCAATGTGTTCTATAGTACGCGGTGGGTTTTGTAAATATGATCCTGCTTGTTTCTCTCTACTTACTACTTTCCGTCTAAGAGATATCACCAAAAGGCAAATCGTATAAATTTGATGATACCTTGATGATATCTATGACAGCAATATTTTTTATTTAAAAGAAAGACTTAAAAAAATAAGACAAGAAAAAAAAAAAAAGATATATAAAAAATGTGGCATAAGTCTAATACATTAAATATTATGAGAGTCTTCATGTCGAGTCGTGATGGAATGCACCTTCCATATGCACGTGGTCATGTCAACAGGCAACGACCTCATCGCACCTGCCTCCAGAAGCAAGCACCTGCCAACTCACGATGCAGGTGCCAACGACCACACGACCTTTGCGACTTCCTTTAACATCGTCTCTTCGTAGTTGCCTGAATTGCCATCATCAAATAATGGCGTGTTTGCTGTGCCAAGATGGTTGCTGCTTGCATCTCCTGTCTCCTCAACGGCCTCGTCCGTCCTAAATCCCCAAGTGACCTATATCCTCCTGATCTCGACGGGCACCATATTTTCTCTTCCCGACCGAGCAGCAAAGGCCGTCACCTCTTTTCTCTAGTATATTTACTTTCCTCTTTTCCCTGCTCGCCTGCCTTATTATACACATCTTTCCTGGCTCTCAGCATGAGGGGCGGCGAGGGCGTGCCTCTAGAATCAGCATCTTTATCCGAGTCCCGATCGCCTACCATTGCCCTATTCGATATCGACGCTGGCTTATATTAACGACACCAAAGCCATGGCCAGACCTTCCACAAGCGGCGTTCCCTGGCCGTCTGCCACAAGTCTTCCGGCCGAAGCAGTTCCGAGAACGTCAGAAAGAGGCCGATCATCTGGCACTCACAGCCACTACACAAGCAATGGCACCATAATCCATGCCATCCCCGAAGAAGATACCGATATCCAGACAACCAGCGAGGATGGCTCGAGAGTTCCGTTTCCGGGAAACGCTCGTTTGCCCAGCACTGCTCGCTCTGAGCCGCTCAACTTTGCCACGCCCATTCCGGCCGACATCAACACTGTAGTCTGGCCTCGTAACAGCGCAGGCCCCTACGCTGTACACGATAGCAGCCATGTCGGGCCCGGCCATACTGATGGAGCAATGTTTACGCCATGGGTTGGCTCGTCGGCGGGTGCTCGGGCCTGGAATGCTTCTGATAAGGCTGAAGCGGGCGTCCCGACAAAGACCGAGATCTGGATAGCTACCCGGCTTCGGCGGTGGCTCATCGGCATCAGTTGCTTTCTGTACCTTGCAGCAGCTGTTTTACTCATCGTGGTACGTCTTTTATATCATTCTTTGTTGGAACTCGCAGACACTAACTTTGCAGGCCCAAACCGGAAGCACAAGCAAGGGCAAGACGTCCACCAGCATCTACCTCTTCCGCTTCGATCTGTCCGGCCTCTTTGACGACAGCATCGTGCCCGGCACAAACACCACCGACCCTGCCTGGTCCCATGCCCTTACTAAGAGTCTGGGCCTGAGAAATTACTACCAGTCGGGCCTCTGGGGCTACTGCGAAGGTGACGAGACCTCTGCATTCTCGTCGTGCTCGAAGCCCCAGGCCTTTTACTGGTTCAACCCCGTCGGCATCATTTTCAGCGAACTTCTCAATAGCAGCACTGTTCCGCTGCCCATCCGTGTCCAGACGGTATTGGATATCATTCGCTATGTCTCCCAGGTCATGTTCGGCTCCTACCTCGTGGGCACCATTGTTTCGGGCCTGCTCGTCTTGCTGTCGCCGCTCGTGATGCTGTCACGCTTGTGGAGCATTCCGATTGGCCTTCTCGCGGCAACTGCAGCCTTCTCTTTGTTCATCGGTTCTGCACTGTCCACAGCCATAGCACTCGCGTACCGACTGGCAGGCACCGCTATCAACGAGCTTAACATCTACATCACAGTGGGCACCACCATGTTGGCACTGGTATGGACGGCGTCGGGACTCACCTTTGTGTCGCTGGTCCTGCACGCCATCCTGGGCATCTGTGGACCGTCGGTGCGCGATCTCAAGACTAGTCGTCGAGCGTTTATCCGGTTCCCTCCACTCGACATGATGACCCTGCCCTGCGAAGAGCGACACGAGCCGAAAAACGCACCCGGAGTAGGCCAGGGCTTCAAGGAACGGCTGCAGGAGAAGGGTGGAGCCGTGGCGGCCGCACTGAAGCCGTGGTTCTCACCCCTGACCATGCACCCCTTGATCACACGTGAGAGAGTCGTGCCGGCTACTCCCCCGCCTGTCTCACAGCCTCCCACTGTCCAGCAACAACGCCCGTCTCTTTACGGAAACGAGCCGCCTGTTTGGGGCGTGGTCACCTAGATGATCTCAAATGACCCTCTTCTCCTATGAAGCACCGCCCTCGCCGCCCCTACCCATGTGGTTGGGTAGTTTTTGGAAATGATGGGATAAGCAGATACCCCTTTGACAGCATTCTTAAAGAGCATCGTTAGGACAATAGCACCCTTGAAAGTAAATTCATAAAAAAATTAGGAGCAAATAAGCCGAGCTGTATCCTATCAGTGGCCGTAGCATATCATGCCTCGTATATGTGACCATCCCTTCTGTTCCTTTCCAATCTCGTCACACCTTCTCTGAATTTTCGACGGGTATCCAACTGTGTACATCCACTGATACTAGCCTTTACAGACCGGCGTACTTGTACTCGGCCCAGCGGGCAGGGATGTAGACGATGAAAGTGAACAAAAAGGCCAGCTGGTTGCCAATGTCGCCGCCAAAATCGCCAATCTTGCGCGCCAGCACGCCCACATACCACGTCTCGCTCATGCCCAGCACGCAGCCTGCAATACCGGCAGCGAAAGCCAGGCCACCGGCATAGCCGACGGGCATGCGCTTGGGGTTGTTCCAGCCCTCCAGGTCGTAGTTTTCATAGCCCTGCGAGTAGCCCTTGCGGAACAGGTAGTGCTCGAGGAAGATGATAACGAAAAAGGACGTGTTCCAGTAGCCGAGCAGCGACAAAAAGTTCTCGAGGAAGGACAGCAGGTGGTCACGGCCGACGAGCGCCAGAAGGATGACGGCAACGAACATCAGGGCGGTCCAGACGAAGCGGGGCACAGCACCGAGGGGGCGCGCAAACTGCTGCACGGATAGTCCAGCGCTGTACAGGGCGACTGCGTTCATAGCAATACCAGACAGGGCGAGGATGACGAGCAGGAATTTGGCGAAACCGAGAGGGTGGATCATGGTCTGGATAAGGAAACCGATGCCCTCGTCGTAGGCGTCGAGCCAGTCGGGCTTGTTGTTGAGGGCCGAGCCGACAGCGGCTCCCAAGCACATACCGAAGCAAGTAGGCAGGCCTAATTTTGTTAACTGACTGTCACATAATTTTCAATGTATTTCATCTCCAAAGCTGCATCCACTTACAGATACCGGCCGTGGTCAGGAGGAAGACCTTGAGCTTGGACGTGTTGACGGGGTACTCGACGTAGTAGTCAGCCACAATAGAGCACCACGAAGCCGAAGAACCGTAGACGACAGCAAACAGCGTCAGCGCCGTGCCAGACAGCGTGGCGCCTGTGAGCTCCGTCTTGATGCTACTGTCGCCAAAGTGGGCCGTCTCGCCGTACATGATGATAAACACCACGAACAGAACGAGGCCTGCAAACTTTTCGTACGTAAAAACGGCGCGCAAGCCGACAAACGAAATGACAAAGCCAATGACGGCAGCGATAACAACACCGAGCTGCGAGCCAATCTTGCCGTCAGACACAGCGGACAGCGCCAGGCCGCCCGTAATGCTGCCCACAGACGACCAGCCGACCTGCTCGACGACGTTGAGCGCGGCAATGACCTTGGACGGCCACCAGCCCAGAGAGTAGCGCGAAATCGAGACCTGGCGCAAGCCCATGCCGGGGCCCATGGTCGCACACCAGCCTGTCACGGCACTGCCCAGCAGCGTCGCAAAGACAATGATGGCGACCGAGCGGCTCAGGTCGAGCCCAAACTCCCAGCCCAGGAAGCCCGTGGCGAAGCAGCTAATGTTCATGGTCGTGCTCATCCACAAAAGGTACATGACGGCCTGGTTGGACCAGCGGGCGTAGGTCGGGTCGCGGTCCTCAGGGCGACGGCGCGAGATACCGGCACTCTCAACGCCGATCTTGCGGTCAAGGGCAGTCTCGAAGCCGCGGACCTTGGCAAGGAAGCGCGTGAAGCCATTGGACGAGCGCATATAGGAGGGCAGGTCGTTGTCGGAGGAAGACGACGTGAGGTCACCAACCTTGTCGACATTGTCGGGCGATGAAACGACGTTCTCCTGAACGCCAATTCTCTTCTCTTCCTCAGCGGTAGTGTAGGTCGCCATGGTGCCGGGATTTGGTGTTTGTGGATCTGAAAAGGATTTTCTTTCTCTTCTTCCTCACAAACAGAGCGGGTGGCGATCTCTTCTGTTGAGAGAAGAGAAAGGGGTTGAGGATAAAATGGAAAGAGTAGGAAGGAGATACGTGAGAGGAAAGAAAGGAGGGGAAGAGTCCGGGGGAAGGAGGGAGAGAAAAGAAAATAAGAACAGGAAGGACCGTAACAAGAAGGAGCTCAGGGTCTACACAAAATAAAAATAAAAAATAAAATGGACGTTTACGAACAGAGGGGGCTATCAGCCCATCAGCAGCCCATCAGATGGGTAGAGCGACTAACACGACAGTGGGGAAGCTACGATAGACACCGAGACGGGAAAAAGGGCAGGAACTACCAACAAGGGAACTACTTGAGGGAGCTACTTGAGAAGGCCCGTCTTTGGTGGCTTCTCACGGCACTAGAAGAGATCGAGAAGCCAAAGCCCATATGCAGCCCGGGTTCCACGAACCGAGATGTGTGACATGAGGACGACCAGAGAATCTCGAGGGGCCACATGAAGCACACATGAAGGCAAAAAAATAGCAAGAAAGCGAGAAAAAAAAAGTTTCATTTTGTCTGGGGCATATGGAAGGAGATAACAGGCGTTGAGTGGCAGATAATACTGTGGTACGTGGTGGCTACTGGCGGCCAGACTGAAAGAGCGATCGGCAGGCCCGAGGGCAATTCAGACCAGGAGCGACTGTTCCGCTCTTGCCTCTTTCTGTCTGGAGGTTCTCCCCGATCTCTCTCGTGTTTGCTAGAGGAAACAATCACTTTCCGTATATAGCTAGAGCCGAGATCTATGACACGCGACGGGCAGGCGCGATGCACATGAAGGGAGTCTTTTACCCCAGGTTAGAGATCATGGCTTGATGATAGCAGAGGGTCGAGATGTAGACGAGCGGGTGAGTACTGGTGATACCCGCTCCTGTCGAGTAATGTAGCCCAGTAAAAATTAGACCAAGGATGAAAAGGTTGCATAAAAATCATGTTGAAAGAGCCCAAGGCGAGAAAATGCCATTGAAAAAAAAGTCAAAAAGAAAAATATGGAGACGCGCACCTGCTGTCTTTCTGTATTAGGGACAAAGACCGAGACGGAAGTAACGATGGAGGCTGGCGAGCACCCCTGCGAGGCGGCCGCTATTATCTAACAAGAAAAAGGACCAGACTCCAGACGACAGTGAGAGATTTCCTAAATAGGAAGTTGGTTAGGATCTCCTGCTCACTATTTTTTTTTTTTGAGATTTTTTCGCCCCTCTCTTTTTTCATTCCTTTTTTTTTTACGGGTGGGACCCATTGCCGCCGGAGACAACAAAAAAAAGCTTATCAGTAGCGGCAGGCGCGACGGACAGTCTCACACGAAAAGGCGCTCTACGCTGGCTGGCTGGAGACAACAGAGAAGTGAGATTGTCGAAAAGCAGCGAGAACGAAGTGTAACAAGAAGGAAGGAGCGGCAGCTTGCCAAGAACGGAGCGGTCGCTCACTTGTACGGAGAGGGCAGGCACATTCCGCATCTGCATTTCCTGCATTCTGGTTTGCCCGTCTGTCCACCTCATTTTCCATCCCATGTTCCATCCATCCTTCCAATCGATACGAGCATCTGCATTCAACCGAGTTCAGGTCGGTTAACTTCATGCGGTTCGCACATGTTCCATCTCATGCGCAGAGAATACAGCTCGTTGCATCCGGCTTGGCGAGCTCGGGTGCAATTATTTCTTTGCCGAATAATCTACACCCAAGTTGATGTTTAGATAATCTCGCTATCGTTTAGACAAACGTCGCAAACGGGATTGACTCCGCATTCGTTCCGCTGCTGGCGCTGGCGCTGGCGAGGACATGCGCGAGAGTGGATGCTGTCAGTTGTCTGGCAGTAGCATGGTATGTGATCCAGTCCGAAGACGGGAGGCTGCCGGGCTGTTCATTAATAAGGCTGAGAGCTTCCGATCGTGAACAAAGTGAAGGGCGGCGATCGAAAGTCTTTTTATATTCTCTTGGATGATGCCAAAACGATTTTGATTTGCTGAATCCGTCTGAATGGGTTGCGAGGACTTTGAACCCTGCATCGTCAATCTGGACTTGCCAACGTTGCAACGTCTCTAAAGCCTGATCTCATGTTATTCAGATATAAAGCTTCGCCTCGCCCATTCGCTGAAAGTTTTTGTAAGATACATAAACCCTTTTGTCTTTTCAATAAGCTCTGCAAATTTGCCTATATCTTTACTTTGGTTTCTTGGCCCGTCAGCAGCATGAACATATGTCGTTGAAAGCCAAGCCGGCAGTCGATTGGTCTTGAGCCATGTTACGCCTCTCAAACACAAATAGGAAAAGCTTGTCAAAAGCACTTGCCAAGATCCATTTACACAGATTTGTCTCTTACAAAAAATGCTCCGAAGCTTGGCAGTCTGAAATTCGAGCCTATCTTCAGTGGCCAAGTGGCCCTGTGGCGCCGCGCTACAGTGGACTTACACTGGCCCTACAGCGACCTCAATCGCCCAATCTGGCCTGGACCTGGCCATGACGCCGCCATGATTATTCGATCCGCCCCGCGCATGCGGTTCAGCTCCTGCCCGCCAAGATGCCTCGGCACGAAGGGCGCCCACAGCTCCGACGTCGCCTGGGTAAAAACCTGGGGAAGGTGCAAAGGGCGCGATGACAACAACAGATTGACGCTGTTGCCTATATTAAAACGAAACAATTGAATATAAGGGGGAACTTCGTAGCTCCCTCAATTGACCAATATCAACAAACAAGACACCATCAGCAATCAACAACTGACGTCACAACACACGAGTCATCATGGTCGACACAACACCCAATATCATCTTCTACCACTACGCGTACTCACCGTATGCGCGTCGCATCCAATGGTACATGCTCCTCCGGGGCCTGCCATACAAAGAATGCGTAAGTCAAAGAAGAGAGAGTGGTGGCAATTGACAATTGGCAATTGGACGACCTGGGGGCATTGTATTCAGCTGGAGCCACGGGGTCTGGCTGGCCAAATATGGAACAGGTACTGGTCCGATATGCCTCAGTCGATAGCGATACTGACCTTTTCCTTCTCAGATCCAACCTCCGACTATGCCCCGGCCGGACCTTGCCCGGCTTGGCGTTCTGCATCGTCGCATTCCTGTCCTGGCCATTGGCCGTGATGTCTACCTCGACTCTCGGCTGATGCTACACAAGCTCGAGATGATCAAGTCCCCGACGGTGCGGCCACCCCTTGGTGTTGGGGCCGACGGCACTGCCAGTGTCGACGCCGTTGCTCTTGAGAGGCTGCTCAACGTGCTGACGGTTGATACCAACGTGTTTTTGGATGCCGCTCGCCTAATCCCTGCCGATGTGCCCGCTATGAAGGACCCCGTGTTTGGTAAGGACCGCGCCGACTTCTTTGGTGGCCCATTGAACCCGCGGTCTAAGAAGCCAGCGGCGGAAACGGCATCGTCTAATGCTTCCAAGCCATCGTCTTCGGCAAGCGGTGCTGCGTCCGCTGCTATTTCTGCTGAGCCTCATGCATCGTCAGCTCTTCTGCGTGCAGAGTCTTTGGCCGAGATTCGTCACGCGGCCCTGATTCTCGAGAAAACATTGCTGTCGGACAACCGCCTATGGATCCTCAATACCGAGGGTCCCTCGATCGCCGACATTGAGGCCATCTGGCCCTTCCACTGGCTTGCTAGTATGCCCGGCGCATTCCTTGACGGAAGCGGCTCCAAGGAGGCTGGCCTTGATGCGCTGCAGTTTCCGAAACTGTTTGAATGGATTAATCGGTTTAATGGCGTCATCCGTGCTGCGCGTAAGAGCCAGCCGGAACTGGCGTCTCAAATCGACGGAGAAAAGGCAGCCGAGACCGTGATGTCCTCCGACTTTTGGGATCCGGAATCAAGGCTGTCGTCCATGATCGATACCGCGGACCCTGTAGCGAGAGCGGCGAGCTTTCGTTTGGGCGACAAAGTCAGGCTGTGGCCGACCGATACGGGCGTCTCTCACAAGGACGAGGGCAAACTGGTACGGTTGACAGAACTCGAGGTGACTATCGAGGTGGCCGCGTCTGATGATGTGCCCAAGGTGATGCTGCATGCACCCCGGCACGGATTCCGGGTGCGCCCAGTTGTCGAGAACGAAGGCCCGAGACTGTAGTAAGTCTAGGGCAGGAGCTTCGTCACGATGCAGCGGATGGCATGGCCGAGAAGCAATGGTAGAGGCTATAAAGCTCTACAGACGAACTTTGTATGCTTACGGGCAGCTTGATCGAAGCAGGAACAGTATCGCGGTGTTATTTTACTCGAACGAGCTATCCTACGTTGTACCTTACATTTTACTCCTTGTCAACATAATTTGTCCTGCGCTTGCTCGCTGTCCAATAATGATATTTTAATGTTTAACCCCAAGCTGAGCCGCGAGAGGAAGCTGATGATGTGGTGTAATACCACAGACGATGCTTTATCAGGGTCGATAATGGAGTTAACAATATGTCACCTCGCATGCTACGGCACGGTGATATCTTCGACACAATCGTACTTTCATTTCTTGGTCTGCTGCCTCACTTGGGGCCTGAAATGCAGAATGCATTCTTCCACTTCCACATAACGGCAACCTTTGGCTATCACAAGGCCGCAAATCTGTAACCCCCACGAGGCAACAAGGGCTGATCGAAAAGGCTCGAAAGCTAATCGAAAGCGGCCCTTAGCCGGCTGTGTTTCATGTTTTGCACCGCGAAGACGAGGCTACGGCGTACATTTGGTCCTGGGTCCGGTTCTGTTATGGTTCTGATTTGGTTCTGATTCGGTCCTGATTAGATCCTGACTTGGTACTGGCTCGCTTGTCTAGTTGTTTCGCGTTCGTGCGTCCTTCACATCATGACGTAGTTTATCGCGATTAGCTCCGCCTCGCCCACCCTTTATACCAAATTAAGCTCGCGGCGCGTGTAAGTGGATAACATAGCTCAAAGAAGCGCAAACAAAACAACAGATTCAAAATCAGCATATCGGGGATCGAGTATGCGATGTTAAGTTGAGCTCGTCTATCTTTACAGCTTGGTGAGGGTGTCTTCTCGATTTTGGAGAGACTGCTCCGGGCTGCCTAATTGGCTGGAGCAACTGGGTTTTGGTGTAGCCATATTAAAGGTTAGGTGCGGAAAGAACGGCATGGAGCCAGTCAACGCTCTTTCCTTGCGACCTGCAACCGTGATTTGCCCTTTCCTTTTTAACTTTCTCTCCTGCTTGTCAATATGGTTGGGCCAATAAGGCAATCAGATGGACCGCCGCCTATGTTTGCCTGCAGATGTGCTTCCCTTTCTGCCCTCTTTCCTTGCATGTGTGGTTCGGCCGGGGAGACGGTCGCAACCTCCAGAAACGGGAGAAAAGAGACAGGGAAAGAAGCGAGAATGCAGAGTCATTTTTCAAGACCACCGAAAGTTGTGTCTTTGCCATCGAATCTTTTAGTTTTCATCGCAATTGCTTTCCGGCCTTCTTTCTGTCAACAAGATCGTCTGGTGGCATTATTGACTTTGCTGCGCAAATAGAGTTTCCCATGCTTCTAGTCTACCATGTGGAATGCGACTCCGACTCCGACATGAGGGGTGAATTTGAATTTGGGTACCGTTAAAGATCTGGATATATCGAGGCATCAAGGCATCCAACGGCTTTGCGTACGGAGGAAAAGCTGCGAACACATCCCTTTCCGACTCGCCAACTGCACAAAAAACAAGGAACAGCAGGGAAGCATGAAACGGGAGGGCTGAAAGAAGAGATAAAGAGAGACGGCCAAAAGCCTGTCCAACTGTCGAAAACGGAAAGGGCCAAGTCACGAGTTTGCCTTTCCTCGTTCTTTCCCTCTCCCACAACTTTGCACAACCTGCATTTGCGCTGTTGTTCTCCAGCTCCTTCCCACCTGAGCACCGATTTATCAGCATGCAAACAGTGCTCGTAAAATGTCAGAGAGCACCACACTGTGCGAAGATGACATTGCATGTGCGCCAGCCAATCATCTTCCGTCTGTATAAACCACCCCCTGGTACTTAGGCGCGTCCACTCTTTCCCCGCTAGTGGCAGCGAAATGAAGTCATTGGCAGGTATCCTCAACGCGCCGGCCCACAGAACGAAAAGGCTGCACAGTGCTGGCGCAAACGCAGGAAAGAACGACCAGTCGTCAACATTGAGTTCGTGCTGAAAACATGAACTCGAAAGCTGAGAGCCCCAGACGATTATAAGACATGCGCTGCATCCGCTGCACGCACTGAGTGGGCTGCATGAGTCCTCTTTATTGTGGGCTGGAGGACGACAGCTAGTTGCGAGTTCTAAAATGGCGACTGGGACGCAAAACGGAGGACAGCGACTCATGCTCCGATAAGAGAGGCCCAGAGACCCAACCCAGTGGCTTTTTGGCCATGCGTTGTGCTGTCCATTCTCTTGGCTTTCTCTCTTTCGGCCGGCGTGTGGCCGCCCTGGCCTGGTCTGGCCTGGCCTACGAGACTGGATCTTGTGCAAGTCTGGCCATGTTTTTGCTTGCTTTGTTGTCGAGGTTGTTTTTGGTCTCTCGATTGCCCGCTGAAAATCTCGATCGCGACTGCCCCCCTTTATTAGGCCCTCCCTGGAGCTCCCAGTGCATTTCAGCGCTCACAACGCTGCCAACGTGCGTCGAGAGTGTCTTCCCTCGCTTCGCTCAACCGTCAGATTTCAGTCGGGACCCATTTTTCCGAGACCGCACCGCCGATTACGTCATTCGAAGACGAAATATTTGTTCTGTCCAGTTGCACAGCGCAGAAATGCAGGGCCGAGAACAGGCGTCTTGCTGTTGTGCAAGGGAGGAGAGACAAAAGAAAAGGGAAGCAAGAACACAATAACAAAAACAAATGCAAAAGAAAGGAAATGGAAAGAAACAGAGCAGCACAGTGCAGTTTAGCACGGTCATTTGTTTACTTGTGCAACTGTCGCCTCACTCTCTTTGGGTCGCGCGGAAATGGGCCCCTATGATGTCGCTCGCGCCATTCGCTCCTTCCTCAACGACGTATTTCTCGTTGTCTTTCTTTTCCTTTTCAGCACTGTCCGTTAAAATACGGTGGACTACTCAGTAGATGACTTTAAATTGACAGGGGTCGACACCGCTAGCGTGATGCACCGTTTGTCACCATCAAGAAAAAGAAAAGAATACAAAAAATGAAATAAAAAGAGCGAAAACTCAAGAAAGCGAAAAGGAAAGACAACACCCGGATGAACCAGAACATTTTGGAGCCATTCTGTGCTAGGACGGGAGCGGTAAGAGGTCCATGGGTAAAGGCTCAAGTTCACAAAAAAAAAAAAGGGGGGCGGGTATGGCTGCCGGCTGGGAAAGAGCGTGGGAGTGTGTGCTTGAGAGGTGTGCCGAGGGTGACTTCTTTTTTTGATGTTGCAGGTGTTGTCTCACTCGGAGATAGAAAAATTGAAGAAAAGCAGGTGCGAGTTGGGAATCAACAACAGCCTGCAGGGCAAAAGGCATAGCACAAGAAAGCGGCCAAGAACAGTGGTAATTGTTTGCGCCGATTGAAACAAAAGCGACGAATGGCGCGCATTGGCATTTATCAGAAAAAAATAGGGTGAGGCGGAGACTACAAGAGGTTTGTGAGAACAGAAGGGAGGGGAATCTGTCGCTCGCTTGCTCCTTCCCTCGTATCTGACAGCTTGGGTGACGGGGAAAGCAAATAAGATTTCTTCCGACATGGGAGAGGTGTTGTTTCCTATTTTGATATTAACAGGCCACCCTAGCGTCTGACGCAATTTTTCCAGCCGCGAGGTCAAGATGAGTGACAGTTAGCATTTGTTTCGATAGTCTTCGACATTTGCTCCGGTGTCAACAACTCGTGCTCAACATGTATGCGGTCTCGTTCTTTTGTACACGAGAATTGGTGCACAGCAGTTCAACCAGGGGCAAAGTTTGCCACGTTCGTGTTGACTTGCGTGTCCTTTGGCCTGCCATTTTTATGCAAGAAGAGCATCTAGAACACAGAACCGTAGCCGCTCTTCCCCCCTGGTCGTTAATTGTTTGCGGAAAAAGTCGAATTCGGCCGCCGGTCGGCGGGATGGTGACGAGAGGGCTGAGAGCCAGACAAACGATACACAATTAGACATGGCATTGCGTATTTGTTAAAGTATATAAGTATATATGTTTGGCAATATGGCAGAGTGCCTTTGCACGGAGTAATACAAGGGATTGTGTTGATATGACGATATGTGGAGATATTAAGACCCGCGAAAAACAGATTGGCAAGATTGGCAAGATAAAAAAAGCGACGCTGGAATTGTTGACTACGTTGCCGGTAAAGAACTGCCCGGCTCGGCCACGAGAGCAGGCTGTGAGTCTCCCGAGACAGGCTGGACTTTGCTGGGAAGGTGGAGGTGGGAAAGTCTAAAATCGAAAATAGAAGAAAATGGAAGCTGCAACGCGTCCCCCATCCCTCACCTTTGCTCCTGTCCGTTCATGCGCATTGTAACGCATCGCCATCTTGGCCCATCGTACCTTCTTTTTCACCTACACAGTACACCTTGCATCGCTGTTTCCCCATCTTTCACGACATGTTCTCAATGCCACGCAGCCACACTCTCCCAATCGCACGCAACGCGTCTCCAGCCAAGGCCCATGATGCGTGACGCAAGTGGCAGAGGCGCCGAAGCGAGAAAGGTGAAGACAACCAAATTATGGAACGACCAGGAGTGCAAAAGCCAGGGGCTGTCCGTCGTAGAATTTGGACCAGGTGTCTGCCATTTGAATTTGGCTTGTACACTGTGTGGGTCACCAGCTGCACCGTGTGAGTACCGGTGTGGGCAGGCGCGGCATGGCAAGTGCGAACCCCCGGAGCGCCCCCATTCCTCAGCATGGCAGCACACCCCTAACCTCTTTGTTGCACACCACCATTTTGATGTTCATTCATTTGCCATGCGGCGTGCCCCATTTCCATTCCCATTGTCTATCGTCAATCTTCTGCCGTTGGCGGTCTGGCAGTCTGTTTAACGGTGAAGACAGGCGAGCAATGCGGAGGCCGGAAAGTGAAGCCCGCAGTCGCGGAAGCACAATTGCTTGGAGGCGAAAAAAGAAGGGACACCATGGAGAGGAAATGAGAAGCGCGACAGGCCATCAAAAAGTGACCCCCGTAAATTACAAGCATTTACGATGTATTTTCTGGTCTGAGCTTTTGAGCACGGTCCGGTAAATTCGCAATCACGCCCAAATCACACCAGCCGGGACGCTTGGTCTTGTGCCTTTTCTGCTTTTCTTCCTCTTTTCACAGTACGCAGGTGGGTCCTGCGGCAATTACTCGCTATCAACGTGCCAATAGTGAAGAAAATCGACCTTGTAGTTCCCTGAAGTTCCCTAGAGCGCCCTAAAAAAGCAAATAAAGCAGGACGCAGACGGATGGCCAGCACAGTGACAATATCGTCCAACGGCCAATACGGAGCGTGTCCGCGCCCCCATCTCCACCCAGAAATACCCACGACACCCAGATAATTGCTTCAATTACGGAGCACGTCGTGCGCGAACAAGACGCCATCCTCACTGGCAACAGTGCGTGGGGCGGCAACCATGCACTGGCTGGGAAAAGGCGCCTCGCGCGACTGGTGAGATCCAGGCTGGGTACAAGCGTGTCGTACCCATTTCTGCGCGTCGACTAAGTACCCAGCTTACAGTGCGTTAGTGGCCGCCGTGCCTGTGGAAAGTGCGAAAAGGGGGGCGTTATGCCTGTTTCTGCACTGGCTCCAAACGCCATCGCTCCTTCCCTTCCCACTGTTTTCCCATCCCCACTTTCCCAACGGCCAATGAGAAGAATTTTTTGTGTGAATTGGGCGGGAGACAACGCAAAGAGGAAACGAGGAAAGAGGCAAGTGAGCGAGAGACCCACGAAAAGTAGGAAAAATGGGCGTCTGCGTCATGGTCCTTCCCATTCGATTTTTCACCTCGACTGCCCTTTCCCTGCCCTCGCCCACCCCCTATGAGCACTTGCCCATTGCGCTGTAGTGCGTTCCTTGTCCCCCCCGTTGCGAAACATTTCTGTGCCCGCGGCGTCACTGCCTTTTCTCCAGCTACGTCACCCGCCCATTCTCTCTTCCTCTCTCCTTTTTTCTTTTTTCCCCTTTCAAACTCTTTCGTCATCCCGAATTGCAACGAGTAACGGCATCACCAACCACACGGTCGACAGCAAAAACACCTTCCCCTTATCGGATTACCGTTTTCTGCTATTTGCCTTCTCTCTATTCATTTGTCCACAATTTTATCGTGATCTTCTTTTCCCACATTGTCCTCCGCATCGTGACCGATTTCGCCCAGGCGATTCTGCGCTTCTGCGACACGTTTTTTTCGGCACGCTTTTCACAGCCCCTTCTTTTTCCAACAGCCCGTTTCCCTACGTTCTTCTCTCGGCACCTCCGTTTTTGCGGCTTGTGTCTATCGCCAATCGATCATTGCGCATCGCATCGGTTGTCGATTTTGCATTTACACTGCTCTCCTTTCTTAGTCGGCGCGCATCTCTTCTCCTTCGCCAACTCCCAGGAAACTTTCCAACGGCACAGCGCCTCGTGGCGTCATCGTCATCGCTCCAACACGCATCGCCTCTCCCCTTACCCCGTCAACGACAACAACGTTTCGACCTTGCATCGACAGAGCACGCGTCTGCATTTGATTGCTTATTAGGCGACGCATCGATCGATTGATCTAGAGCAGCATCATTACGAGTGTTTTTTTTTTTTCACTTCTTCTTTCTTCTTCCCTTTCTCAGTGGAGCGGCTCTTCCGTCAGACGCCTCCCACTATTACAAATCCACATTGTCGACCGAATCGACAGCCTCTCAACCACCCAATAAGTAATATCTTTACGCATCACCAACCTCATAATATCACTGCATAATGGCGAAGAATTCACCTGCTCCCGCCTCGCGCGGCACATCGAAATCTCCAAAGCAGAAGACCAAGTCGTCGCCCTTACGAACAGGTACGTTTTGAATTGTTCTTTGCCATATGCCCTTCACGTTCCGATGCTGACCAATTGCTTGTCTTTACAGAGACGTCTGCAACAAAGGCCGACCCTTCCTCGACTGTTGAACCTGCCAAGCCTCTCGCACCACCGCCGCGTCCAAACCAGCAGACCGGCAACACCCCAGATTACTTTGCCAGCCAGGTCGGCGGAGCTGGTGGCTCGCTGAGTCTGGAGCCCAATCCGTTTGAGCAGTCGTTCGGCGGCAGCGGGTCTGCAGAGACGCCCGGTGGAACCAAGTTGCCCTCCGTGGCTGCGCTCACATCTCCGTCGTCGCTTCTGCCCGGCGGCACCACACCCTCCTTCAACTGGGGTGGCGGTTCTCTGCGGACGGGCCCGCTTAGTCCAGCGATGCTGTCTGGCCCTACCAATGATTACTTTGGTGACACCCATCTCCGTGGTGGCTTCCCCACCCCCAATGAGTCTTCGCTGAGAACTGGCCTGACTCCCGGTGGCAGCGGCTCCATGTTCCCCGCGCCAAGTCCGAGCTCGCAGGTTGCCTTTGCTCAGCTCCAGAGCGGCGGCGCTACTCCCGGCACCCTGGACTTCCACCGGACTGCCATGGCCGCTGCCGCTACAAAGCGTGAGCAGGCCCAGCTGGCAAACCAGACGAACCAACAGACTTCAGCCCCCACAAGTGTCCCCCAGGATGCCGCGGCTGGCACGTCTGGTCCGGCACCCAAGCCCGAGGCAAAGGCATTCGACCAGGACAATAACGCGGCCAATAGTTTGTACCTTCTTGCCCAGGGCCGTGGCAGTGCCCAGCCACAGGCACAGTTTGTTGCGCCTCCGCCACCGCAGCCGGTGACCAACACCGCTGTGCCGCTGCCGCCTACCGTTGCCGGCATGCCGCCCACCTCTGGTGCGGTTACCCAGACGCCTGTGCCAATTCCTGTTATTCCCGGTCAGCAACCGATGCAGGCTCGTGCTACCAACGGAGCCCCGATGACTAACGGCCATACGAATGGCTCGTCTACGGCCGCTCGCAACGGCCGCGGCACTAGCGAGGCCGTCAGTGCTGCCTCGGATGACAGCGAGCCGGCCCGTCCCAGCACCAAGGGCAGAGGCAAGCGCAACTCGTCTGGCGACAATGGCGTTGCTGCCAACAACCGGAGAAAGGCCACTGATACCCCTGCCAAGGCCCCAGCAGCCAAGAAGGCAAAGACTGCTGCATCCGCATCGCCACCACAGGATGATATGTACGATGGCGACTCTCAATCTGATGACGATGAGAATCGCCTCGGAAAGGATGGCCAACCTCGTCCTAAGATGACTGAAGAGGAGAAGCGCAAGAACTTCTTGGAACGTAACCGGTATGTATTTCCATTTTGCCTCATACTACCTATTAATGTCGAATATACTAACATACCATGTCAGGGTCGCCGCACTCAAGTGTCGCCAGCGGAAGAAGCAGTGGCTCCAGAACCTCCAGACCAAGGTTGAGCTGTACAGCACCGAGAATGAGAACCTCAGCTCACAGATCAACCAGCTGCGCGAGGAAATTGTTAACCTCAAGACACTGCTTCTTGCGCACAAAGACTGTCCGATCACACAGCAGCAGGGTCTGCATGGAACATACCTGCAGCAGTCGATCGAACCGTTCAACCCGCAGATGAACCCTTACGGCATGGCCGCACCGATTGCCAGCCAGCCCGTTATCGCCGGCCAAGTTGGTGGCGGCCGCCGATTCTCTTAGGGAAAAACCACCCTACCGGCTCATAACGAACCGCTGCCTGTGACCAGAACAGCGAGTATTCAAAGCATGCTTAGCACGCCTAGTTCACGGAGTGTACAGGGCGTACTAAGTTTGGCTTCTCGCATCACGGACTCTTCGCAAGGATCACATTCCAAGAGTGAGGATTCGGAGGAAGACGAGGCCGCATTCTGAAGGCTGCTTCTGCCTCACGTGTAACATCAACAAAAGGGGGGCGTATACCATAATTTTGTGTTTTTGTTTCCCGGACGGATACCGCGGGTTCGCTTTGTTTGTTTCTGTTTTATTTTTGTGTCTGTTTCTGTTTATCTCTTCTTTTCTTCCCTTTTTGGTCTTCTTCTCTTTCTTTCCCATTGTTGCTTTTTTTTTTTGTCTTTTCTGGTGTTTTGGAACAAAACGACGGCTGCAAAGGTCACACACAAAAACGGAAGGGCCTGCGGCGTCAAGGCCCTGCCTGGCAGGGGAAGGATAAGGAGGGCGGGTGGAGGTTGCTTCTCCCTTGGGATGTCTTTAAGCGCGTTTGTGATTTTTTTTTTTTTTTTGGATTCTTTTGGTTCTTGGGTCTTCCTTTTCCTCTTTTCTCTTTTCTCTTGCCTCTCTCAATTCCCTTTTATTTTTCCTGTCGTCTATCAGATGACATGTTTTGTTTCTTATTCTCTGTTATACATTTTTTTTATCTCGTTTATTTCCTACCCTTTATTCTTTCTTTACTGCATGAGAACATCCTCTCGATGTTGACCGGCTTGTTGATGGTGATGATAAAGGGGGACGAGGCAACAAAAATACACAGGTCGTCGGCAACACGGTATATATAGTGTTCTATTGTTAGGTGCATGGCGCGGACCGAATTCAAACAAATTTAAAAATAACCCTTTGATCTGTGAAGCTGAAAAAGGTGTGTGAAGTACTCCGTAGCGGGCGGTAAATCTCGCGATATTGGGAAGGGAGACGATGATGTTCGATGGCAGTGGGTTTGATACTACACAAGACAGTGATACACGTGACCAGATTCGTCATAAGTCACGTGGATCTATTATTCAGGTACAAAACGGCTGGCCATTCTCGGCTGGCACGCTTGCCTTATTCGGGCTAGCGTAATTCCACACAGACCCAAACTGGCAAATCACGTGCGCCGTACGGCGCGCGTAAACAAATCGTCGACGAACAAGGGGGAAAGAGGGAAAGGTGGGAGAAAAGACCGACCCGGAAGCCACGCCCCCAAGGCGCAAATCGCAACACACAAACCAAAAGGAAGGCGAGACGGAAACCGCTCGTCCAGGAAGGAACCACCGGCCAATTCTACCCCCTCCCTCAACAATCTCGCGATATTTCTCTTAGGGAGCGACATTTGACCCAAAACACTACACATCCTTACGACCACCGACGACACACGAACGCGCCAGGGCGGGACGCGATTTTGGCAGGAGGCTCCCGACGCCCACCGACAGCAAACACTTTTTCGGCGGCGCATCACGACAATTTGGCCGGACAATCGACGCGTCATTTTGTCCCGAGACAGTCGAAAAGACGTGCGCGACACCGTCTGTCGCCAACGAAAGCACTGCGGCCGCGTGATTGCGACCTTGGCGGCGCGAATTGGCTGCTTCCTCATCTGAGGCATCACCAGTCGAGCGGGGAGGCAAAGTTGCCCCAGCACTTCGAGGCCCGACACAGCCACTCATTGGGACGGCACAATAGGGGCATCGATAGACGTCCTTTTTTCATCTAACGGCGCTCCCGAAACGCGTCTCTTCAACCTCTGGGACACGACGTCGCCGAGGGGAAACACCCGGGCGCACACCGGGAGGCAGGACAGGACATGCCCCAGCGACGACACGGACGACGCCCCGATCACGACATTTCGCCGTCTCCGTCACAGTAGATCCGCCATTTCCATCTCATCTCATCCATTGAACCATACCCGCCATCCATGACGACCCTCGTACGGACCCGTCTACCGCTTCAGGACTTGAGCATGAGCAACCAGGCCAGCCGCCGCAGCAGCAAACGCATTGCTGGTATGTCACGCGTTTTCGGCTTTTTTCAGGACCGAGAAAGGGATACTAACTTTTGTTTCATAGCCGCCGCTGTGTACGATGAGCGGGATGGCGATTTCACATTCACACGCGGCTCCAAGCGGGCCAAGACGACCACAGCACCCGAGCCGGCAGCACCAGCACCAGTAACCGAGAAGTCGACAACAGCCGCGAAGAAGAGCAGACAAAGCACAGGGCGGAAGCGCGGCACAATACCTGCATCGCCACCAACGACAACAAGATTGTCCACCGTCTCACCACAACAAGTACCCGCACCAACAACGTCAACACGGAGGCCTGGCCGGCCACCAAAAGCCGCGGCAAAAGCATTACCACCGCCCGTTGACGAAGAGGATGAGGAGGATGAGATCTCGGCAAGGCCACCGCCACCACCACCAGCGACAAAGTCGAAACGGAGGACACGCGGGTCGTCGGAGCGAGTTGAGGAAGAGCCAGCACCACCTGCACCAGCGCCAGCACCATCAAGGAGCACGACAAGTGGCCGAGGACGCAAACCAAAAGCCAGCACAGCCAAGCGGCGAGAATTTGAGCCAGAGGAGGACGACGATGACGATATTGCCGTTGTGGGCGATGCCGACACCACGAATGACAACTCCAACGATGTCAGCAGGACACCGCCGTCTGCAGAAGGAGGCGGCGCCCAGCACCAGACGATTGCTCTGCCGTTTAGCGACACGCCGATTATCAACCGCAACAAGGAGCTTCGACGGAAAAACGGACAGCGGCGCAGCAGTGTGGGGATGCGCGGGCGGCGGGCGAGTTCTCTGATCGACAATGGGCACAGCGCGCTGCCACATCGCGAGGTGGACTCGGCCGAGTTCTACAAGCACATTGAGGCAGAGGGTCTACCGGAGCCACGGCGGATGCGACAGTTGTTAATGTGGTGTGGCGAGCGGGCGCTGTCGGAGAAGCCACCACACGGCACGGCCAACTCGAGTGCGCTTTTGGGAGCCCGCGCGATCCAGGACCAGCTGCTGAAAGATTTTGCGAATCGAGCCGAGTTTTCTAACTGGTTCGGCCGTGACGAGCTGCCTGACGAAATGACCAGGAAGCCCAAAAAGCCTGCTATTCTCAAGCCGAATCCGCGCAATATCGAGCACGAGGAGAAGATTGCCGAGCTGGAGGCAAGGATCAAGAGGTAAGCCCACAATGCAAATTGTTCGAGTATATAATGCCCTATTCTTACTAACACCCTGTAGGTTAAAAGAAGAAAAGAAGAAGTGGATGTCACTAGCGAAGCCGACGCTCGACTTGCAGCCTCTGTACGGTTCCGAAGCCAGTGCCGCCGACGTCGCCAAGGAACCACCACTTCCCGACGAGAGTCTTCTAAGCCCAGAAGAGGCCAAGATGCTGCAGGCTGTGTCACAACCAACGGCGATGACGGATTCCGCGGAGGCCACATCCACCGACCCCGCAGCATTCCGCGCGCAAATTCACGAACGGCTCGGCCGGTTACGAAGCTCTGTTGCCTTCCAGGTCGACCACTTGGCGTCCAACGTGCACGTCCTAGACCAGCGAGTGGCTGTAGCCGGTCGTGAGGCAGACTTGCTTCTCCGACTAGGCGCTGCACGACTCAAGGCGCGCGAGGACCGCGAAAAGGCGGCCGTGGGCACGCGTGAGATGCCGGTGATGGAGGTGCTACGGAGTCTGAGCCGGATATTGCCGGAAGACAGCGGAGGCGGCAGCAGCGGGAGTTGACCATGAGTGCCACACTAGGTACTTGATGGTCGATACTATGTTATTCACAAAACGGCGTTCTTTTGGCGATGTTGGGGCTGGATATCCTTGGAGCCCTACTGGGAAACGGAGTAAAGGGAAAGGGGAGAAGAGGAGGAAGAGCGCGTCTTTTTGGGTGGCCGTTTTTGCATTTTGTCTTTTCTTGTCTCTTTTTGTGTTTACGTTTTCTCCATGTGTATTCTCTTTTTTCCTTTGTCACACTTTTTCTTTGTTCATAATGAGCATGATGATTTTCTGTCCGAACTCGTTCGTTCATATGTCTATTTACGTGACGTTTTTATGTTTTGTACTGTACATTTTGTTTTCCTTTTCTTTCCTGGTCTGCCCCTACTTCTTGCCAAAGTCTGGCAGCGGCGGCATAAAGGCCATGCCCTCGCCCGTCCGCTTCTTGCCGCCAGCCATCGTCGCTGTCGCACTGCCGTCGCCGCGGCCAATCACGCCGTCGGCCGACCGCTCTTGGACATGCTGCCGCAGCATCGCCAGAATCTCGCTGCCCTGCCACCGCATCGGCACGGGACGGTACGCCGGCTTGAACGTGCCCACCGTCTGTGCCCACTCGTGGGAGGGGCGTTCACGGATATTGCTTTCGTCCACTTCTGGTTTTGTTTCGGCGGCCTCCTCTTGCGTCACCCAGTAGTAGATGTCCCAGTCGTTCTCGTCCAGGAACCGGTCGTACTGCTCGAGCTGCGTGGCCGTCATGGTTGCCAGGTGCGCCGACGCGAATGTCGACAGCAGCAGGTCCGACTCGAGCGTGCCGCGTTTCCGCGACTGGTACAAGAGCCGAGCGCGCGTCGTCACGACATCCTCGCCGACGCGGCGGAGGGGCTCGATGCGGAAGGTGCCGCCGGGCAGTTCGCCGAGCTGCAGTTCGCTGGCGGGCTGGGGGTCAATCGGGCCGGAGCGGTTGACGTCGTCGTTGTTGTTGTTGGAAGAGGAGGAGGAAGAACGGGTGGAAGAAGACGTCGAGAAAGGCGACGACGATGACGTCGGAATGCGACAGAAGCAGGCGCGGGGTGCAATTGGCAGCGTGCGCATGGCATGCCGTGCCGGCCGGAGGAGACGCTGGACAGCCATTGTGTGTGTAGGGGGTTTGGAGAGGTTGGAGAAGAGAGGGAAAAGGAGAGAGTTGTTGTCGAGACAAGGGACGAAAGAAACGACGTCAATCACAAGCCAGTTTCGATCGGCTCTAAATTTTCGAGGTCGTCGGCTTTTACCGCCGTTGGCCGCTGAAGGAAGTCTCCGGGGCCCCTAAGCAGCATTGTTAGTGGATTTTGCACCGAAAAGACACCACCCAAGAGACCAACCAGAGCCATTATTATAAATCCAACATTGTCATGTAGACAGCAGGGCAAATGTTGCTAAATAATGTAAATATCCAGGCGCCAGGCAAAACTACAGAATGACATGAGTATACAAAAAAGGAGAGAGTTGACCTCTCCTCAAGCTTGCCGTAACGTGATCGTATAGTCCAACATGAATATTATGGTCACGTGCACTCTTCACATGTATATGTACGACATATATATTATCACAAGAGAAGACAGTGTCGAGATCCATTTCGTCATGGCAGCAGTCGTGCAAGTAAAAAAGATGTAATTCCCGTCTTTTCGCGCCTGTTCGTTTTCATAGTATACACTGAAGCAACGCCCAACATGTCCCTGTGTAGATATAAACAGTCTCGCCCATACTCGTCGTGTGATGATTTTGGTTTTGTCTTTTTGCTCCTCCTCTTCTGTCCGCCGTTTCAATGTACAATATATTTTTGAACAAGCCCATTGCCGCCCAGCATCCGCGGGTGTCGTGGATGCGATATTTTCGTGTATAAATTAGATAAGAGTAAGTAAAGGTGAAGAGTGTAAATGTGTATTCCGGAGGTGAAGCCTGCAAACGTGGAAAGCCTCGTCTGGAGTTGAGTTGTCGGCTGACTGTCTAGATAAGATGCTTGGAGCTGTAAAGGGTAAGGGTTAGCAGGTGAATGTGAAAGCATTAAAATTCGAGCAAAGGAAGACACGCACCGGAAGTAGGCCCGCAGGTACATGATCTGCCAGCCCCAGAGACCAATCAGCAGGAAGGTCGTGCCAAAGCCGAACCACTTGACACGCGTGTTGGTGCTCTCGTTGGTGTCGCGCAGCTTCTGCTCGCGCAGGCGCAGGTACTCCATCTCGCCGACAACCTCGTTGAGCATCTCCTCGATGCGCCGCAGCTCCGTCTCGACGGGCTTGAGCTTCTCGTTGGCCTGGATCGCCGCCCAGTCCTTGGCGTCCGCGCCAATGTCGACGTCCAGCTCGACGTGCCGGAAGCTGTCGGCGCCGCCGCGGTGGGCCAGGTTGTTCTCGAAGCAGATGTCGAAAGCCGCGTCCGCGTGCGACGTGAAGACCGTCCGCTTCTCGCCCGCAATGTCCTTGGCCCGGCCGTACTCGTTGCCGACGGCGTCCTTGATCTGGGGGGTCGTTAGTACTGTGAGATTGATCATCGGTCGTGGTCTTGTCTGCCTGCTACGCATGCCAACTTACATGCATGTTCACGATCTGGCCATCGCCCTTGTGGCCGCCGACGGTCGCCGTCACGACGACAAGAGTGTCCCGGGTCACAAAGTTGCGTATGCAGCGCGGGTGGCCGTTGGTCGGGTGCAGGTCGAACTTAAGGGCCTCGCATGCCGTCGCAAACAGGAACAGGCCGTACAGGCCTTGCCGCAGCGTCTGGGGAAGCATTGTGTTGGTGGAAGACGTAAAGGAGAGAAAGGGGTCAAAGAGTCGAAGACAAAAGAGACGAGAGGAGAGGCTCGAAATCGAAAGTCGAAAGCTCGAAAATCGTCAAATCGGCCGCCGGAAAACAGTCGCTCAATGGGAAATCGGAAAAGGTCGTCACGAAATGCGGATGACGAAAGGGAAGAGGTTCGTGATGTCGAGATTCGAGATTCGAAATGAAAAAAGGCACTTTCCACTTTCCACAGACCACAGGCCAAACTCGAGAACTGAACACCTCAGTCGCGTTTCTCTGCTCCTTCCTTCTCCCTGGGCTGCCCCCTGCTTCCCCCAATCAAGCCCAATCAAGCTCCTGGAAAGACCCGCTCTAGAAAGAAAACCCGTGTCCACAGCTGGCGTGCCCACCCCCTGAGTCGTGCCTGTAGTGAGTGGTCTGGAGCACTCGGACCAATCAGGAGCGGAGGCTGCGAGTGAGAAAGGCTCCACTGTAAATCTGCAAAAGACAAAAAGAGAAGAGAAAGCGCGACTGAGCGATGAGCTCTATCTGCACGTGACAAGGCGCCAAAACCGAATCGGACGAGACAGGCAGGCTGCCGCTACCACTGTTTTTCTTAGCAAGAACGACCGACAGACTCCACGCCTTCGCCTTCTGAACATCAATCGCGAAAAGCTTCACTTTTTTGCCATCGCACTCCCGGCGCACTCTGCATTGCGATACCCTCTCTTCTCAGCCAACGATACCCAACCTATAAATTCGGCCAGGCACGCCTGCCCGGTCACACATCGTCAAGATGCCCAGATGTAAGTGAAGCCCTCTTCCATTGTTGCCATTGAATACCTTGCTAACTTTTGCCAGTCTTTTGTAAGTGACTCTCGCGATGTCTTTGGCGACCCTCCCTTCTTCTCGACGCAAACTAACACACCTCCCAGGCGACTACTGCGATGTCTACCTCACCCACGACTCGATGAGCGTGCGCAAGGCCCACAACAGCGGCCGCAACCACCTGCGCAACGTTGTCGACTACTACCAACGTGAGTCTTCCTCTTCCAGTTCTTCGTTTACTTCGATTTCGACTTCGAACGCGGCCCGCGGGTCTGCTGCTGCCGCCGCCTATGACCCTCCCTCGTGGAGAGGTGGTAGCCGCAGGCCATACGGCCGTCGCAGCAGCAACAACTACAGCGACTACAGACGATCTAACAAGCGATTCTCCCGGCAAACAGAAATCGGCCACGAAAAGGCACAATCAGTTATCGACTCGATTACCTCCTCCTACGCCGCCGAGGGCCAGGCCCACGCCAACCCCATGCTCCCACACAACCAGCCGGGCTATGCAGCAGCCCAGGCGCGCTTCGGCGGCGGCCGTCCGGCCTATAATATGGGCATGAACGGCGCCGGCGGGCCCCCAGGCGGTCCTCGTGGCATGCCGCCGATGCCTCCTTCGTTTGGCGGTTCTAGCGGCGCTCCTGGTGCTCCGGGCGCCCCCGGTGCCCCCGGTGCCCCCGGTGCTCCTGGAGCGCCAGGCGTCGGCGGTCTGCCCATGCCGCCACCAAACTTCAGCTTCCCCGGCGGCATTCCGCCACCGATCCCGCCACCGGGCAGTGGTCTGCCTCCGCCGCCAGGAAGTGCAGCCTTTGGAGGACCAGCAAGCGCACCGGGCGGCCGTGGCGGCAATTTCCCGATCCCACCACCGCCCATGTTCGGTGCCAACGGCGCGCCGGGCAATGGTGCTCCGCCGTTCCCCTTCCCTCCGATTCCTCTGCCAGGCCAGCCTGGTGCACCACCGCCAAACTTTGCAGGTTTCCCGGGCGGTATGCCGATTCCTGTTCCTGGACAAAATGGCTTCCCGCCGATCCCGCCGCAGTTTATGCAAGGGCAGGGCTCAAACGGACCGCCAGGCAGCGACAGGCGATGATGATAGGTATTTGTATGCTCGTATGTTGTGGGTGATTCTTCTTTGGAACTGCTTTAACTTGTTGTCACTTTTCTTGCATTTTCTCTCAGCTTGCGGTTTGTATATCTATAGTTGCACCTTTATCTCGTCTCACAAGGAGGCGTATTCGAGGGACAGACATTCGTGGCGTTCCGGGTTTTCAAAATTGGGATTTACTGGTTCGTTAAGTGTATCATATATCATATAATAAAATACCCTGACAAGTTATATCGTCATAGCGAAAAGCAGTAAATTTGATCAAATCAGTGTATCTATAGAAAACAAATGTTTGGAAATGAAAGACTCAAAACGCGGAAAATAGTCGAAGAAAGCACTTGTCAGTGTGTGAATGCAGCGTGTCGTTTGTCATCGCAAAAAACCTGTTTGATGGAAAAAGTTCGTGGCCATAGAATGGCGCGTTCGGCGCTGGCAAAAAAATACATGTATGAAAACGGATGGAAGTCAAAAATAAAGAAAAAGAAACAAAACTCCTAGTCGGATGAAACCAACTGTCCAAGTATGGTTCAAGAAAGAAACAAAATGGTTCGCCACATGATTTGTCGTGATATGTCGGAGAGCATCATAAAGTAAGCTGAACAGGATATAAAGGCGTCAAAAAGGTAAAACCAGACAAGAAAAAGGTCATAAAAGCAACCAGAATATAGAACAAAAACAGAAAAGTAGAAAAAAACAAAAAAAGGCATTGCATCATAACATTCATAAAACATTGGATCCCGTCCTCTTAGCCTTCTAGCTCACTTGAGCTTGTGTAAAAGCATCACGGTAGTTAGTCCGCCGAATCACCTCGCCAACTCCGTCACGGACCTCTTGTGGCCCGCTAATCATCTGCCGCAGCTCGTTGCTCCTCTTCTCGCGCCGCCGCTCGCTAAACCGCCGCGGGATCGTGTGCGGGCCGTACTCGCCAATCTTGTCCGTCAAGCCAAGGTTGGGAATAATCTTGATGGGTTTTCTTTCAGCGACGGCATCCTCCTCCTGTGCCGCGTTACCATCCGCAGCATTCGGGCTCGGAGGGGTGTATGGATTGTGGGTGTAGTTGTTGTGGTTGGTGTTATGACTGGCCTGGAAGACAATGGGGTGACGTGCCTTACCCCGGTTCAACGATGGAGAGCGCCAGAACTTGAACTTGCGGCTGCCCTGCCGTTCAGGCGCCGTGTATGGACGCGCTTGGTCAAACGTCGCATACTCTCCAAGAGACTCGGAACTGCCGTGGTGCTTGACCACACGCAGGTTGCCACTGGGAGTACGGCGGACTGTACGGCGGTCGGGCTGGCCGTCGTTGGTGGCTGGGTAGAAGTCGTCCGCGCGGTCAATCGGCAGGATGGCGAATGTTCTCTTCATCCGCGTACTAAGGCTTCTCCGCGGCGCATGGGGACGGTTGTCAATCGGTGGGTACCGGTAGGTCTCCTCGTCCTCGCGGTCGTAACCGTGCAGATAGTCGTCGTCGCCATCCATCTGGTGCGAAGAAGCAGGCCGCCAGAACGGGTGGAGCTTGTCTTCTTCTGCGGGCTCATTGTCAAAGGCAATGCCTCTACCCTTGTCAACAGAGTCCGAGCGGCGGAGGGGAAACGCTCTTTTTTGAACATCTCTCGTTAGTGAGAGTGTGCGCGTCAACAGACCACCGCTCCGACTGGCCGACGGGCCATAGTCAGTCGTTGTGCTCCGGCCACGGCCAAGGGCTTGCCGCAGAACGAGAGACACACTGCGTCGGCGACGAGGTCTACCATCGCCGGCATCGTGCTCGTCAAAATAGTTGCCAAGGTTGCGCTCCTTCTCCGCCGATGGTGTCAGGCCAGATGGTGTCGCCGGAATAAAGTTGATCGCCGGAGGCACAGGTGGCGCGCGAGGATTCCGCAGAGGAGAGTCCACGTCATCAAGTGAAAACAGTTGCTGGTGGGAAGGGGTCACAGGCAGCTCCTCAGCGGCATCATGGTCCGTTTTTGTTATTCTTGGACGGTCAGGTGGCGGCGCAGTGACTGAGCTGGGCGTAAGCGCAGACGCAAATTCGGAAACCGGCGAGGACTCTTGCTTGGACGAGCTCGGGCCCGTGTTGTCGGTCAGGCGGTCCGGCTGCGAGTCGTCTGAGCAATCTGACGGCCGGTTCGAATGGTCCACAACAAGCACAGACGTGTTCTGGTGGGGGTAGATGTTCACAGCCAAGGCTTCAGACACCTCGGCATGGGAGTGATGCGTCGTGGTCGTCTCAACCGATACCATTGAGAAAGGTGTGTTGTGAGGCGACAGGTGACGGGATGAGTAGCGGTCCACGTGGCGATCCAGGCTCGATCTCGGGTCAAGGTGGTTGCGGTGGTCGTAGTTTTTGTCGTCGCCATGCGCGTTGTCCAGATCGTTCTTCACCACATCCTCTTGTCTCTCCTCATCGTGGCTAGGCCGAGGCAGCACGGTCTGGTCTGCAGAAGCAGGTTGTTCATTCTGGATTTCGCGGAATAAGACAGCGTCAGAACGTTGGCCGTCCTGTGCAGAAGGAGCCTTTGTTCCCGTCTCGAACCGCTCAGCCTGTTGAACTGGTTTGGCAGCAGGACTCGCATCTTTTCCCTTAACATCTGCTCCAGACTGCGTCTTTTCTTGGTCCTTGAGGCGGGCTCGCAAAATGGCCGAATGGGCATGGACACTCTCAGCAGTCAGCGACCCGCTCCTGGACACATTGCGGCTTGTCGGGGCAGAAAGAGATGACGAGCGTTTCGGGATCGTAGGCGGGAAGTCGATCGTGCGCTGATCTCCTGGTGCAGAACCGTCGCGCGCATAGCTGTTCCGTGAGGAGCCCTCAGACTCGGAGTATGCCCTGCTTCTCCGTCTGCCCTGGCCCACGTATGGCGAGACCTCTCTGCTCTTTGAGAACTGGGACAGGGGTACAGAGTGCACGCTCTGGCTCCGCTTTGATCTGCGGCTGCTCGTCGAGCGGAGGGAAGGTTCACGGCTGGTTGAACGAACCGATGATAGACGGCTTGGAACAACAATAACAGGAATGCCTCCCGCCTTCCAGACCTCACGCCTCGCGCTCCGGCTAGAAACGCTGTTCATACTTGCTGTGGAAACAATGCTATCGTGGCCGTTGCTATTGAAGCGCCCGCCGTTTGGACGCCGTTGCCGAGTAGTCTCGTCCAGTAGTGACGTGGTTGCTGAGCTCGCGGGTGACAGATCGAGGCCCGAGTCACGGAGTGTTACTTGTTTCTTCACGTGGCGAAGTGTCCTCTGGCGCTGCGGCGGAGTACCGAGAAGGACTGCCTCGACGACAGTGGAGACAGTCGACTTTGATGATGCAGTCGAAGCCCGTGGTCCCTTGTCGTTGGACAACGTCGAGGCAGGTGCCATTTGAGCAACAATGGGTGCAGCGGAGGCCAGTGGTTGCTCGCGGTTCTTATCAATTGGTCTCTGTGGCTGCCGGCCCCGGCTCTGCTGGCGTTCTGGCTGCTGCTTCTGCTGCTGAGGTTGTTGCTGTTGCTGTTGCTGTTGTCCTCTCTGTTGCTGCTGAACCGGCCGTTGTGCCTCGATTCTGGGTTGATCGATGCTCTCGTTGGGAGACGGGAAAGTCAATATCCTATGAGGCAGGGACATGGTCCGGACAGCTTTTGTTGCATTTGTTGGCGTCACTGTCACGTCTTCAATGACTTCGTCTCTCAGGGTCGGACCCACTGCATTCCGATTTGCACTTTTGGGTTGTCGCACAGCAACATTCCGTTCAAGATTGTCGTCCCATTCCTTAACGACCTCTTCACTGCTGGAGCCCCACTCGCCGTCGAAGCTAACGAATTCACGTTTTGATTCACGTTTTGATTTCGGTGTGATGCTCTCCTCGGGGCTGGACTCAAGGCCTAGGCCCAGGCCCACAACTTTTGGCTGCCGCTTCTTCGGTGTCTCTTCATTCTCAGACACGAGGTGACGAACCGTGCTCTCGGAAGTTCTCTCAGAGATCGGCGGTCTCAGGGACGCGAAACTGTCTTCGTTGTCGGATGATGATGATGATGGGTTTTCACGTGCTGTCTTGAACGATGCTGTCCTGGAATCGGCCGTGCTCTTCGACAGGTTACGCTCTCTAAGCGGAGGACGCGAGGGTGGGCCTTTTGGTCGCATTTCGGGCTGGACGGCGTGGGGCGGAGTGACGTCAGGTGTAGGCGGACTCAATTGCTTTGTCGGCGTCGTGGGCAGTGCCGGGCCCGGCTTCAGCTGCACGTCCTCGGCGCTTCGTTCTGGGCTCTGAACATAAGTCGCGCTGGATGGGATTGCGGAGTATGTGGACGAGGAGTTGCGAGAGTGTGCTGGTGGTGTTGGTGGCAGATCTGGGCCGTTGCCCAATGTCTTTGGGTACTGTTTCTTCGTGCGCGGGCTTGAAGGCTGGGAGTGGGTGGTGGATGTGTCGTCGGATAGGCCACCGACAGATAATGATGCGGCTGACGTTGCCAGAGCTTGGCCAACGTTGTTGAGTGGGCCTAATGGTCGGGGGCCTCGCAGACTGGCGTACGAGGCATCCTTTCTAGGATGGGGAAGCACTTTGTGCTTTTTAAAGAGAAGTTGATGGTTAGAGGCAGACGGCCGTGATGAAAGTGGTGGCTCTCCGTCGTCCACGGCCGCCGTTGCAGGCGCGGTTGCAGGCGGCGGTCTCATTATGTTGGCGCTAGCCGTTGGACGGCCCGAGCCCAGTAGTTCGCCAAATTTCGTAGTCTATTACTTAAGAGCGCATCGGCGATATTGAAATAGACGGTGTGCAGTTCATGGTGTGCGAGGGAACGAGGCGAAAGGGTGCAGAAACGCTTTTGAGGTTGCTCAGCCTTCAACAAGAAATGTCGGCAAATTTTGAAGGATTTGGTGGATTGGGGCGGTTTTGGAACTCGACGCAGGGATCAAGAAATGAGGCGAATCGTGTCTTGGTCGAGGCCACAAAGGCCAAAGGCGCGTAAAAATAGAACAAAAAACCGTCTTCGTTTTGAGGCAATCGAGGCAAAGGAAAGCACAACGCAGTGTCCAGCAGCAGCGTTGTTGCTTTTGAAAATGAGAGGCGGGTTCTTCAATACTGGTACTGCCGTCCTGTTCAAAGTCCTCTCCTCCCTTTGTCGACGTCGCACCTGCAAATCGAGGCACTTTGAGCTGCCAGGTGGCGCTGCCCACTTCCACAAAACTCGTCACTCGCCGTAGTCGTCAATCGATTCGCTCTTTGCGTGTCAGGGCAAGGTGGTGCTGCTGAGTCCTCGCAGCGCTGTAATCGTTCTTCGATCGTGTCGCAAGTCTCCAAATATCATAAATTCATGGACCAAACTGCAGCCGGTACTGTCGCAGTCCAGCGCATTGCGCAAAAGAAAAGGGTTGAAGCCACAAACGTCCGAAATGATCGATAGTGTGATCTCGAGGTCAAGGTGAGGGGCGAGGGGAAGTGGTGACCTCGGTCGCGCAAGAACGTGCGCTGTGTCGTTGCGATACAAGTCGTCGAGGGGTATTGCTGGTGACAAGAAAAGTAAGTTCCTTCGAAAATGGCGATCGTCGAGCGAAATAAGAAGAAATAGGAGTCGAGACAAGAAAAGAGCCAGAAGAAGAGGGGGAGGTAATATTACGCTGCACGATGCAGGTGCAATGAGTGCGTCTGAGCAAGAATAGGAAAGAGCCAGAGAGGCTGGGAAAGGAAAGTGCAAGGGGGAGAGGCCAGAGTAGGACTGACTGAAAGGGCCGCCCCCAACCCTTGCATGCTCCAGGCCCGGCCGTGCCTGCTCTGGAAGAATTCTACGGCGCAATGCACTACAGGCACTACTAAAAGCACCCACACAAATTCCCACGGCAGGTGCGATCATGGTTTCAAGGGCACAGTGGCCACAAGACTCTCTCGTACAGCGGCAAAAATGCTGCAATAAATGTCTGAGATTCTTGGGTCCTTCCCATTTCCTGACCCGCCGCTGAGGCCATTCATACAGTGGAGAGTGAGTGCCATGCATTTTTTGCAGTCATGATGCTATTGGACCCGCCAGCGGACTTCAGCTGCATTAGCGGCTGCTTCCAGCAGCGAATTGGACTCGGACCCCCGCTCGCTAGGCTAAGCCGTTCCTGCCACCCGAGTTTTTTTTGTGCTCCTTCTATGATCATTCTTTCTCTTTTCTTCGCAACATGCGTCGTGCTTTCTAGTATTTTATCAAATTTGTGCTTGTGATATGGGTCTGTCTTTCCTTGCTGGGAATTTGTCTTGATAAACAAAGGCCCGAGGAAGGGACTGGCGAGCGGCCCTTCCCTGTTGACTATCTTTTAGTGGGCAATAGCGCTCATGGGCGAGTCCGCCCCTTCCCTCCCGTGGCGCCAGTACAGGGCCAACACGCGGCATGTGTAGATCAAGGCAGGCTCTTTCCCACATCGCAAAACACAGTGGCGGAAAGAACCCATGACGAGCGTTGATTTGATTTTCTTCATCGCTAAAGTGGGCTTTGATGGAAGGCGCACACGAGATCGCAGCCTTCCTCTCGCCCTCCCTCCTTCCTCACATTTCGATATCAACAGCTTTCATTCTAGGACATGCCGGGATGCCCTCCTCACGTGTTTTTGCACTCGCACTTTTTCTTCCGCCTTTCCTGCCATTCTCTCTATTTCTCCCACACATGTTCTCTTACCCACCACCACCAACTCTGATCTTTCTTCTTACACCCTCTTATGTTCAGATTGGCCGGCTGCGACTAGACGTGCAGGATGCAGGAGGCCATCTACGAATCAGAGCACGGGACCGCATCTCGAGGCTGCTCGGCCATTTGCAAAACCTGCATAGGCTGCAAAAAGGGCCAGAAAAAAAGCCAAAAAGGAGCAAAGTCTCGGGTCCAGCAAATCAGACACCGAGACGGTTTGAAAGCAAGGTGCAGATAAAATGCTGCAGGGCGAAGAGCGAGCCAGCCCATGCGCGCACAAGATGGACTCAAGCGTGAGGAAGACTTTTTCTCTGGCGTCCTGCAAGACCAATTCGCCCTTCCATTTCAAGCCCCTTTTCTTCGGCCGTTCTTTGACGAGTCTTAGATCTCTGGCCAGTATCTTTTATTGTTCCTTCTCTGGGCTTTTCTCCTATTTTTACTAACTTTTCCTGCATGTTTCTGCTCCTGCAAGGGGCCACTTCTCAGCCTGTCAATAACTGGCGCTCGATGAGAAGCTGAACACGCCTTGCATTGCAATGATTCTGCAGCATCCATCCAATCCCAAAGCCGGGTCTCGAGTGCCCGGTACGGTGAATGGTTGAGCAAAGAAAAGGGTCCAAGTATAGAGCCGTCCTTCGTTTCCCTTTTTAACCTATTTTAATATATTGCCGCAATATATTCCCCCCTCGGCTTTGACAAACGCAAAGGTGTGGGTGGTGCCGGACCGCGATCTCGGAGATCCACTGTTCCGCGAACGTTTCCATCTCAAATGGGACGAGACGCCTAGAACCAAACTCGGTCCCCCGAACGTGCTCCACGGGGTGTGATCCGAATCTATTGTATCTTACGGCCGTGCTTTGACGATCGAAGAGCCTCCCGATGCATCCTCTTTTGAAAAAGAAAAAAGAAAGAAAGAAAACTTCAGCCTCCACACCACCTTGCGCATTCTTGCACATTCTGCTCTATCAATGACTTGCTTGGTGACGAACGGCAAGCATTCCACAACACGAAATTCCTTCACGTGGTACAGAGACAGCGGTCTGCAAGTACTACGCGGCGTCCTGCAGGATCGGTCAAAGAAGAGCTCGAGGCTGCCTATTCCACGATGCCATCATTCGGTTTTGCGTTTGCTTGACCGAGACCTAGACCAAGACCATAATGGCCTGGCCTACAACACTGTCCGCATCTTCATCAGAAGTACCTTGCTGATGACATGGCAAAGTTGGCCAACATGGCAAAGTTGGCCACGGCCTGTCGTCTCTAGGCCCCCTTTTTCATGCTTCATGTCACACAGAGCTTGTACGCAACAAGAATGCATGACAAACCAGTCCAATACAAGCCTTGTTTGCCAGCACACGCAAAGATTTTGTGTTGCAGCTGAACCCCGAAGGTCGACAAATTCGCAACCCTGCATTCGGCACTTCTTGGACCACTTGCATGCCAAGAAGGGGGCCACCTTCTCATATCGTACGGTGTACAAAATGCAGTATTCTCCGACACGAGACTTTTTTTTGCTCTCTCATTTCTCCTTTCTGCCTCGTTTTCATCACTTCCACGTCCCGTTAGTTTGAGCATTGGACTGGATGCGTGTAAACACGAGTCTCACAGCAACCACATAGCATCCGCGGCCATCGCCTTCTCGCCGCGGTCCCCCAAGCACTCGGAGTGTCTATGGACAGGACGGCACTGTCACCCATAGGCAAACGCCTCTGGGCCCCGGTCTCGGGTCGGATACGGACAGAGTATCCGGTAAGGTCCCGCCGTGGATACGGTCTTTTGACGGGTGGGCCATCGAAACTCGGGAGCGGCATGCTCAGCTTCGCCGTTTGCGAGTAGTGCACCATCAGCCTTGAAAGTGGGTGTCTAAAAGTTTAGTCGCCCCGGTGTAAGTTGACAAGTCTGCGGGAATGGGGCTCCGGGCCCTCTTAGCAGTACCTCCTGTTTGCTGCGCAGAACTAGGACTTTTGTTTTTATATTTCAATATCAGGCCGCGAGATGAAGACTCCATCCATCCTGTGCCAGCCAGATTGTGCTACACAGGCTGCACATACACAGATCGAAACGTTGGCAAACAAAAGCAGTTTGAACGAGCATCGATCGCCTTTCCAATGAGAGCGTCCCACGGTTTCCGATTGCCATCCGCATAACTCATGTCACTGGCACAGAATACTGGATATTCCGCCGGCCACGATGGAAGGCAATGAAGGCCTCTATGCCTTTGATGAGGCTGGGCATTCCCCTTGAGATCATGGGTGAATTGACCCGTTTCCAAAAGACTACGTCAATATATGGCCGATCAAGAGGCATCCAGAGCACCATAAACACGTCGGCTTCGATCATCTGCAATGATGAGTATTCGTCATGATGATGTGGGTCAAGATGGCGCGCAGCGCACGAGCATCATCGCTTTCTCTCCATGATCACGATACGACTATCGTTCTTTCTTCATAGTGATGGAAGCAAGATCATATGTCCGATATGACCTCAGTGCTGCATCATTATCAGTCACTCGTTTTATATGATCGCCATTTCTTGAGCAGACTATTATTGTCATGAAAGGGACAGAGCAGCGTCACGCCTTGTTTGATGAGTCTTTTCACGCTCTCGCCTACGGATTCTTTTGTCTGCATCAGGCTCTTATTTCCCGGGGCCACGTCGGCTGGTATTGCCTTGCTGGAAACCGGTGACGCCATTGCAACGACCCACGGCCATGGCATCGAGTCTTTGTCCTTTCTCGGTGTGAAATTACAACAAACTTCGGAGCCCTCCCTCAAGGGATTGAGAACAAAGCGTTTGAGCTCCAGCTCCGAAAGCTAGACGATAGCTCCAGCTTTTCAGCTCTTTTGACAAGACTGTGTCATCTATTCGTCGGAACTGAGCCCCAGTGAGCCACTGCCCCGTCTATTCCCTATCTCACAATATGAGTTTTCACAGCACATCTTCGAGGGATATTGGCTGCGCCATTTCACTCACTTCAGTGTCACCCAGATATCGTCAGATTCTTCGTTTCTGCCTACACTCTTCCTGCCAGTCCGAAATCAGTATCTTGTCACGTTACCTTTCCTCCGTTAGGTCTCTGGTTCCTCGCCAGACTTGCAACACCCATCCGTTTTTCTCTGGCGAAAAAAAGTACCTTTGGCGTTGTGCTCAGTAGCATCGAAGCTATGACGCTTTGATTATGTCCCCTTCACAAAATTTTGAGCTGCTAGATGACAAGACAAAGCCCGATCAGTGACGGCATTTCTTTGACACAAAAATCCAACCCTCCGCCGTTGGAAATCTGAGACATGCAGGGCTCCATCCTCTGAATCCCTTTGTCGGGAAGGTCTAAGAACGCCAAAGGGCATCCTGTACAAACGCCCATTTACAACAGCACTCTCTCGGACGAGCTTGCGGGTGCGAGCCGGAAGACTGTCTCCACGGGTGAAACAAAAGGAGATTGCAAAGGAAAAACCAAAGTACACAACCAAAGGGATAACCATTCACTCGCATGTTGCACTCTGTACGCCGAACATCATCGCAGCCAAGAATGGAATGGCGATATCGGTGCTGTTGGCGGCCGTTCTACGGGACAAAAGTTGGTTTTGCCTCTTCGCCGTCTCTTTTTCTCCTCTTTGCTCTCCCTCGTCGAGCTCGTCTCTTCTCAGTAAATCGTCTTTTTGTGGTCTGGTAGTGTCCTCCTTCGCCACCGTGGCGGGAGCTTCGTCGCAGCTTAGGAGGCTCAAGCTTTCTTTTCCGTTTCCTTTTCTTCTTTTTTTTCCCTTCTCGTCCAATCTATCTTGTCTCGTTTGTCTTCTTCATGACTATTCTCTTCCTACAGCCCCCACTACATGTCGCTACTGTCTGTCTTTTTGCATAAAAAGCACCAAGCAAAGCACCAAAGCGATGTGTTATGCTCGAAATAGACGAAAAGGCAAACTCGCTCAAGTGCATGTTATTCAGCGCAACGACGCTACGGCAAGCTCTTCCAGGAGACATTGAGCTTCCCTTTCGTTTTTTTTTTCCTTCTTTTCTTTCTTTCTTTGAGCTGCTCTCTTGTACCTCAATCGGAGCTATTATCAAGTACGATCGATCAAGGTGCTTTTATCGCGACCATACAGGCCCCTTTATCGGCATTTGTCTCTCGAGGAACTGACTGGCGCGCCAATCAATGGACATGTCTTACCAAAGACTTTTTTCCCTTATGTCTCTGCAACAAAATGTCTCTTTTTGACGACGACAACGGTTGCCAATGTCTGAGAACCACGCCTTTTCTTCTCGGTTATCGTTTTCTCAGCCATTGCCTTGCCCGTCTGTCCATTTGTCCATCCATTTCTACCGTACTTTGTTTTCCCATGCCTGTTCTTTCTCGTTTCATAATTTTCTTTCCCTTGCCTTCTGTTTGATAAAAAAAGGGTCGTCCTGGCGATGATCATTATCTCCTTGGCCAAACAGATTTCACCCTTGCCCGTCGTATTCCGGACAGCTCTGGCTTCTCTCTGGCCCGTGCCTCATCCCATCTTCGTTCTCTTACAAACATGGCGCAGCCGTTCTTTCTACGGCCATTACAAACGGGCGCATACGGAGGACATATGCGGAAGGTACATCCTACAGCACCAAAATTATAGTGTAAATGCAAGTACCTCGCTTCGTTGTCACCGCACCGGTAGTACACGTTTTAATGCAGGTCTACTTACATGTACTCCATACAACAGCCAACACTTTCATCTGATCCGATCTTCAATTCCCCTCTTCTTATTCCCAAAAATAGAACACAGTACAACTTTCCAACAGAACAACGCGCAAGATGGAGGCGCAGAGAAAAAAACTTTTCATGAGAATTGCACCTGAATAGAACGACACCGAGAACAAAATATTGGCAATATTGACGTCTAGGCCCGTCATCGATCCATCAATGCGAGAGAGAGAAAAAAAGCAGTCATTGTCTCAGTCCGTCCATCGTATCAAGGCAATCTACAAAGTGCAACCCTTGAATCATTCTTTTTTTCCTCCTTTTTGCCATTATCGCCTTTCATCCCAACGTTACGCTTATCGCCTCCGTCGTACGTCAAGAAGCTTCTTTCCCTTATGACCCCTTCGATAGCTTCTTTGTCGTCCTCGATGGCTGCTGGAAAGTTTTTCTTGATCTGGGATAAAGCTGTCTCACTTTTCTTGCACACTTCTTTGTTTGTACTTTCGCTAAGAAATAGGCCGTGGCGCTACTTTCCTTCTTTTTCGCATTCACTTACAACAGACATTCAGTTTATGTGCAGTTCGCTCCTTCCTCTTTTTTGTCTGCATCCCTTCCTTCCGTCACCAAACAAGGCATGCCATGAAAGAACAGGTCTAGATACCCACCAGTATCTCCACCGTCGCTATGGCACAATATCTGAGCAAATGGCTAAAAAGGGTATCACCGTTTTTCTTTCCGTCGTGCTCCAGCGTGCTTCAGGCGCCTTTTCTTTTTGTCTTTCATGTGTCTGGCTGTGTCTGTGAATGTTGCGTGTCGAGTGGGCTGGATCTGCCTTAATTATGGAGCCCGCCCCTCCCTAATCGGGCAGCGCTACAGTGGAAAGGAATGGATCGGCCGGCTGCCCCAGCCCACTGGAGCTTTCCACCCCACCATCAAGAACCAACATTGCACCTTCCCTTTCCCACCCCGCCTTCTTTCTCGGTGGTAGCTTGCTCCCCTCCATTATGTCGTCTGGAATGCGCCCGCCCCAATGCACCTTCCCGCTTGACAGTCGCAAACGTGTTCCACGGTCTTGCCCTGTATGGACGGAGTATTCTCCGTTGTTATTTTGTGTACCTTCCTCCTTCCTCGCCATCGTACCTTGCAACCCCTATTTTCGGAATATTTCATCTTGATCATCACAAACAAAAATATGCTCAAACATGGCTCGACATGGCTGGGGGGAAACGAACCTGCAAACGAACTGGGCAGCACCGCCCTTACCGGGGCGCATCGCAATCAACAGCGGCTTGTCGCAAACAGAACACACCAAGAGAGAATGCGACACGCCAGCGCCAGCACCAAACAAGGGCCCGCGCTTTTCGATCTCGCCATCTTTGCCAGCGGCCATCTGCGATTCTCCCCGTCTTGTCGCTTACTCCACTAGCCGTCATTCTCTTTCTATTCTCTTTCTTTTTCTTTCTTTTCGCTTGATTGCCTGCTCAGTGGCAGAGTGTGCATCCTTCAGAAGGGAGACGCGCAATACAAACCCCCCTAGGGAGGCATTGCTGGGCATCTAGGCACTGGCTCTCTGGGCACTGCTGGGCACTTTCTCGGCAGCACTTTTGTTGATTTCCCGGGTGGTTTTGAGCATCTTGAGCCTCCTGGACTTCTGTTTTCCTTGGGGTCTCCCTGCATCGCACATCGTTATCGGCGCCGGCGTTGCATCTTTCCTTGCCAGAGCTTGGCCCAGGCCCTGGATCGCTCGTTTCCTACTGGTTTCCCAGTGGTTCACTGTCTCGCCATGTCTCTGGCGCAAGCTCCCTTGCAACCATGACATCAGAGAGACCCGCTTAAACGCAAGCACCCCGGCCACTTCTCATTGCTCCCCCAACGTCCCTCGAACATGCTCAACATCCTTTCATCTTTCGTGTGTATTTTTGTCTTTTCGCCTTCGACATCGCCTCGATCACCTTTCCTGCAAGGGCCAGCAACAATACTCATTGGCTCAGGCTCAAACAAACCAAAATAAGATACAGGGAAGACTTTGCTGGACATTCTGACATTGAAACAAGCGACGAAAAAGTCTGTTACATGCCGGGCGCATCGACGAAAATGAAAGGAGGGCAGCTAGCAAGGACTCTAGCCGGCCACTTACACGCATCTTACAACCAATTGAGCCACTCAAACAAGTCGAACCAGTCGGGCAGTTGGTAAAATTCTGCGTTCCGGGCCAAGCGGTCTTTCGGGGCCTTGTCTTTGAATTTTGAAATGGGCTTTGAAATGGCTCTTGGTAATGTCTTACACCGAGGCGTTGGAGGGGCATGCTGGTATGCAACATGCAACAGAGCCAAGCAGGAGGAAAAAGAAAAAGAAAAAGAAAAGGGAACATACAGGAACAAAAAGAGACCGAGAAAAGAACGGCCCAACCTGCCCGTTTTGTCGGCTGCCTAGTTAGGGGCTGGTCGGATTCCTCGGGCGGGAACAAAGAGAACCTCGTTGAGACTTGCAGAATCGCCGATTCCTAGTGGCAACTACAAGTCACTACCAAGTCCTTATTTCGTCATCCATCCTACTTCGTCTCGCTTCCTCCATGTCGCCATCTCGCCATCTTACCCCGGGAAGACAAACGACCAGGCCTCCCACTCGCTTCTTGATCAATCAATGGGGCGGCCGGTCTTCGCAGCTCCCCATCCGCTATCCCCATCCCATCCCATGTACCGGTCTTGCCGTCTCCTTTAGCAACTTAATCATCTAACGTCCTCCCTTTGTCAGGACCGTTTCCTATTAAAGCAACAGGCGCATCCTCCCACCTCTCGATTGCCTTATATTCCGTCCCCCCTCTTCTTCTCTCTCCCTTTCTCTTTCCTCTTTTTTTTTTCTTTTCTTCTCTCTTTTTCTTCTTTACCTCGCTAGCTCAAACTGTCACTCGCTCAGTGTCTTCTTACACCAGACCTCGAAACGCATTGCATATATCAACAGCAGCATCTCTTAATCTTTTCACCATTCCCGCCTCAAGTTAAATCACTTTAACAGCACAACACCATCATCATGAAGGCCTCTTCGATTCTCCTTGCCCTGACGGCCGGCGCTGTCGCCTACGGCCAGTCTTCGTCTGTCGCTCCCTCGTCTGAGGGCGGCGGTCAGTCCTCGGCTGTCTCCTCGGCTGCTTCGTCTGCCGCTTCTTCGGCTGCCTCATCTGGCTCTTCGTCCGCTGCCTCTTCGGCCTCGTCGGGTGCTTCGTCCGCCGCTTCCTCGACCGCTTCCTCGGGCGCCTCTTCGGCTGCCTCGTCGGCCCCTGCCACGACCTCTGCTCCCACCTCAGCTGGCGGCGGCGGCGGCGGCGTTGGCGGCGGCAACGGCACTGCCACGACCACTGCTGCTGGCGGCGGC